>JBBPDC010000084.1:7927584-7947532 GCA_037974485.1 Hemigrammopetersius urotaenia | reverse complement strand
TGTGTGTGTGTGTGTGTGTGTGTGTGTGTGTGTGTGTGTGTGTGTGTGTGTGTGTGTGTGTGTGTGTGTGAGAAGGATCACTAGTTCTGGATCAGAGTGGCAGGGAAGTGCAGGTGGATGCACATCAGAAGCTCTCTCTCGCTCCTTTTCTCTCTCTGTCTCACTCTCTCTCTCTTGCTCTCACTCTCTCTGTCTCTCTATCTCTGTTTCTCTCTCTGTGTCTGTCTCTCTCTCTCTCTGTGTCTTTCTGTCTGTCTCTCTCTCTCTCTCTCTCTCTCTGTCTTTCTGTCTCTCTCTCTCTCTCTTTCCCCCCTCAAGTGATGAAAGCTTGTTTCATACAAAGGCTCCCTTTCAGCAACCAGACAGCAGTTTCACAGAGAACGCTTATCATCTTCAAATTCTCTCTCTCGCTCTGTCGTCTTTGCCGTCTTTCCTTCTCTCTTTCAACAACCTTTCCTCTCCTCTCCTCTAGACGCATCAAATGTGTCATAGCAGCTTGAGAAAGTAAAGCTGCCTTTTTTCACTTTCCCTCTTGTTGTGTATGTGACTAGTACTCATAAATGTATAGTCTATACGAGTCACACACTAGTATTGATCATTAGCGGTTTCGATAAAGACGCTTGTCAAAGACAAATGTCAAATTTCATTCAGACTGTTCAAGAAGGACTGAACAAGTGAAAGAAATTGTGTTTCTTGAGGCCCAATGTCCAAACACCAATGGTAAAGACAAAGACAGCATAGATAGACAAAAATATAAAGGTATATAAATATAAAAAGATATTAGACATAATATTAGCATAAAACAGACCTAATATTACACATTGTTTTCAAAGTGGTTGCCTCGTTGCACAATACAACAAGAAATCTAAATTCCTGAGAGATATTTTCAGGAGTGGATGCAGTGTTTATGGGTCCCCAAGTAAATATCTGGAGGCTTCAATCAAAGGTGTTTAACACAAATTGTAGTATTTACCTTGAAGTGCTCTTTTCTGCAGTGAGAACGGAACTATCCTGGCTTTGCCTCAGCAAAGGTCTTCATTATGTTCTCCATATTGGGTTGTTAGAACAAATGTTAGCATTAGTTTCAATTACCACCTCGGCTTTTTTCTGAGAGTGTGAAGCCTCTGGGCAGGCTTTGACTCCAGCCTCATTTGAAGCTTCTTTCTCTGAAGACCCAGCATTAACTTCTCATCAGACTTTTCTCCAATTTCTTTTTATATTTTGGTTCCTTTCATGAGGCAAAAATGTTTACTCAGTTGTTTGTTTATTCTGCCCACCACTTGTGATCAGCAAGGGGCCCCGCTAACATCCAGGACCTTTTACATTTGCTGGGTTTGCCTGGTGGTGAAGACAGCTTCTTCCCATTGTTTTTGAAAGAAAAAATTAAAATGCATGAATAATCATCTCGGACAGTTTACTATCTCAGTATGTGCTGTGTTTCATTAACATCTTCTCAACAGTAAAACAAGCTAGCTCAGGTTCGTGAGGGTCTGTTGGGCTCTGTTATCCGATCAGCAAGAGATGCATGAAGTGGCTGTGTCATCAAAAAAAGGTAAAGTGTAAATGCAGCCTAGATGCATTGGAGACAGGTTGCTAGTTCAGGGAGAGGTTTGAAATGCACTTCAGCCAAACGTGGGGCCCCATTCACACCTGGCACACCTGACATGTTGCCATACTAAATATGAGTTGAAGTGAAGTTCTTCTTGTTCAGACATTGTGATCTGATCTTTCAAACCACTTTGCAGGTTATCAGGGATGCATACAGCCAGTTCTGTTAATGCTGCAGACTTAAAAAATCATCTGTGATGGATTTGGAGACTGACTTTAATCAATACCGCTTTGAATATGAAGGTAAAACATGGAGCAGGATTCTTCCATTCATTCTCATCAAAGGATAAAAGCAAAGAGCGAAATTCTGTGGCACCCTGCATCGTTTTAAATTTCTGATTAACACAGGAAAAGCAGCGGAAAATCAGATTTTTGTCTAAATGGGGCACTTTTATGTGGCCAAATGGTAATGGAATGTGGCTAAATCTTATCTTGTCATTATGGGGTGATGGCGTACAGCTTCAAAGACATATTTTTTATGCTTAGGTCAGTGGTACTCAAGAAGCATGGGTCCATTCACTTTACTGATGCTAACTTTATTATTATCTTCTGCATGCATATGACAAATGACTCTTAGGAGTAAAGCCACTCCTACATGCATACTAGGGGTGTAACGGTACACAGATGTCACGGTTTGGTACGTACCTCGGTTTTGGGGTCAAGTTGAGCAACAAAAAGTTCTAAAGAATGAGGTTTGGTTCGTTTTTGTTTATTTTAAATAAACGGCAGTGTATTAACCAGTAAACACACACATGTGTAAGGCAGCAGAAGTGTTACGCCAGTAGGTGGAACTATTGCACCACACTACGACCCAGGTTCATGATTTACTTGTGCTTTTTGGTGTCTCTGTGATTCCGTATTACTTCAATCACGTCTTCTCCGTCGTACCATATATTCTCCAAAAGACATCATGTACCGAACCGTGACCCATGTACTGTGACGGTTCGGCCCTAATGCATACATCCCTAATGCATACATATCAGCTTGGGGGTAGTATATATATATATATATATATATATATATATATATGAGTGTGTTCATCTGTCTTAAGAGTACTTCCATTATCCTTCCATTACAAAAATATACACCCATCCATCCATCATCTTATCCATAACCAGGGCTGCGTGGGGGGTGCTAGAGTCCATCCCAGTGGTCATAGGCCGAAAGGCGACTGGTGGCCTGGTGGTTAGGGGAGTTTCCACTGTGATTGAAAGTCCGTGGCTTCCAATCGCAGGACTTTCAGTGGCACCACTGAGGTCCTTTTGAGCAAGGTAATGTCCCCCACACACTCTTCCCTGGTTTGCTGGCTGCTCACGGCTTCTCTTGGGTTAATGCAGAGAGAGAATTTAACACTGTACACATTGTGCTGTGCTGTGTTTACACTTATGGCAATTGACCACTTTATATAAAACACTCTGGACAGATACACAAGCAAACATACTCACACACACTTCCACAACTAGCAGCAGTCTCACTTCTCCAGTTTGCCTCATGTGCATGTCTTTGAACTGTGGGTGAAAACTGGTGCGCCCCATGGAAATCCACACATACACAAGGAGGACATTCAAACTCGCTACTCAATGCGGCTCTGAACCACCTTACAATAATATCTGATATTAAATGCAAATATATTGTAGAAACCGCCCTCACTTTCTTCTTTATTAGGACATGCTAAGGTTGAGGGAAAATTTATGTCTCCCTTAGAGATATAACCTTACCCTCCATAAATTAACTCTAAAGATTTTGAAAATTCACTTTCCCTTTTGGCCTTAAGCCTGCTGTTCTCTGTACTCAGCAAGACATGGCAAGCAGAGCAGAGGAGAAAAAGTCTCTCTAATTAATCAGCTCATTTGGAGCCAAGACCGCACTTATTACAGTAACGCTTCTGCTGTTGTCTCTTCAGAAATACTGCTGAGGTTTGGAGGCCTCCGTAGCCAGGTCAAGCCTTTTACTTACAAGGTTCGGCCAAGGATTCATGTGTGCTTTTGGGTACCCATGAGTGTATACGCTTCCTGTTTTCTTTGTTGCTTTGCTATAACTGCCCATTTTTTACAGAAAAAATACAGCTGTTTTTTTTCAGTTTCAGTTACATTAAGGAAGCCTGTGTTTTTACTTTATTGAACTTTTTTTGGCGATTCCCGTGGCATTTGGGTACTTTATATACTTGTGGCAATCCATTCGAGTGCTGCAAACAGAACAATACTACAGGTGGTGTAGCATCATCCATGAACACAAGTGTCAATGAATTTTAAAGAATAGCGTTCTCATGTATCCTGATATTGTTAACCATTCATGTACGCTTGTAGTCACGATTCTTGCTTACTAACATTTAATATTCTGGTGACAAGAAGAGCAGGACCGCAGAGGCACAGTCAGCCAAGAAGGTATGACTTGCAAAGAATCAAACAGTTGTGATAAGGAGAGTTTATTCTTTTCAGATGTACAAACCAATCAGTGTTTCTCTCCTCAGTTCCACAGTGAATCCGTCCCCGATCCCGACGTCAATTCAGAATTCATGACTGCTGGGACTTGTCGTGACTCCACACACTTTGAGATTCTCTCTGTGACTCTTACAAACACACATATGCGCACATTCACAGAGATGATTGACATAAGGAGTTTTAAATACAGTGTAACAGATGCATTTGCCAGGCATTAATGTGTCTGAGAGAGAGCTGATTGGTGCTTGGAGTGCTTTGTTGAAGAGTGTGTGTGTGAAATCCCTCTGTTCTGCACAGGAAATGTCACCCATGGTGTTGATGGAGAGGAAGTATGCTGGTGAACATTCACCTGCTTCTGCTGCGGTCTGTGCTGTGTATGTCACACATACACACACACCTTGTGTTTCACTTGCGTCAATCCAATATATCCGCCTTTAAAATGCCAAAACACTGCATTATTTAGTCATTAGGAGGAGGCTGTTCTGCCCTGCATGCTGAAAACAAAATCCTCCTGCTTAACAGAAACACTTTGGCCTGGGACGCACCAAGCTGACGCTGAAGAACTTAACACCAAGCATGATTCTGCTCAGCTCACCATCACCTCCTCTCCTGTAAAGAGCCACACTCCACCACAAAGGCAGATGGTAGCCTAGTGGTTAGGGTGTTCGCCCTGCGATCACAAAGTCGTGGATTTAATTCCCAAGACTGCTAAGCACCTCTGAGGTACCTTGAGCAAGGTACTCTCCCCACTGTTTCACTTGGTGAATGGGTTAAATACAGAGGAAGGATTTCGTGCTGTTCACACTGTGTGCTGTGGTGTGTTCACGTATGACAGACACTTTCACTTTTCACTTTCACTCAAAGACTACAGCTGAGGGACGGAAGTGCATGCACTTAATGCATTAGTTGGAAACAGAGTAGGTTTCTGTATTGGACACTGCAGGCCAAAACTGTAAAACTGCAGCATATAAAGAATGTGGCAGGTCTCACAAGACAGACTTTTACCCGTTATAGAGGAACACTGAACCACTGCTACGCATGTAAACCAAGATACTGAGGCTGAAAAGGTTTCCTCTGAGGAAGAGATCACTCCTGTCCTTCCACCTCTCTGTCTGTCTTTCTAACTCATCTGTCTGTCTGTTTGTCTTTCACACACTCTTTCTCTCTCTGTCTTTCTTGCTCTCTCTCTCTCACACACAAAAACACACCCTATTTCTCTTAATCTCTTGCATGTCAGAGGCCTTTTGTGGCTGCTCTGAGACAAGCAATGTGAGAATATGAGGCCAGTCAGGTTTCACTTCTCTCTCTCCAGTCCTGTTTCTTGCAGTCCCACCTGTTTTAACTGTTAGGTTTTTTTTCTTTTCTTTTACATTCCACTTTTTGACACAGCCATTTAAATCCTGTTAGTAGAGGAGGGTGTGCTGGTTCATCCAGTATTCCATAGATAATTCGTCCCAAGGTATGAGTTTGGTAATTGCTGTCAAACTGGTCCACCACAAATGGTCCGCCTGAGACCTAAAATGTCAACGTAGCAATGACACCTATTTATCGTTCACTGCTGTTTTTGATATTGCACAGTAAAATATTTGAGATGTTAGAAATGGCTATTCGTCATGTAGGAATAATTTGTCAGGCTTACTTTTCTAGTAGGTTTCTATTTGAAAGAAAAGGTGAAATTTTTTTGAAAAAAGGAGATATTTTAACAATGCCATGATATAAATATTTGCACATACTGCTCAGTACTAATTCAAATTTTATACAATAATGTTATATTTTGTTAGAATATCATTTGTTTGTGCACCCAGTTAGCATAATGGGTGATAACTCATTTGATCATTTATCTTTCTGTTGCAGGTAAATGCGATTTAACACACCACCAGCTGGCCTAGAGTAATGATTGTAATGACAGTAGAACAAACTTACACTGCATAAATCTCTCATGCTCATGTGAAATATTTCAATGCTTCAGCTCAGGAATACTAATGTGAGTAACATTAATATGTAGAAACAACCTTTTTCTTGCAAAACTGATGATCTTTCTCTTTCTTTTTCTCTCTCTTTTTCTCTCACCTTCTCCAGGGGACACTACACAGAGGATGAGATCAGCTCAGTATCCGACCCCCGCGGAGCTGGATGCTTATGCTAAGAAGGTTGCCAACAGTCCGCTAACCATCAAGATCTTCCCCAACAGCGTCAAGGTCCCGCAGCGCAACCACGTGCGCCGCACCGTCAACGGCCTGGACACGGGCGGCCCGCGCTACAGTCCCTACCCCCCCTCCCAACCCACAGCCAAGGCCGGCCTCCTGGCCATTGTCAAGGCACCTGTCGCTAAGGGCGTCGTCAAGGACTTTGCTGGAACGCGGGCGCGCCTGCATCCCGAGGCCATGATGAGTGCCCCCGGAGGCCCGTACGCTCCTGCGGGTGCCAGCACTTTAACCCTTCATCATGGGCCACAGCCGCTCCCAAGAGCGCCAACCCAGCATCAGCAGGGGCTCTCCCAGCACACACAGACCCTCCAGCCTCTCCAGCAGCCTCAGCAGCAGCAGACTGGAGCACCTCATCCAGGGTGAGCAATTGTCTTAGCATTTATTTAGTTAGACACAGTGTGTCTCAGCAAGAACTCAGCAAGACACATTATCTCAGCAAGAACAGCGAATATGTGTATTAGGGCTGGCTAGAATTATCTTATTACTTTTTTGTTAGTTATGTTGCTTAGTTATTTAGTATTCTGAAGCTTCACCTGTGTTAATCCAGTAATCCAGACTTCAGCAGTGGTGTCTTATCCAGGTAACATTAACTAATGGCGGGACTTCCCCCTGTGCATCAAAGTGATCACACTTGCAGTGGAACTGAACTCCTTAGCACTAAATTAGCACTAAATCAAATAATGGGATTTTTATCTCCATTCTGTTAATCAGTCAAATTGACTATAAAACTGGAAATGATTTCTATATCATGTAAGTAAGCAACAATTCCAGTCCATGTTTTAATTAACATTCATCTCAAAATAGTCACAAAATGTAAAAATAATACAAACTGCACATATGGAAGTTTTCTTATGGCAGAAAGGATAGATACCTATTAACATGCATTCAAGCGTACATAAGCTTTTTGACCTTGTAAATGGCTAATAAATTAGGTTCAATTTTATGGCTTGAAATGTCTAATAAATGGCTAATAAATTAGGTACATATCTATGTGACCTTACAATTTCCCTTGGGATTAACAGTTAAAATCTTTTGATTTATCTCAGGCACCACCCCTCTTCTGCTATGCCCCAGCACCCCCAGGGTATAGGAAGGACACAACCTCTCTCACACCCCCCTGCCCTGGCACACCCAGCTCCACAGCCACCTCCTGCTCTACTGCTCCAACAGCAACAGCAGCACCTCCAGCAGCCTCCTACAGGCCTACAGGGCGGCGCCAGGAAACTCCCAGATGCCGATGCCCCTCCCAATGTTACCGTGTCTACCTCAACCATTCCGCTCTCTATGGCCGGGGCCCTGCACCAGGGGCGGCAGGCTGACCTGAGCAGCATTGTGCACCAGATCAACCAGTTCTGCCAGGCTCGGGCTCAGGGTGCTGGCGCCACGTCTGTGTGCGAGGGTCAGATTGCCAATCCCAGCCCGATTAGCCGGAATCTGCTCATCAACGCAAGCTCCCGGGTGTCTATGCACAGCGTGCACCCTAGTGCCCTTATGCACCCTTCGTGCACCATGGGACCCTTGGACAAAGCAGCTGCTCCGGCCCCTGTGGGCGCTGTACCCTCACACAGCATGGCTGCCATGAACCGGATGCCTATGTATCACAATGATATGAAGCAGCAGCATCCACAGCATCCGCAGGCTTTACAGCACCAACAACAACATCATAACCATCAACAGCACCCAAGTCGTCACCAACAGCAACAGCAGCAGCAGCAGCAGCAGCAGCAGCAGCAGCAGCAGCAGCAGCAGCAGCAGCAGCAGCAGCAGCAGCAGCAGCAGATGAGGTCGTGGAACCAGCATCAGCTAGCACACCTGCAGCACATTTCAGACGGAGTTGGACACCCTTGCAAGCCCCCTCAAAGGGACCCTCCTGGCTTCCCCTGCAAGGGTATGAACTACCCACCAGAGCTGTGCATGGGGCAGCCTTACGCCCTCAAACCCCCCATGGAAAAGCCCACTCCCTCACCGCCAGTTGTAAACAACAACGGTATGCCGCACTACACCAACGGGCAGTACTACCACCAGCCACCAATGTGGGGCAGCATCCTGCCCACACCCAACAGTGACAGCTCGGGATCACAGGAGCTGCCTGTGCCATTCCATGGCACGGCAGGCAATGGCACAGGCAGCACCAACCCCGTCACAGGAGGGGTGGACTGTGCCCCCACGGGAGGAACGGCCCATTACAGGCCGGCGGTGGCGGTAGTTGGGGGGCAGACTAATCTGATGCAAACAGCGGATTACATGGGAGGGGACTTCCAGACGCCTTGCTTCCGAGATCAAAATCTGAGCTTGATTGGGAAGATGCATAGGCCGCCCCCCATGGGTAGGGTGGTGGCCCCCCCCTCCGAGGCCCATGGCCAGCACCCAGGGTACAGATAAGCTTCGATTAAAAAAAAATAATAATAATAACAGGCTCTGCTCCACTGTCTTTGTCCACTGCAGATAGCCACATTATTCTAACATACTCTACTCTCAGTCTGTCTTAAAGCGGATACTACTTAACATGATTGAAAAGCATTAAACACATTCACATCCAAAATTCAGTTAAAAAAATGGAAAGCGATCGCTGATGCTATAAAAGGACACATCTAAGAAAGAGCAGTGTTTTCTCTAATTTTGTTCATTTTTATCATCAGTCTTGCAAGTGATCAATTTCATTAAAGGAGTGCTGTAAATTGGCACTTAAGGGATTGAGTTCAATGGTCCTTTGCTTCCCTCCATGGTATCTCCTGAAACATAAAAAATCAAGTTAAAGACCTTCGTATGTCCTGAGCTTCCGATTGGGAATCAACACCTTCTTTTTCTATGAAGCACCAACACACTTTCCTAACCGAGGTTGCTTTTCAGCCAGAAAGGCTCAGTAATGCATCAGAATATTTTTCATTCCTTTTCATCTTTATTTCCTTTTACAACTTCAGTGTCTGATTGCTTGCAGAGACACTTGCCATAATATACTCTGAGCAGCCTTAACATTAAAATGAGTTACACTGATTGTCATTACGATGGCACCTGTCAAGGGATGGAATATATTTGACAGCAAGTGACCAAATTCTGATATCTTGACGACCCAAATTGCAGGTGTTCCCTGTTTGTAGTGGTTAGCACCTACCAAAGGTGGTCTAAGGAAGGACAACTGGTGAACCGGCAACAGGGTCAGGGGTGCCCAAGGTTCATGGATGCATATTGGAAATATGGAATAACCAGTCTGTTCTTAGCCCAGAAGAGCTACTGTAGCACATAATGTTAGTCCCGGGCTAAGATAGAGAGGTGTCAGAAAACATGGTGCATCACAGCTTGCTTTGCTTGGGGCTGTATAGCAGCAGACTGGTCAGACTACCCATGCTGACCCCTGTCCACCGCCAAAAGTGCCTATAATCGGCAAGTGAGCATCAGAACTGGACCATGGAGCAAAGGAAGAAAGTGGCCTGGTCTGATGAATCTTTCTTTTACATCATTTGGATGGCGAGGTGCGTGTGAGTTGCTTACCCAGGATGCACTGTGGAGAGAAAAGCAAGCCGGAGGAGGCAGTGTGATGCTCAGGGTGATGTTCTGCTGGGAAACCTTTGGTACTGTCCAAGTAACACCCTCATGAACATCATGTCCCACCTACCTAAACATTGTTGCAGACAAAGTACGTCCTCCATGGCAAGTATTCCATAATAGCAGTGCCCTATATTTGCTGAAGCATCAGTGGGATGTGCTGGACAAACTAGTCTGATCCATGGAGTCCACACCTCTCATCTTACAGGATTTACTATGATCTACTGCTATTTTTTTTTTGGTATTGTGTACCATAGCACACCTTCAGAGGTCTTGTGCAGTCCATGCCTTCACAGGTCAGAGCTGTTTTGGTGGCATGAGGTGGACCAACACAATATTAGGCAGATTTTAATGTTAAGGCTGATCGGTGTAGCTGTTCAGAGAGAGTCTCTGTTTCTTCTGCTAAAATATGCATTTATTTATTAACGAAAAAGGATTCCACTGTAGAATCTTCGTACTGGTTGATGTGTGTCGACCAGGTTGTATGAGTGGCGGATCGAGTTCATTTGTCTAGCCTGGCCAGAGCAGGGGCTGAAGTACTTATCTTATAGATGCCACTGCAGGCTGAGCTTCAAAAGCAAAAAGCTATGAGGAGATACTGAGCCTCAAGGGGTGCCATTGTACTTCTACTTCATTTTCTTAAGATATGAAAACTGATTACTTGAATCGTAGGGGTGGGCTTAACTCTCATTAGATGGTTTTTGATGAAGTTAGCAGGACTAAACTTACTACTGGAGAGGACTGGGTATCGTGGATTGTTACTAATGTCACTTAGCAACTAACTATGAACCAAACTGAGATTAAGATGATTTGATTCTGCTTTTTTTCCATGTTTATCTGTTGAAATAACTTCAGTTAGGAGTTGCTACTGATGCTCTAATGACGTGTGCTTGAATTGGCCAAATTGATCACTTGCAAGATCACTTGTGGGTAAATCAAGGAGGACTTTTTTATTTTTGTTCTGTCGTTTATGTCAAAGGAGAAACGGCAGATGAATTGTTTATTTTTACTGTACACACTGGCTAATCTGCTATACTACTGTAACTCTAAGAAGTGTAACGATTGTGTGAATGGTGAATACCCATGGGTATGGTTACCAAGGACTTTTCTGGATGCACGAGTGAATTGGTGGCCTGGTTTTGTTTGAGCGAGTGAGTGTGCGTGTGTATGTATGTACGCACGAATGTGTGTGTGTGTGTGTGTGTGTTTGTGGGCGGATTTGCTCACACCCACTCTCTGCTTGCCTCCCTCTGGAACAGCCCTTATAAAGCCTTAAGTATTTGGTCCTTGGACTTTCCTTTGAAAACAAGCATGGTTATAAGGAAAAACCTATAATAATGATAATTATGAAAAACAATGACAAATAGACTATAAAGGAACAGCAATTTTTTCCTTATTTTTATTAACAAAAGCTTTTGTTGAAATAGAAAAGGCAATTCCTTAGAATTACTTTACATCGAAAATGAAGAAAAAAATAATATTTTATCGTAATTATGTTTTATAGCTATGTGTAGTTCTGGGCTGTAACAAAAAAAAATCTTTTTATTCCGAGTTTCAAAGCTTCAGTTTTGCAATTTGTGACTATTTATAATTATGAACTTGATTTTTTTTTTCTCCTTGTTATTTAAATCTTTTTTTTTTTTTCCTTGTTTTTTGCTATAGCTGTGAAATGGAGGAAAGGTCTAGAAAGCCTTTCTCATATCTGTCACTCTGTGGCTGTTGAATGAATGAGCGAAAAACTACAGAACGCGTGAGAGTTGTGCTACTCTTTTTGTAATATTGTAATAATAAAATAAAGTTCTAATTTATGCTTTAAAACCCGCCTCCGCCTTCCCTGTGGTCGCCCTTTTTGGCCTTTTCTTCTGGTTTCGACTCCGCTTTGTTTTGTATTTCGCACCTCTGAACAAGCCAAGTGACCTCTTGACACTTCTAGCTTAAATCTCTGGCCACTCACTCTTTTGTTTTCAGAAGTCACTTCTCACACAGTCCATGATCTGGCTTTTTCTACATTTTGTGTGTGTTTCTTTGAAGTGCTTTCACCTATAAAATGATCTGACTGGTGGCAGTGGATCCATGTAATGTCCTGATCCTTAAACTGCATTGAACAAAAGGGAATACAGTGGGGAATGGCTGAGATGAAGCTCATAGTCATGTGTAACACAAGTAATATGAGGAGGGACTCAGAGCAGGGGGGCTGTTCTGAGACTCAAAATCTGCTTATAATAGTTGCCGGGTAGCAGTTAGTGTAAACAGGGAAATGAGAGAGACATTATATATGCATTTCGAGCTCATTGCTATTTTCTCTATACTTGCACACACCCAACCTTTTTTCTTCCTTCATTGCTGTTTTCAGCACGGCCCTTGTCTGTTGCCTGTGTCACCAAAGTCATGCTGCGGGGAGCAGATTTTCATTAAGAGCACACTTGTCCTTGGATAGGACAACATATCCAAAAGCATTTGCAACAGTTTTCTTTAAACTGCACAAATACAGTGAGGACATAAGACAAAAAAGTTATTATTAACGCCAGGTAAACACATGCTAAACATGAGTTTAGTATGTGACAGTGACTGCAGCAATAAAGTACAGACTGAGAGGAAATTCATAGATTTAAAATGAATGCGTAAAACAAAAGTCATTGAGAGAGGTTTGATATTAAATGATTCATTGTGGACAAACTTATTCATGCCTGCAAAAAATAAAAACATCTTCGCCTATAATTTTTACCAAAAAAAACCCCCATCTCCATCACCAAGCAGTGTATTTCATTTAATGTAATTGCTTCAGATGTCTGGTTCCTATCACCACCACTGCAAACAATTCTGCTTTCTGAAAGGAATATCAGATGGTGTATTTATTGTTCTCCAGAAGAGCAGTATGTTTTGGTTAGCTTTGATGATAAAATATATTGCCTTGTATTGCTAATCCAGGTCTCGTTCCATTGCTTTCAAACTGTTTATGCATCTGCATCGGTATCAGCACTGACAGGTGTACCTGAAAAATGAAAAACGTCTACCTAATATTCCCATTCCGCCCTAGTTTGTTTGCTTCAAGTCTATTTGAATGTAAAAACATTGCATTGCTCCTGCTTATTGCTGACTGTAATGCCCTCTGGGCAGGTTCTGCTCCTGCTGTCTTCTTCTGGTACATAACCCAGTAGAAACCTAACAGTCTGCAAGCAATCAGCACAGTTAGTATCAAAGACCTTGTAGCAAAGTCTTTCCATTTGGTGTCTCAGCAATTCCCTGAGGCAGTTATTTTCAGTCATGCGAGACCGGACTCCTGCCTGCATGAATGAGGAGAGAGCTATAAACCTTAAACCTAAGATCGTTATGGTAATTACTTTAAAAGCGTCTTTGTAATCAGGTGTAAAACCTCATAAAACAGTTAAATAACCCGTTGAATGCTAAGCATTGACCAAATATGGCTTTTAAACCTCTTAAGATTTCAAAAAGTTAACCCATAATTGAAAGACGGGACTTCCTGTAAATCAGCCATCTTGAGCAATATGAGCAATACTGTCTCCCCCGGCTTTTATAATGACTTTAGATTGCAACAGCGACCCCAGTATAATGTCAGAGTTGCCGGATTCCTCATTAACTGGCTCTGATCTCAGCCTGGATAAGCATGAGTGTTCTAGTCATTAACATATTTCCTGGTTTTATCGTCATTCTGTCTAAGAATGATCTTCATACTGATCCTGTTTAGTTTACTGACCAAGCTTTCTTGTTTACATTTCCCTTTTCTGTCTTTTCTGTTTGGCGCATGTGAGCGAAATGCCTTCAATTCGCTCATCGCTGACGAAACAAAACCTACCTGATTTCTAATGGAAGATAATGCAAAACATTTTCACTCGGAAAAGTTAGATGATATGTCAAAAACTGATGCTATGAATACTGGTACGGACCACCAGTGTCCAGCCAGATAACTAGCACCACTGCCGGTCCGCCGTGTTTGTCGTATGTCGCAGAAAACCTTGAGTTTTCATCCCTCATAGAAAAAACCTTCTGTTGGAGTATCACAACCAGCTCGAGAGTGACCACAAGTAGGCCTACCCGGAACTGCAGTTGCTGACTCAAACTCCTCAAGGGCTCTCGTAGCTTCACTCTGGCTGTGAAAAGTAGGCTAATGGAGTGGTCTTTAAGATAGCGACGGATGCTTCCAGTGGGAAATGGAGAGGGCAATGCATGGAGAACGTATACAAACCGTGTTGAAATGAGAACAAAGTGTATGTGGAGTGCAGTCCACAGGCTACGAGAGTGAAGTAGGGGTGTAAAAGCAGGTAGCGGCGCTCTATTTGAGGCTGTTTTCACTCGACGCGGCTGTTTTTATCCTCTTCGTATTTCAGCGCTCTTGGCTGGGAGTAGGTAGTTAGTATTAATGAGGACTAATTAGCCATCTGTAACGATGAAAAACTGTGGTGCCACTGCTGACTCTCATGGGTACTGTACTCTCCAGGGACTGTATCACCTGTGTCTTTTGTCCCCTAGAGCTCCCTAAGCAGGCTGTTTTGCTTCATACTAGGCGTGGGCGCAATCGCTAGCTTTTGATACTGATCTTGTTCTAAGTAATACCAAGACTTAAAAAGTGTTGTATATGTATATTCAGTTATCATCTAAGGTATTTATCTTAAACAGGCTTATAGCGTAAAGGGCTGGACATGTCGCCAGTCCATGCATACTGTGTCATAGATGTAAAAAGAGGAAATATTTGGTATTTCCCCTTTTTACATGTATTAAATGATTTACATGTATTTTACATGGCCTTTAATAATTCAATATCCATATAACCATATGACGTGCCATTAAAGAGCATTTGTGGCATGTCATGTTTTTTGCACAGATGTGAAAATATGGGATGGAGCTTTTAGGACAACTCTTCAGACGTCTGGTTCCACTTTGGAGAACTGTTCAGACATCTGGTTCCATTAAGGAAAACTCTTCAGACATCTGGTTCCACTTTAGAGAACTCTTCAGACGTCTTATTCCATTTAGAACTCTTCAGATGTCTGCTTCCATTTCGGAGAACATTTCAGACGTCTGGTTCCATTTAGGAGAACCCTTCAGATGTCTGGAACCATTCTGGCAAGGTTCTCTAGAATTTGAGCATCCCACATCAAACTGCTCAAAATGACTGTTTACCTCTTAAAGAGTTATTCAAAAAGGTTTGTGTTTTATCACAGTTGGCAGAATTCTCCGTTAAAGTGGGTTGGAATGACATTAGAGGCTGGTGGTTTTTCCTGTGGTAATCTATTAATGTTCACTCCTAAAAAGCCTGCAGAATGCGGTGTAATTAAGGCAGGGTCAGGGCAGCGCGCTCCATTAGATGTCGTCTTGTTATTAAGCGTTAGAGTGTGAGGCTCAGTCTCACACAGCGAGGTCCGCCATAATGAGATGATTCCCCTGCAAAAGATTTCGAGGAGTGACCCGAGTCAAGGCGTAGTCTATTTAATTCCCTAATGGAGGTCTGCAGGAGCACAGCACGCTGACAATGAGCAGGGAACGTGTGTGTGTGTGTGGTGGGGTCTGTTTTTCTCTCTGTCTGTCTGTCTCTCTCTCTCTCTCTTTCTGACAGCTGGTGTGTAAATGGATGACTGGGTCTGTTTTATTCAGCAGGACTGTATCAGAAGCGCAGCGGCTGCAGTAAGTCAGACGGGGCAGATCTGAGAGAGGCGCGGGCAGGTCGGGGCGGATTTGAGCCCGTCTGGCTTGGATGGAAATTGGAGTTATATAAAGAGGGCATAGCAGGACGTGCTGTGAGATTCCTGTCTAGGTGGCGCTGTGAACCAACACTCAACTTCCAGAGACAGGAGTTTTACTGAGCTGCTGCCATATCTCTCTCTCTCTCTCTCTCTCTCTCGCTCTCGACCCCTCGTGTGAAGAATGTGTGTTCTGTCTCTCTCTCTCTCTCTCTCTCTCTCTCTCTTTCTCTCTCTACCCCTCGTGTGAAGAACGTGTTCTCTCTCTCTCTCTCTCTCTCTCTCTCTCTCTCTCTCTCTCTCTCTCTTTCTATCAGGGTTTAGACTGAGGCTGCCTACTTGAATTGGGTTGAGGTCAGGACTCTCTGCGGCCAGTCAAGTTCTTCCACATCCAGCCATGTCTTTATGGAACTCTCTTTGTGCACTGAGGCACAGTCCTGCTGGAATAGAAAAGGTTCTTCCCCAAACTGTGTCCACAAAGTTGGAAGCATGGCGTTTTGTCCAAAATATCTTGGTCTGCTGGAGCATTAAGATTTCTGTTCACTGGAAGAAAGGGGCCTAGCACAAACCCTGAAAAACAGGTGTGCCCCGATTGATTTGTATATTGCATGTTTAGTTATCCCTCAGAGATCTGCAATCAGCTACAACACTTTGCTCCAACTGTACACAAATATGAACATTCTTCACACGAGGGGTCCATAGAACTTATACTGCTTAATATTTTTTGCAGGAAAGTGTTAACATCAAAAACGTCCATGTCTTGGCCTTTATATCAGTGTTTACATCGAGGCTGCCAGTTCGGGTTTCCAGTTTCACCTTGAAATGATGTGCAGCAGTTTTATTATAGACCAGAATGGGACTACGGAGTCGTTTAATGCGGAAGGGACAATTAGGCTATTATTAGGGAATAAAAATACTTCTTATTGAATTACTGTTGTTAAAAACCAAATGTCTACTCACACATATTTTTATTTACAAACATCCTAAATATCGCTACACTATATTTACTCTAAAGTACACTATATGGGGCTTGGGTTAGACCCCTTACTTCCAGTGAAGGGTAATCTTAATGCTTCAGCATACCAAGGGATTTTGGACAACGCCATGCTTCCTACTCTGTGGACACAGTTTGGGGAAGAACACTTTCTATTCCAGCATGACTGTGCCCCAACGCACAAAGTAAGCTCCATAAAGACATGGCTGGATGAGTTTGGAGTGGAAGAACTTGACTGGCCCTGACAGAGCCCTGACCGAACCCTGACCCAAACCCCATCCAATACCTTTGTGATGAACCAGAATGGAGATTGTGAGCCGGGCTTTCTCATCTAACATCGGTGCCTGGCTTCATAATTGCTCTACAGAATGAATGAGCACAATTTCCCACAGATACACAGATGTCCCAGTACTTTTGTCCATATAGTGCACAGCCACATAACAGATTTTTAAACATTTGTAGTGGATGAAAGTGGTCTAATATGGTGCCTGAATAACAGAGAGGCGCTCCTCACCCGCCGCTCCACAAGAGGGCAGCAGAGACATAACACAGGAGACCGTAGCAGTGCTCTTGATTAGGGTTAATAATCACTTTAATAAGGCCACTAACAACTTTCAAACATCTCAGCGTGTCTAGTTTATCCCACAATTACAGCAGAATAGGATAAAAGTATACTTTATCTCTTTTTCATACACAATATGGACAAAAGTATTAGGACGCCTGACCATTACCCCAACAGGAACTTTAATAACATTGCATTCAAATACGTTGAATTTAATATGAAGTTGGCCCCCCTTTGGAAGTATAACAGCTTCCACTCTTCTTGGAAGACTTTCCACAAGATCTTGGCATTTCTGTGTTGAGCCCATTCATTCTGTACAGCTTTTCAGAGGTCAGACACTGATGTTGGATAAGAAGGCCTGGCTCACAATTTTCAGTCAGTTTTTTCCAGACTGAATTCGTCCAACCATGTTTTTATTTACCATGCTTTGTGCTCTGGGACAGTCATGCTGGAATAGAAAAGGGTTCTTTTCCAAACTGGCGTTGTCCAAAATGTCTTGGTAAGCTTTAGTATTAAGATTACCCTTCACTGGAAGTAAGGGACCTAGCCCAAACAGTCATCCTAATACTTTTGTCCATATAGTTTGTGTTTAGTTCTTCCTCGGAGATCTGCAGTTACTTCTTTCCAGCTACATCTTAATTTATTTGATTGGCTATGATGCAGGAGTGCACCCCGTATTTTGATACGGAATAAAAGAGTGGCTTGAGTAAACATGCTAATGTTTCAGGTTTCCATTGATTAAAGTTTTGAAAAACCTACAATATTTGAGATAGAAGTTGTGCTCCATAGCGCCATCAGCTAACATGTTAGGTCCAAGCTAAAGCACGTTCCACAGCGGTACAACATGATTCACCAGAACACATTTCTTTTTATACACAGACTTATACAAATACTTTATAGATATAACTTAAATACATTGAATTTTTCCAGGTTGATATTTGCTCTTCTACACTGAGGTCAAAAATACATTCATCACAATTGCCACATGTGTTGAGTTCCAACAGCACAGAAGTGTATTGTATTCATTGTATTTGCCTTTTATAGCAAGAGTGCCCTCTATCTGTTACAGTTAACAAAGCTGAAACATTTGTTCATTGTGACTGACATAACTGAAGACGTGACAGAGGCAAAACCCAGAATGTTAGGCTGTGCATTTTTTATATTTTGCATGTTTTTACATTTCAGGTAGCTGAGCTTAGCACTGTCCCTTTTTAAACCAGAGAGGTTCCTGAAGATGTACTTCTCTTAGAGCTTGTGGCTTCAGCTCCATTCAAACGCGATTAGTACTAATCAGGTTAACCAGGGTATTAAGGAACAACAAGTCTTATAACACTTTTCCGCTAGACAGTGTGGTACCATTTTTCAAAATGTTCATTTACATGTACTTCTACCATACTTTGGTTGGATGAAATAGTGTAAAATGAAGTAATCAAAACTGAGCTAATTTTTATTGCTGCAAGGGACCCTTATAAAAGAGGTAATGGATTTTTAGATTTCTAACTGTGCTGTATCACACTGTCGGGTGAGAAAAAGTGCCATAAGTGCTAGATGTCTTTCGGATTCTGATCTCAACCCTGAAATTCGCCAACATGCCCCCTTGAGCCCCCTTGTGCCAGTCACTGGAGAGACACGTTGTTTCCTCAGGCCGTGCCGAACTGCAGTGGTGTCATCTCCTGCTCCTCTGCTGGATCACGGGTGTTGGGCCTCCGTCGGCTCAAGCCCCGCATGTACCTGCTCAGGCTCTGTCCTGTTGAGGGTCACACGTTTCATAAGCATTGTGCAAACTACATGCATACAGTCATTTGCAAAAGCACCGCTTTTTCATTTTCTTAGAGAATATTGATGCGCACCCTCAATAAAGAACTCACTATTAAATGCACACTTGGCGTTTATTTTGGGAAAAAAATTACATCAAATGTGACCTGTGCAAAAGTTACTTTTTCCAATGTGTTACATTCAGTAAATGAATATGAAAATTCAATCGAAACTGATCAACAAAATATTGGACATTGGGTGCTCAAACTTTTGCACAGAACTGTACAATTATCTCTATATGAAAACAGAGAGGTTGAAAATGGAGAGACAGTACCTCTCTGCGGGGTGCTGGGAGATGGTGTGACTCTGCTGAAGTTACCAGGATCCTCACTGATGATGCCCAGGTTCTGGTTGCATTTGCTCCAGTTGACTTCTTCCACTCTGCAAGAGAGATGGAAACACATGCCTCAAACACCATCCGCCATCTTATGGCAATATCTGGTGCTAAACACTGATCAATAGACCATAAGAGTGCATTATGCAGGGGAGACTTTGTATGCGTGTGTCTATATTGTAAAATCAGTGCTCAGCAGTAGCTGATGTTGTATACTGGATGCATCCTTGCACAAAGACTCTTGATCAATAAGAAGAAAGAGTAGAGAACTTTCCTGGCAGTGCTGGGGTTAAGTGTCCAAATGACCAGCTGAACGTCTTTTTATTATTGCAGGGGATTCTTTTGTCATGGACGAGTTGAATTCTTACTTTGTTTACATAGTAAGCACACAATATAGTGAACATACAATACCACTTAAAATGTAGAAACACTGTTAAGAAATTTGGAAAGAACAGGTAATTGATTAGAGATCAGTGTTTTTTCAGTGGGGAATTCCATGCATAATTCAGTGTATGGGATGTTAACAAAGTCAATCAGAGTGGTTTAGTGTGAAATGGTTCATTGTAGAAAGAAACATTGGGGACTAAAGAAGCTTAGGTTCTTCACGTGAGGTTAGGAATCCTTATCCTTAAAATACTAGAATTAATACAAATGTACATTACATTGTGATTTGGTGTGTGTGTGTGTGTGTGTGTGTGTGTGTGAGAGAGAGAGAGAGAGAGAGAGAGAGAGAGAGAGAGAGAGAGAG
>JBBPDC010000084.1:7899499-7919109 GCA_037974485.1 Hemigrammopetersius urotaenia | reverse complement strand
GGGGAGCAGTGTGTGGGACGGTACCTTGCTCAGGGTACCTCAGAGGTGCCTAGCGGTCTTGGCAATCGAACCTGGACTTTCTGATCGCAGGGCGAATGCCCTAACCACTAGGCCACCACAAAGTAAATTGGGAAAATAGCCACATCATTTACATATACTGTGTTACTGTTATTGATTCATTTTAGCTGCTGAACAAAAGGTTTTTAAAATTAACAGCTAAATATAGATAGAGGGGTTTGTTCAGACAGAAGTTTGTATTTTGAACTCTTCTGTCTATTAGGCCTTGTTTACATTTGCTGTTAACGTTTGATTACTGTGATAACGGTGTTACTCAATCATGGTGTTTGAATCATCCATTCAAGATGAAGCAAGATGTTTACCCTTCTGCAACCAGACACTGATTGGGTCATTTTTCTGAGCAGTATTTACATGTTTAAGCTGGCAGAACACTGTCGCAGACAAAGTTTACCCTACAGCACAGTCTGCTAAAAAAATCAGATTGAACATTTCTGACAGGAATGGTGGGAAAACTGTGTATTCCCCTTTTATGATCGCAAGCCTACGTTTAAATACGCGTGGAGACACCTGGAACGACTTGTTAACCAAGAGAGGATGTTGAAAGTTGCGGGTAAAGCACATGTGGGCCATGAATGTAGGCAAGCTGGTCGCAGAGATCTGATCACAATGTATGCTCGATTATCTCACCATCAGGACAGTTTCATCTGAAAACCTCTGATAACAAATTAGACATGAAAAGCCTTCAGATGTGGCTCTTATTTTAATGCCAAGTGTAAACATGCCTTGGAAATAAAGTCTTCAAGAAGGATGTTTGTCCCCCAGTACAGGGTTCGGGCCCCTCTCAGCAAAGTAGTAAAGTAAAGTGGCCACCTATAGTCATGTGTGAACACACCACAGCACACAGTGTGAGCAATGTGAAATTCTCTCCATTCTCCAAGTGAAGCAGGGAGCTGCCATTAATGGAAGGCACCCAGGTAGCAGAGTCTGGGGACAGTACCTGGCTCCAGGGTACCCTAGTGGTGCCACTAGCAGTCCTGGTATTTGAACCTACAATCTTCTGGTCAAAGAGTCAGCTCCCTAACCAGTAAGCCACCAGCTTTTAAACAGTAAAAGAACTACTTAAAAGCTTCCATTATTTTCTCACCTTCGCTCTCTTGTACTCCTCTGGTCCGATTACACAGCAGTATGAAGAAGGTAACAACCAGCTGATTGGCAGTTCCATAACTGAGAGGTACTTCCTTAGGACGCTGATAGTGTGAAGAGTGAGGACCTGGCAACCTGTGAGGAAGACATGGTAAAGGTAATCATTTGGAAAACTGCTAAAATGTTTGCATTATAGTTAGATGGCTTGTTTTGTGTTACAGGTGGTTACAGTACTCTTAGACCGAGTAAGAAGAAGCCCTTTCTTAAGTGCCAGTCCTGCTTCTTCCCAATAAAGGGACTCAAAGCACCCCCTATACTGTTATTATTAAACTCAAGCCCAAACGTAAGGCGTCCCTGAACTAGCCATGTTTAAAACACATGTGCTCACAATCATTGGCCACTAGTTGTCTCTGCTTTTTTATTCTTTAGGAAAAGATTCAGTGCATAATTTCGATCGAATTTTATTTTAGTGCAATTCAGAATTCTCTTTAGGAACACAAAGAATACAGTAGAGGGGAAATCTGTGTTAAATAAAAGACTACAGAGCTCTACTTACACACTACAGAGCTCTACTTATTACACACAATACATACCTTTTCCAAGCCTGGTGCTCTACCATATAACCAAAAAATGACTTTAAATTGTAAAAGTGACTTTAGAACAAAAGTCCAGTCATTTCACTCTGCACACATGTCTAGTTTTGATCACAGTGGTTTTAATGAAAGACAGTAAACCAGAGACGCTTGGAAGAGACTATGGTATGTATTGCTTATAGTTTTACAAACAATTTTTTTAAAAAGATTTTTTCAGTTACAACGTTTTTCAAGAATTTTGTTTTGGCCTAAAAAATATAAGCACATACATTGTAGCACTGATTCTTTTTTTATCCCTATAGGCCAGTCCAGCAGAGAAGGACTCAGGGCTGCCCCCCTGGTCTACAGCACAATAACTGACCATTGCTTTCTGCTCACTTCAGGACTGAGTGGTCTGAAAGGACACAGACAACAGGTGGCGCCATTGACCTTAGAACATTTTAGTGAACAAGTCTGGCTCTCCATGCCCTTTTACTTGCTCAAAATAATTTCATCAGACGTTGACAGAAATATGCGCCCTACGCAAACTCGGAGGGGAAACTTACCTTCTGGTATTCTCCCGAAAGAGGCCAGGTGGCTGAAAACAAATGGAAAAAGCAAAAGATTTAAAAAAGGATGAATTAAAGACCTAAAATGCAATGAGAACTTGTTTGGTTGAGCAAGATGTTACAGCAGGTTTTCACTCTGAAGTCACAGCAGAATTAGCTCAAAACCTTTAAAGAGGTTCTCTAGGGTTCACTTCTCTTAACAAGAACCTTGATTTAAAAAAAAACTTTTAGGACCTCTATTTTGAACCTTTAATGGTTCCCTATAGAGCAATCATGGCGAGTTTTGCATTCATTCTACTTCTGTTGTGTGCAATGCAAAATAGGTTACAACTAAAGAATGTGCAAATATCTAAAGCATATATTTAGGTCGGGTGCCAAAAATAGAGATCCCTTTAGATGTATGAACTCTCGTTCCCCCCCCCCACACACACATTCACAACTCAAGGTCTGGGCTTTTCTCAGATTAAAAGGGAGTTCTAAATCCATTTCCAGTTCCTGGAAATCTCGTTGGTGCCCTGGCCTGGACCTCTCTGTGCCGCCACCTGTGCAGGCGAAAGAGCTCTGCTCAAAACTGCCAACCTCTCTCCCTCCCGCCCTCGCTTGCTCCAAGCTGACCAGAACCTGAGGTCAGATCTGACCCACCAGATGTCGTCTTCCGTAATCGCTTGCGTTTTATGCCCTGCAGTTCGGGCAACACAGACAAATTTCGCATGGACGTCTCTCGGCGAACCGCAGCAACGAACGACTGCTATTAACTTTAATCACATTTCATTAACTGCTACAGACGTGGCAGCCCTCCTTTAATTCGGCTGAAGGAAAAACATCTTTAGCCTTCCATCCTGCTCTCTCTCTCCCTCTCTGCTCATCCAACAGCAACTTGGTTCCTGGCAACGGTCCAACTAGGAGAGAGGTCAGAACAGCAGCAGCGCCTCCACTGCTGGAACAGCACGCACATGGGATACGCAGTCCAAAGGAAAGCTGATAGATGGAATCAGGAGGGAAAAACAGAGCCATTCACAACAACAACAACATACTCCAGTCCACTGCGCAGGCGTCAACACCACAGGTTCCCTTAGACAAAGTTCCCATGCCCTGCACATTTCAGTGTTTTCCTGCTTTAACACACACTCATTTCAACCCAAGAAACCACTCGAAATTAGGCGCACAGAAGAAAGAGGCTCCAGTATCAGAGTGTAGAGATCCTATTGTGCGGATGCATGCCAAAGTGAGCCGCTGTATGCAATACTGTTTAAAAGTTTGGAATCAAAGTTTTGGGTCAAATGAAACCAATAGGATTGCAGATGCATGCTTAAATTTGTGCACATTATACACATACAGTAAACTTCGGCTTATCGCAGGGATTATGTTCCGAGAGCTCCTGCATATAGTGAAAAACTGCAATGTTGTGATGTGGTAAGAAATAAACCCAAATATGCTCCCAAAACACTTTAATTTCATTTTAAACTCAACTTAACACATTACCCTGAACGAAAACATAAATGTAAACCCGTATTCATCCCGCAGTGCAAAAATGTAAAATACCTATGTTAACCCTGAATAGACTGTACTGTAATTCATGCAGTAATAAAACTCCAGGGCTTTAAGAATAAAAAAAGCACTTGAGATGCTCCACGGGAAAAATGCCGGACTGCGACAAAGGCCAGCAGCCAATCATCAGCAAGGAGAAATAAATAGGTTTCGTGGATTGGCTACTTTCAAATCTCCTACACCCCCTTTTGCTGGTTGTTTATGTTTGTGTATGGTGCTTAGCAACCCACGAGGACGAGGGGGCATGCGAACGAGGCCCGGACGTCACAAAAGCAAAAAAATTAAAAAATAAAATAAAATGTGGAGGATATCTGCAGTTTCTGCGTTAGTGTAGGGGTTTCCGCAAACAGTTATTGTTTCGGTTCTCAGAAAAAATCTGCGATTGCTGATCCTTGTTAAAGTGGGGGTTTACTGTATATATATTAGGGCTAGGCACACGTTAACACATTATTTTCTTAACACAGACAATTATTTTATATTTTAATTATTTCATTTAATATGGACAAAAGTATTGGGAACCAAAAGAGACTTTAATGACACTACATTCAGATGCACACTTTCATTTGGAGTGAAAGGCACCTGCTATAATGTTTCCGCCTTCCTATGCTCGGGACTCTGAACTTGATATTCTATAACAAACTAGATAAAATGTGAATGTCCTGCAGTGGCAAATAGCTTTGGTTTTATATTTGATTTAATTTCATTAATGTTTAAGTTGAGATTTACAATTAATATTTGAACCGCAGCTGTGTAACTGTGTTAAAGGGACACTGCTGTTAAAAAAAGCTCCTTATTTGTTTAAAGTGTTTGCAAACTAAATATTATTGCACTTACTTAGCAGTACTATAAAAATAAAGGTGCTCCATACACTACTTATAAATAAATTATTTCATTTTGTCTATAACTATGCAATTAATTGAAGAAAAAACATGTGATTAATCATGATTAAAATGTTTGCCCAGCATTAATAAAAAATTAAATGTTTTTATTAGGGATGCACTGGATATTGGCTAACCAACCATTTTTTGGCTGAAATGTTTTTAACGTGATCGAAACAGTGACGACCGCAACCTGCATGCGCCAGATTGGACATGTCTGCCGTGTGGGCGCATTTTGATATATCTAAGAAAGACACACGGAAAGCTGTTTGTAAAGCATGTAATGCCGAAATTTCTAGAGGGGGTCATCCACAAAGATTTTCTGGACGCCGGGATTCATTTATCATATAAAATCAAAACATCCCGCTCCAGCACACCCACTCCGTCTGTGGCGGACGTTTTTGAAAAGGCAGGAATGTTTTCCAGTGATTACAGTTCAAATATGTGTTGTGCCAGTCCACTATTTTGTTAAAGGCCTACAGAGAATGTTGTCTTTCAACAGTTGTTAAAGCACTTGTTCTGAATGCACTTCGTTCATGCACTTCGTTTAGAATATTAAAATGCAATTGAATTCAATTGATTTATGAGAGAAGATATTTAATTGTATAATATTTCAGTTGTCTTGCTTTTAGGCTATTCATGAGTGGGGCCAAGTAAAATATTTTATTTCAATTTGTATTTTATATTGTGCATTGTTGAATGCTAAATAAATATTTTCATAGTTTTGTAACAAATTTATTATTTGAACCATGAATACTAATTTATGCAATTGCAAGTACACACAGTCCCAGCCATAATAGCAATATTACAAAAAATTGGTATAATAATTTCTTTCTGTGTTTCCGTTTCGGTTTTAGGCCAAGTTGTTCCTCATTATCGGTCTTGGCCCAAAAATATCATTTCGGTGCATCATTAGTTTTTAAATAAAACTAAAAAGAATAAATACATTTTACAGTAAATAGTGATTTTATGTACATAATATAAATCAGTTCCGTGTGGAAGCACAGTATTACCATCAGAAACCTGGTGGTCCTTCATTAAATTAAATCATAAGTGGCTGATGGAGTTTCACAAATGCAAACAAAGCTGGAGGAACCAAAGAGGAATCTGGAACTGAACCTGTTCTTATCAGCTCAAAAAATTGACTACTTGTACTACTTTTTACAAACAAAACACATCTTTTTACTGCTTTCTTGTTTGTTTTTTTCTATTGCTCTCTTGTTAACTTTGCTATATACACACCTCTTGACAATAACTTTCAGAAAGTTACATCTTTATGATATACATCTAAGTTATTATTGTATATAAATGGAAAGTGATCATGACAGGTGATTCCAAACGTTTGAAAGGCAGTGTACATTCTAGTGCAACCTTATACAAGCACCGATTTCTCAATCCACTAACCGTGGCTGCCAAAGTATACTCCACCTCTTTCCTCTTTTTAAAAAGAACTTTCGAATAAGAAGGGAAGAGCTGAAGTGCACAGCGCGATAATAAAGTTGAGAACACGCAGATGGCTTCATATTATCACTTCTCCACACGACTGTAATGAGGACAGGGCTTGGATGAGACAGAGCGCTTGGCTGACTCTCCTCATGACTGAGCATTGCTCAATAACCAAACACGGCTTTCTCCAGTGTGCGGTTCGTTCAGGGAGTATCACAGGGAACCTTTGTTTGCAATTCCAGAGAAGTGACCTGTGCTTTTGGCCACTGCGGCCTTATCTTAATGGACTTCACTAGTGATCTGAACTTCAGTAACCTTGTGCAGAGGACAAAATAGGGCATAAATATACGGCAAGTTCTTCTTGGGCTAAAAAATTTAACAATCTGTTTTAAGTGTTACTCAGGACAAAAAGTAACACACTTTTCCCTTTAATCCAAGGAGAGTGAAGTAGCAAGACATGCTTGGTGTCTGAAGTCTGCTTCATTAGCCAGCAATCTTACTCTGACTTGATGCGGTTTCTGATACTGTCTGACATACAGGTATATATTAAAATGTACAAATGGACAAACTAGAGGCAAAAATTGGGTTACAAGATAACAGTTGCTACTGTTTCTACTACTTTTGTCCAGTTTTACAGACAACCATTTGTCATGTGATGTCAGAAACCACATAAGCAAGTCTATTTGAGATTACCTGACATTGTTTCAGGGGGTGAGGCAGCATACAGTATACAAATTAGCATTAGCATTAGCCTCTTGAAAAAGTAAACTTCAGATACTCGACATGTCTTGGCCAATCGACCACATATGATTTAAGGGGAAAGCTGCAAAAAATTTGGGAACTTTGACTTTGAGGGCTACGCACTTTTAATACTGTTCTGTCTGCTCATGATGAATTACGCAGTTCCTGGAAAAAACAACCGCAGTTGCCTGGTCCAAGACATCCGCTCTTTCCTATCCCTTGCTCTTTTTCCCCTTTCTCTCTCCCGACAACATGATTTAGGAGACGTCTGATGGCGCAGTGCTTGTATGTGGCTCTAGAATATCTCTGAACTATGCAGCATGTGGAATTATGCAAATCACAAGCATCTTGGGAGGGAAAGCCAAGGCTGTGTGTGTGGGAGTGCAAAAGTTTTGTGTGTGTGTGTGTGTGTGTGTCGCATTGTTTGAGAAGTGTATGTGCATGAGGTACATATGGTTTAGCATGATTTGCTTCTATGCCATTTGGATGTCAAGTGTGTATGTATATGATCCCATATTATGTGTGTATGACTGAGTATGTTTGTTCTTGTGGCTGTGTTGGGAGTATATTTGAGCACACTAAATATGAAGCTAAGGAAAAACTGGCCTACATGTTTGCAGAGCTTAACAAAACTGGCACTGGCTCAAATGTATATTTAATAAAAGTGCTCTTTTATACTGGTTCTATGTCCAGAAGTCCTCAGGCAGTTGAGAAGCAGTAATATAGTCGCCCAGAGACAGCGAAGCCAGTTGGGCTCTCTTAGACTGGGGGGTGGTGGCCTGGAGGTAGGATCCTTGCCTCTGCACCAAGAGGTCATGGGTTTGAATCCTACCTTCAGCACACCACCAGTGGGTCCCTGAGCAAGACTCTTAACCCTGAGTTGCTCCAGGGAGAGACTGCCCCCTGTAGCTAAGGAATGGAAGTTGCTTTGGAAAAAGTGTCTGATAAATGCCGTAAATGTAAATGTAGACAGATGGCTGCTGCAGCACCAACGGGGATCGAAACACATTTTACTCTTGTATTCTTGTATTTATATGGTGCAATGTTATTCATTCTGAAAGGTTTACTGTCTATTTATTGTATAGTTTCAGATTTACATCCCATTCACACTACTGTCACATTGATATACTGTCTATTTATTGTATGTTTCTTTCATTCCTTGCACTTTACTCAAAGCCACTAACTGCCTCCTTGGCAATAACCATACTTATGCAATACTAATCATTCTAGAAGGCTTACATAGTGCCTACACTACACTATTACATATGTTGTTGTGTGTATTTATCATGCTGTCTACTGTCTCTAGTAACTTGTTATTGATTAAAAACGTTTGATGAAAACGTTTGATGCAGTGCACCTAACCTCATTCCTCACCCTAAAAAATTTCTGAACACAACTTAATTCGCCGTGTTTCTGTAAGATATTTACAACTGAATGAACTTTTCTAATAAGTTGACCCAAACGTGTCCAACCTGTGAGACCTGCAGTTGAGGGTCGAACAATGTATCTCTATTGGACACTATAATCAAAGCAATAAAGCAACAATAAAAACAATATAAAGCAAATAATAATAAAGCAAGTTTTACAAATGAATTGTGCATGAATGAAAGTAAAAATGATGTGATAATTGATGTCAGCATTGATTTCATAGTAAATGTAGTAAATGTTGTAAATGTTTAATACGAACAATCGTATTAAACATCTCTTGAATGGAAGAAGCTACAACAAAGCCCTAGCAAAGACCTTGCGGAGAGTACAACTGGTGTGATAATAGGTTGGGAAAGTTAATTGAACCACAACTAAACTTTCAGGGAAAGGAGCACCATGTATGATTTCTCTTAGACTAAAGAGAAGGAAGGTAAGAGCTGCAGAATGACCTGATCAGCAGAAACAACAGTTACACAACAGCAATAACTTCCTCGCAATCGTCTTCATTTCTACACTCCACACAAAAAAAGTTCTGTTAAAAGATTTACGTCAGAAATGCAATTTATGTACAAGCATTTAGACAAGCCAGAATTGTTCTGGAAAAGTGTATACTGGTCAGATGAAACAAGAATAGAACTCTGACAATAATAATTCTGGTTCTTGTGTTCAGAGAATGATTGGTTACGTGTTTGCTTCCAATGACACCACCCCCACAGAGAATGATGGGAACATTGTGATACAGGGCTGCTTCTCCATAGACTGGGGCATTGCACATCATCAAAGGAAACCCAAACTGAGCAATGAGCTTGAATGGATCAGAAGGTACCTGACAGCTCTATAGATGGCGATGTGATTGGCGTGCCCGCTGACTCCTCCCTCATCAAATGTCAGCACCTGTGAAAACACTGAATATTAGACACGAAACAGAAACATTCAAAATATATAATGACAAATTGAATGGGTTTTCAAGAAATCATTATGTTCAAGAAAACAGTATTAACCTATTATTAGCCAATGTAGAGAAGAGTTTAAATGATAAAAAGTAGAGGGAGATGTCACTGAAGATCCATAAAGTCATCTTCAGACCTTCTTATGATTAGTTCTTCATTCTTAAAACTACCTGCAGATCACTGTGCCATGACTGAGCTTTAGATTCTGAGGGCTTTGAAGATAATAGCTCAAGAGGTCAGACAGTCAAAGGAAATCTTAATGCTAACAGCATGCGGTGACATTCCACAATACAGTGTGTGTATAGTTTTGTGGCAAATATTTTTGGGAAAATTGTTTTCCTGTTTTAAAAAACGGTTTATTCTGTGTGGAAGAACTTGACTGTCCTGGACAGAGCTCAGCCCCATCCAATACCTTTGAGATGACCTGAAACAACTATTCTTATTGCTCAACATCATATAATGCTCTTGTGGCTGAATGGAAGAAAACCCCCATTACAAAATACAGTGCTCAGCCTTCCATGCAGAGGAGATGCTCTTCTGCACCAGCTCCATATTAATGCCATTGTTTTGTTCAACAAGTATATGGCTGTGATGTTTGGTCATCTCTTGTCTATGAAAGGCATGCACTGAATAATATATTTGAGATGAAGATTGATAACATGTAAAAATCTAGGAAGAGCACCACAATCACTACAACACACTGACATACTGAGTGAGTGAGTGCAACAGCAAACCAAACAACACTTGGCATTCAAGAACTGATATTTAAGGGCTAATTCTGTCTGCGTTTTCTGTCTGACAGGGTTTAGGTGGGGGTCGTGGTGTTGAGGAAACAAGAAGAAATTAGAGCTAGCCTTCTGAAGACACAGCACTTTAGGCAGGTGTGGGTTTGGCAGGGAGGCAGAATTGGCTGCATGTTTTTTTTTTTTTTCCATCCTTCACCCCAGTCAGTCAGGAATCTCTGCCTATACCAGGCGGTGAGATACCGCTGCGCCTTTCTGCTGTGCTTTTGGGACCGAGTGGTTTCTCTGGCCTGCTGTACAGGGAGAGAAAAGCAGACAGAATACCATAATTTGGTGGAAATGTCCAGCGCTGCCAAAGCAAACAAGGCGAGTAAAGTGGCTTCTGGAGAGTGGAGGGACATGAGGTGGGGCTTGAATGTCAGAAATCCATAAACACACACTCACTGCGCGCAGTGGAGCTGAGCAAAGGGAGTATATGCGAATAACAAATGTACACATTTGCACATGCTCATATGGACCAAGGCCAGACCTATTGTTTTTTTATGTGGACCAAAGAACTTGCGCTAGCATTTTCAGAATCAGAAAACTTGATGCCTGACGAAACTGCTTGTCGTCACTCCCACAACACACAGACACAGAGAGACACAAGAACAATGTAAATAAAAAAAAAAGTCTAAATAAAATCTAAAATGTAAAAACCCGTAGAAAGAAAGCAACCACAGTATGAATAGACTATGCTACATACAGAAATGCTTGATATAATATCAATCCATAAGTGATTTAGCACCATTTAGTTGACAACAAACAATACTGCACATAATGTTTTAGCACCTGGTAAGAACATTGCACAGTATTGCACATAGACTGTTGCACATCATAGCAAAAATAATGCACAGTCTTCCACACAACGATAGTTTTTTAAACCCGTAATAAATATACAAAAAGGAGCAGCAGACAATTGAGCAGATTACTGTGAGGGTGTGTGACTGAGGGAGGAGTTGTAGAGTCTGATGGTGGTGGGAAGAAGGGCTAAAAGTACTTCTCAGATCGTTCACCACATTGTGGATTGGGTGATCAACATTGTCCATGATGGACTGAAGGCTGGACAATGTTCTCCTTTCAGCCACAGTTTCCATGCTGTCCAGTTCCTCACCTACCACAGAGCCAGCTTTCCTGATCAGTTTGTTAAGTCTCTTTACTTTCATACTACCACCACAGCATAGAAAACGGCACTGGCCGTCACAGTTCAAGTGTATAAGTTATGCCTATAAGTTATGTATGGTACACAAGCCTAAGCATTCAGTTTGAGTCGTGGGAACACGGGAGGCTGTGTAAAACATGGGGGAATCATGCAGAATAGAATGTGGCTGATTACGCATTTGAACAAGTTGCGGCAAAGCACAGCTCTTAGTCTAAAATTGTTTGGTGGAACAGAAGACTATTACTTCATTTTGCCCGCACCTCAAAGCCGGGACAGAAGTTGGAAGGGATACGCACCATTTGTTACATGTATATGTACATTTTGAGCACAGACTGCAGTCTTATTTACATTTATGGTTTTTTTCAGACGGTTTTATCCAAAACGACTTCCATTCACTACCTACAGGGGGCAGTCTCCCTGGAGCAACTTAGGGTTAAGGGTCTTGCTCTAGTACACAGTGGTGCTGAAGGTAGGACTCAAACCCGTGACCTCTTGTTCCGGAGGCAAGTATCCTACCCACTGAGCTACCTCCACCCCTAGGTCTCATCACAGCCACATCTGGCCCCAAATGTCTTAGTAAGGGCCACAACAAGCCACCAGAAAGCTTCAGTGTGCCTTGACATAGATTCTACAAGTCTGTAATGGAAAAATGAAGCACCATTCTTCCAAAAGACATTCCATCAATTGATGTTCTCATAATGGTCCTGTCTAACACTTTGGTTAAAGAAAATGGTTGAGATCTGGTGACTGTAAAATCGCTTTTCATCCAAAGCGACTATCATTCCATACCTACAGGGGACAGTCTCCCTGGAGCAACTTGGGGTTAAGGGTCTTGCACAGGAACCCAGTGGTGGTATGCTGAAGGGAGGATGTAAACTCATGACTTCTTGGTCCAGAGGTAAGTATCCCACCCACTAGGCCACCACCCCCCCAATGCTGGGGGTGTCTCCGCATCAGGACAGAAATAGTGCTACTGTTAGTCGTAGATGGCCAATCCGTCATTCAGTGATTAAGTTTATAGACAAGACTCTTGTTTTCTCTCTTGTTGGAGACTCCCTCTCTCTCACACCCTCTCTTTCTCTCCAGGTCGAGCAGAGGAAGAAGGGTTCCACTTTAGAGCCTTGGTTCCTCCTGAGGTTTCTTCCTCCAGCTGAGGGAAATTTTCCTCGCTTCTGTTGCCGTTGGCTTGCTCACTAGGGGCTTGGCCTCTGAAAAGCTGCTTTGTGACAACTTTGGTTGTAAAAAGCGCTATAAACAAAATTGAATTGAACTGAATTGATTCATTCGAATAATGCACTAAGTTTCAGGCCTTTTACTTCTAAGGAAACAAGTAAACCAAAGAAAAGCCAGCAAAAAAGAACCACTTCATCTCAAAAGGGCTCAAACCTTAAGGCCTGCACTGTTCTTGTGGTACACGCCACACATGTATTTACCAACTTGTGGGGAATATGGTTAAGGATGACTCATGTGAGCATATTCCTTTTTTCCACGTCTTCATCAACCACTGCCTGTAGTTTTACACCACTGAACTTGCAGATGTCTCTTTAATCACTGTTCCTTCTGAAACACTAACTCGCCAAGCAGTTTAAGCTCCTGCTATCTTACCATAACCAATAAATCGCCTTATTTTTGCCAATATAGATTTTAATAACTGATCATTTTACTTTTTGTTGCAAAACATGTTCACACTGTAATGCAGCTGTGTGAAACATTTTGAACACCCTCCATCAAATGACACATTTTGTTGATTATCCAAATGAAAATACGTCAGATGTGCCAAAACTTTTGCACAGACCAGATTTGATGTTTTAGAGCCTATTCTCCTGTGTGAGGCGATCCACTTGTCTGATTTGAACCAAGGGGACGTTCCCGCCATTAGTAACAACATGTGTTACGATGCTTGCGCAAGTTAAAAATATGGGGCTAAATTATCGGTTGTAATTATCGGCTGTGGCCCAGCAGGATGGGAGGGACAGCGCTTGGCAGCGGCAAGCTCGCGTGTTTATACATGCTGAGGGAAACATCAAACCAGAGCAGTTTCGCAACAGCACTTGTTCTTTCCCTGTGTGTTTGTTTGCTGTTGTTTGTTTATTCAAGTCTTCCGTGCTTGGGTTTTATCAAAGCCTTAATGGCCTGTGATGGAAAGAGGGAAAGAAGGAGAGAAAGAGAGGGAGAGGGAGAGAAAGAATCAGAAGAGGGGAAAAGAGAGGGAGAAACAGAAAAAAAGAGAGAATGAAAGAAAAAAGGGAGAGAGGAGAGTGAAAGTGATGAGAGGAGAAAGAAGGAGAAAGAGAGGGAGGAAAAAACGCAAGAGAGAACAGGGAACATGACGAGAGATAAAGAGGGAGAGATAAGATGGGAAAGAGTAAAAAGGGAGCAAGGGGGGGGAAGGTGAAACTGAGAGAAAGGGAAGAGAAAACAGGAAAGAGGAGGTATAAATGGGGAAAAAGTTTGTGCAGCTCGCGATTTGAAATTCCATTTGGGAAATTTCCTGGAAATCGTCAGTGGGCTCTGATAAAAATCTCTGGGTTTGGCTCGCCAGCGGTGGCCCTCAGGGAGCCGTGCTTTGTCTGTCGTAATTGGGGCCAGGAGCACTGTGGGATATTAATGCATGTGTAATTAGGGATAAATACAGATGGTGGATGACATGCCGTACTCTGTGGATTAACCAGACCAACTTTAAGTAATGCACCCCTGTCCGTCCATGGGAAACATGTACCCAGGCCTGGCCAGCACAAAGCTGAAGGGAGGTGGAGCTGTTGCTTTGAAAATGTAAGTCCATCACTTTTAACGACTGCGAAGAGATGACCTACTTTTGAGACTTAAATGCTGAATCACAGTCATGAATATAGCCCTAGTGTTAGAAGGTTATTATCAGCATGATAGAATGGTCTTTAAAGTGAGCCACTATCTTAATTTCCAGGTGAACAACTCTATTTCTTTTGGGGGGCAGGTAACAGTGAATGATCATCTCTATAGCTTAGCTATACTGTGTCCTAAACCAATTTTTGCCAACTTAATAAAGAGATGAATGCAGTTAGAGCTAGCTGAGCAACGTTCTGGGGATGTATATAGACAAAATTTCACTTTTATGTTTTATGCAAGTGACCACTGGCCACTGTCACCACCGATGGTTTCCTGCAGGGGTACCGCGGTAGCCTCACTTCAAGAAGTATCCTGGGTTCACTTCTAAGATGAGAACTTTCAATGTAGAGTTTCTTTCAGTGTTTGTGTGGGTTTCCACTGGCTGTTCTGGTTTCCTCCCACAGTCCCAAGACATGCATGTCAGGACCCTAGATGAAACTGCAATGGACTGTCAACCTGTCTGGGTTATTATTTCTGTCTTTTGCCCTACACTTTAGAAGTGAAACTTCAAGACTAGCATTCCTAACAAACATTAGATGTCAAGAGTCACCTGAAAATGCATCCCCAGAACTTCTCTGCCTTTTGTCCTATGAGCACTGGGACACGCGTGATCCTGGTTAGGAATAATGCCTCGGACAGGGAATGTTTTCCCTAGGCAAACGTAGTTATGCTTTCAGTTTTGTAACATCTGTCTGACAATGTCAAAATTCTATTAGACGTAGCTTCAAATTAAAAAACGCTGAAACGTGTTTACATGTTGGTGAAAAATAGTCCACTGTCTTCGACAGAAAATTCTGACAGCCTGCAGCAACTTGGCCGCAGCAGTGAGTGGAACCTCTGCTGTTGGGTGCACTGCATAAAACCTTAACCTGGAGGTTGATTTTTCTGGTAACACAGATGCTAAATGCTCACCGCTAAGTCCAGGGGCCCCTGTTACTTCGGTCAACAAATACACACCATTAGCAACATTACTATACATTTTCGGGATAAAACAGAGACTAACATCATTGCCCCATACACAAGCAGCAATGCTATTATAATGGCAATGCTTACACTGCATGTACTCACATACACAACTTTTTTTTTTTTTTAAATCGACAGCAACAAGTCAACACAGCATAAGACAGAGGAAAGCAAGGCAGAAATGCAGCAGAGAACCAGGCTTCCAGCAAGTCAAAAAACATTTTTACAACATTTACAGAATCAGACTAAATAAACTTTCTAGGAATCTTATCTAATATGGGATGTGAACTAGATTAATTCAGAATCGTCAGTAATACAGATTTAATGTCCTATGTTTAGTATGAACTATTTTATAGTGTTGTCCGCAGTTGTCCTTTCAGTGACACTGTGGTCATTTTCTAGTTGGTTCACTATATAACAAACTGTATGAAGTAGGGAGTGTGTGAGTTAACAAGTAAACCATTCTAAACACAGTGTTAAAGTCTAGCTAAGAGTTCTAGGAAGTCCTCACCAGGTTAATGGAATGAGTTCGGATGTGTTTAAGGATCAGCGATGAGGTCAGTGCTGTGCTCCATTCGGCCTTTGGGTCATCTGGCAGTTCTCTAAAGAGGGAAAGAGAGAAAATAGGTTCACTGTATTACAGTCACGTGATCTATGCAGAAAATCTTCTCCTTTTCCTGTGGCAGACAATGAGAACCATATACACAATACACACACATGTACATACATGTATATATATATACACATATATATGTGTGTGTATAGCATGTATGTTGTGTGTATTACATATAAACACTAATAAGCCACAACATACAAACCACTGACACTACCATACAAGTGTTGATGCTTTGCTGATAAAGATCCACTACCCAAATGATACCTGCTCACCTGTGATCCCGTGGGTGTCCAGACCACTGATGTGAAGGTATAGTGCAAAAAAATCTACTATAATCTGTTTTTGTAAACTATAAAAGGAGCTGATAAAAAGAGCAATAAGTGTACCAAGATACAAAGTACCTAATCTACTCAATGAATGTATACAGTAACCCCCACTTATACGCGAATAAGCAGTCGCGATTTCAGTCTCACCCGGATTTTTTCTGAGAACCAGACAAATCATTTTTCACGGAACCCCCCACACATGCTCGGAAAAGGCACATATCCTCCGCATGTTTTTTGCTTTTGTTACATCCTGGCTCGTCCGCCATGCCCCCTCGTCCTCGTGCTGGGTTGCTACCCTGATATAAAAGGAGGAGGGCGCGTGGCAGGTAAGGCCCAGGCATCACAGCTTTTTTCGTTGCAATGTATACATGTTTTGTGTATTTGTGCTAAATTAGACACAAATGTAATTTAATTATTTTGTAGCATAACTATTAATGTCAATTGAGCTACATTTCCATTTAAAAATAACTATCAATGTTTTGGTACTGTGGAGAGAAACGCAAAGAAAGCCCATTTTGAGACAGTAAAATACCGCTGTACTCAGAGGCGGGAGGTTCGAAAGTAGCCAATCTGAGCATGTTTTTTATTTTACCTTGGTGCTGGATTAGCTGCTGCCCAGAATTTCCCCCTTAGAGCGTCTCCCTTTGTTTTTCTTTTTTGTTCTAAAGCCCTACATTTTCATGCTTATATCAACAAAATCTAGAGCGTATACCAAAGAAAACACACGTGCATGAATTACAGTACAGTCTGTACAGGGGTAATATTGGTATTTACATTCTAGCACTGCTAGAGTTCTGCGTAAACTCTACAGTACAAATACGGGTTTATCTTTACATTTTTTTAAGACTAATGAGTTTTAAATGAAATTAAAGTGTTTTGTGGGTATATTTGAAATCTGAAAATAGGCATTTTTAGGCGTCTTTTATTTTATTTTATTTTACCAAAGCAGTTTTTCACTAAACGAAGTGAAAAGCTCTTGGAATGGTGCCCTTGGGGGGTTTATTGTATATAGTACCTATCTGTAATCCAAATATAAAAACTTGATCCTAAAACTATTCACTAAAAAGACATGCTTTTGTCCTTTCAGTTTAAAAAATGAAAAAGGTCTTGCTGGTTGGCCCTCACTTTCTCTGGTTTTCCTACAAAGTCAGTATGAAAACAAACACACAGGCACTTGCATAGCATGTCACTTTTCTACAACAGGCCCGTGTTATAGTGTAAGTGTACTCATACACACAGCAGAGGCGTGTGTGTTCCAGCTGCAGCTGTACCCGTTCTTTCCCCCGACTTTTCCAGAGTGTGAGGGTGGTACTGACTGAGACAGCGGAGCAGTGAAAGTATGTGTATGTGTGTGTGTGTGTGTGGCTTGGCCCAGTGTGGGTGCGCAGTGATTTACTGCTGCTGTCCCACTCAGCGCAGCTGGAGCACAGCCTACAGGCCCTCTCTCTGAAGTCTGGGGTCAGAGGTCACCTGAGCCTTTGGCTCCCATTCATTTGAAAGTACAACCCAGGGAAAAGCAGGGCCATCATGCATCTCTCTATCTCTCTCTCTCTCACACACACACAGACACATAGTTCTCTCTTTCATCTGGACACCCTCCTCAGTTAGCAATGTATTGGAGGTCAATGAACCCCCGTCTCAGTGACCAATCTTTCACACTACCCCTCTCTCTCCTGTTTTTTCACTCTACCACACTCCTTTTCTCCCCTCTCTCTCGCTCTCACTACCCAGTCTTTTTTTGGGTCTCTTTCCAAACATGAGAGAGAGAGAGAGATGGAAAGAGGGAGGGAGAGAGAGAGAGAGAGATAGAGAGAAAGAGAGAGGGAGAGAGGGAGAGAGGGAGAGAGAGAGAGAGAGAGAGAGAGAGAGAGAGAGAGAGAGAGAGGGAGAGAGGGAGAGAGGGAGAGAGGGAGAGAGAGTAAAAGAGAGAGAGGCAACCAGGCGTGCAGAGAGTGTTTCAGACACACCGGGGTCACTGCAGTTCAGCTGAAATCAAAGTGCTGAGGGCGTCATTACACACAGAGCAAGCAGAGCAGCCAGCTTAACCATTTCCACCCTGCAGCTCCAACTGCCATTCCCATCCATCTGCAGCAGAAACCATTTTTTGATATAGGAATCCCTATGTGTGTGTGTGTGTGTGTGTGTGGTGGTGTGTGTGTATATATATCATTAAGAATGAAATCCACAAGAAACATGAAAAACACAGGTTTAACATTTGCTTAAATATTAAATTAAATAGTGATCCAGGCCTTATTGTTCACCCGATTTAGAGATTTATCATTTAGTGATTTAACAAACCACCAGCTGGGCAGCATACAAGACTGAATCGCACAAAAATACACAGTGCAAATCTGTTGTTTAAAATTTTTACATATTTAGCTCTTATTAGATGATCTCAGTTGTTGAGGTGCAGTTGTGTGTTCTATTTTCGGTGAAAACATGAAACTTCCAAACATGAAACTTCTAGATTTGTTCAGAAATCATTATTTCCAACAGCCATCCTCATTCCCAGTTCACAGCCACCACAGGCAAACACTCTGCTGTCCTGGTGCGTGTTAAAGCACAGAAATCAACCTCGCGTGTGTCTGTGTGTTACATTAGCGTGGCACAGTTGCAGGATGTGGCGCAGTTAAAGCAGTGAGGAGGGCTGGAGCTCACTTTACTGTTGAATGTGTCAAAAACAGCCTGAAGCAACAAACCAGCTCAAGGTCAGGGGGGTAAGACGTTGGGGGGGGGGGGGGGGGGAGAAGAGAGAGAGAGACAGTGAAAAAGACAGATGGAGGAAAAAACAACAAAAATAAAGAGACAGATTAAGGAAGAGAGAGAGAAAGCCAGATAACGACAGAGAAAAATAAAGGGAGAGAAAGAGATAGACAAAGAGAGAGAGAGAGATGTAGAGAAAGTGAAAGAGAATGACAAAGGCAGACAGAAAGAGACAGAAAAACAGGGAGAGAGGGAGAGGGAGAGGGAGAGGGAGAGAGAGAGAGAGAGAGAGAGAGAGAGAGAGAGAGAGAGAGAGAGAGATCATTCAGCCAGGGACGTCAAGCAATAGACCCTGTCATCAATTATGCAGGCCTCGTTCATTATACATTCAGCTCTGATCTCAAATGGACAGCCCTTGACATCTGATGAACAAAACGCATTATGTTAAATGAATTAAATCATTATCAGACGAAAGTTCTGAAATTCTGAATACCAAAGTGAGTGATCGCGCTCAAGATGGATCTTTCCAAAACTGATTAGTGCCAATAACGGAATACCAAGTCAGCTATTCTCAACATTTGCATAACTCTTTTTTCAGAGGATGATCCATGCGCTGGTCAAATAACATTTTTTGTTGATTTTCAAATTGAAAAATGCTCTACACAGACTACACAAGTACAGTTTACTTGCTGAATATACAATTATTTTTATGTTTGACTTTTTGTTTGATAATAAGCAAATAATTAATTTTTTAAAAAAATGGCATATTTAAAAGTGAAAGTGAAAGTGACCATTTGTCATACGTGAACACGCCACAGCACAGAGTGTGAACAGCACGAAATTCTTCCTCTGCATTTAACCCATTCACCAAGTGAAGCAGGGGGCAGCAGGAACACGGCG
>JBBPDC010000084.1:7865818-7880379 GCA_037974485.1 Hemigrammopetersius urotaenia | reverse complement strand
GCATATGTAAGAAGGTTTTAAATGTAAAGTTATGTATGTTATACTGCAGCTATGACATTTCGAGGAAAATATTGTTACTATTGCACTAAACAACAGAATTTCATATTGCATAATATAATAAAGCATTATTTATGAAGGCTCCAATAAGCAAAAGGCTCTGATGGTCCATGTTTTGCAGAGCTGTAGTGCAAATAAGTGCAGAGTGTGTGTTAAAGTGACCAGGTAGTGTGCAGTGGGGAGTCTGTTGCTTCGGGGGGAAAAAATGTTAGATATTTACCTTAATTTTGACTCTTGTATGGCTGCTTTCACTTTCTCTCAGTTAAAACGTCTATGTGGAGTTCAAGAGGAGTTTTTAAAGACACATGGCTTGCAGTCTCTGCATATTGTTTTTGTTGTTTGTTTTACAGATGTTGAGTTTCTTTTGCTCAGCCCAACAAACTCTCATACTCTGATGAATACATTGTGGTCTTTCCGTGCCGTTCATTGCTCAAATGTGCAAATGTTCTTTAGGTCTCTGTGCCTAAAAATATGCTCAGTGCACTATATCAGTATGGCATTAGATCTGATTTTACATGTTGATGTCTAAAATGAATTGCATTACATTGCACATAATTAAGCCTCAATTTTAAGCATTCTCTAGGGCTGACGAAGTTTAAGACATCATGTATTTAACACTGCTTAACGTATATATGGATTATTTGATAAAAATATATAGAAATGTGTGTACGTTTCTTTTTTGAGGGTTATGGATACACACACTAGCGGATTAGTCTGGTGGATTTCTCAACACACTAAGTGTGACTTTCACCACTCTGTGCAAATGATGTGAGGTGAGTCTTGATCCCTCTTGTCAAACATGCTGATGTGCAGGCCATCCCACCAAACCTCCCTTTCTAGTCACATTAGTTGAGACACTCCAGACCTGACGACCCTAAATGAACTAGCTCATTAATTAATTCTCATACCTATATCCATTAGAATTAAAGACGCCATTTGTTACTATTCCTTCAAGATTGACCGATATACACAGTCTCGCCTCTATCTTTTTTCCACTTGTGTACCATCGTGTGTGGCCTAAAGTTTGCCCTTTATTCACCTTGTAAATTAAGCCGTGCCTTCATTCTTGAATGACGGTGTCAAAATCAAATTTATACCAGAGTCAATCAGCGCTTGAGCCTCCTCGCCAACTGAGCTATCGAGTGAACTGAGCTACTTTCTTTCCTCTTTCATGCTACCGGTCACTGCACACCACACCACAAGGTGAATGATTTGATAATTCTTTCTCTGCATTTAACCCATTCACCAAGTGAAACAGTGGTCAGCCACCAATGGGGAGCAGTGTGTGGGGAGGGTACCTTGCTCAAGGGTACCTCAGTGGTGGCACTAACAGCTAACAGTCCTGGGATTTAAACCCATGGCCTTCTGATTGCATTAACTGCTCCCTAATCACCAGATCACCAGCAGTCCCGTATATTAGTGGAATTGTCATAAATAACGAAAGTGCTGTATCATGTGCAGCTAAACTAGGAAAACCACCAGGAGGTGTGTGTTTATTTATTGATTGATTTTCGTTGCGCATTGGTTTTTAAATGAGTTGCTCAATGTGATGGCAGTAGGACAGTGGTAGTCTAACACAGGGCGTATAATTATTTTGCTTTGTCTGTGGCCAGGCTGTGCAGGGAACATGCAGAAAAATCCTGCAGGGGCAGGCTGCCACGTTGACTCAGTTTTTTTTTAGAGGTTTGTGTCAACTAAACAATATTTTGTCCTCTCCATGGTTTGTCTGTGTGTAGGAACTACCTTGTCCAGATTGTCATACAATTAGGATTGTGTCGATCATCAGGATGATGCTGTTCCCTGGCTGTAAGTTTTGGCTGATACTGAGCTGTCAGTGTGATATTAGAATTGTAACACTGCTGCCTAATTGCTTTCTTGCCCTGCCTAATTTGTCTGTAGTTATTAAGCTTAATTGAGTGATGGAATAAACCCTTGAATTTTTTTGCCTCATTCTGTAGTCGAAGGTGTGCCCAAAAAAAGAAACTCTGGGTCTAAGTGTTTTTTTTTGTTTTTTTTGTTTTTTTAAATTGTGAAAAGGTTTTTACATTTATTTTTGGCTTATTGTTGTTTTGTAGTAAACACATTTAGCTGTGTTTATATTCCCCTTTACAAAGCTGTTTAGAATAGAAACATGAGTATTTCTACATGCATTATAAGACTGGCAACCTCATCCAAAAATGTACAACCCAACAACAGTTTGAGCTGGTTGTAGGAGGTTCAGTAATTCTCTATTAATTTGGCCGTAAGCAATTATGTTGCTTGTTTAAATCAAGCTCTTATTGCATTTCTTTTAAAGTATTTGCCTTTTTCAGCGAGCATACACTATTTTAATGAGAAATTTATTCTGTGTTCGCCCTTTCCATCATGTCTAATTTGTCAAAATTTGCATAAAAACACATGGATGGAAACCTAGCAACCAGGGCTTCACTTATAATGAGTTTTTATGACTGATGCTGATTTAACAGCTAAATTTAGGCGATGACCAGAATTTATTTGCTTTTGTTTAGCCAGCAGCTAAACTCATATGGGCTAAATGGACACAGGAAACACAAGTACATTTTCAGTCTTTGTTACACAACATTTCAGTATTAATATTATTAATTTGTTGTTTAAGTGAACCTAACAGGTATTTTACATTTATAAAGTGAAAAAAAACTATTTCCTGTTTAAATGACATTAATCAAAGAGCAGCATTTGGAGTGCCTGGCTGTTTGGCCCAGTGGTTCATGTGAAATTGGGCTACATTTGGCAGAACTTCAGACTTTCACCTGTTATGTCATAAAATCACACAAAAAATGTATGAAAATACACTGGCTAATTGATCATTTCAGGTTTGGAGTAAATATCTGCTGATTTTGATTATGCTTCTCTAGTAGCTACTAAATGTTACTTCGTAAATTCGTATATAATATGTAACATTAATTCCTCTTTGAAGACCCCAGCATTGCCTGGCCAGTCCTCATAGCCCTGGCAGTGCCAGCCTCAGAGCATGAGCTGAAATTCTGTGCGAGGCCCACAGGTGCTAGAAGACCATCACTAATTTCTGATTCAATAACAATACAGCTTTACATCTCACCTGAATACTTGCCACTTTATTTTTTTTTTTTTTTTTTTTTTTTTTTTTTTTTTTTTAAAGCAATTAAAGATATTATGAAAGTTGGGGTGGTGGAGGGGGTGGTCAGTTCGTGTAGTTCAGTTCAGTGCATCAAGCATCACTGTCTTTCATTTTAGTTTTTAGCATGTTTGCTCTTTCCCCATGTTAACTTAGTTTTAATACTTGTACCTTTTTGCAGACTGAGCAGTGGCAGATGATTTTAAAATGTGCTCTATTAATAAAATGAGCATCTGTTAAATGTAAATAATAAAATAAAAGCATGACTCTCTGTAAATAGAGTTCCAGCCGCAGTCATAGTAGCGACGATAGTCTCTCATTTTATTATTCAGAGGCACTGCTGCTGTTTGTTTTTGTTGAACAGGCCGCTGATGTTAATAACATGCGTATCAGCCAGTCTAGATTTGGGACCGAGCTCTTTTATTGGCTGTGTGAGGCTGATGATACCGAACACTGAGGTACTGAAATGTGCTACTGAACGACGCAGGATTTTCTGTGTACTCCATGGTGCTGAAATAATTCAGTCCGTACCAGCTCTGGTCCACACTATGCCGCGTCGTGCTGTTGGGACTTGTGGAAAGTGTCAGGTGCTGTGGCATTTTTATTTGGCTGTGAAATCATGTACAAATGTTGCGACTGAAGAGGGAATGGAGTGGGGAATAAAAACAGATGCCATTTTTGTAATTCCTCTCTGCAGTGGCGTCTGAATGACATCAGTGCAGCAGATGTTTTTGACAAATCCTCGATTTTTTTGCAGGATGCAGGAGTGACACCCCGCTCCTCCTTCTGTCTCCCTTTCACATGTTTCTCTGCACTCTTGTCTTTCACTCTCACATTCCTTCTCTTCCTCCATATCTCTCTGGCAGGTTCTCTTGTTCGGTCTCTGAGCGTGAGACCGGCGCTGTAGCTCATGTTACAGCCTCACAGCAGTGCTCTGTTAGGCAGAATTTGAATGATTTGGTGAACGGCCATGTGGTGAAATGAAGGAATAAGAAGGCTGCCTGTGAGACTTAGGCCGAAGGGATGCAAGAACGGACGGAAGAAGGGGTTGAGAGATGTAGATTATAGTGTAAGAGAATACCATGTCTTGGTTTGTCATTTTGGAAACAGCCTTTAAAAGACCTGTGTGTTTGCTGAGTCTGCAGAAGCCGAGGCCACATTTAGCCAAGTCATAACACCACAAAGGTTGTGTTTTTTTTATTGGAGTATGTGGTTGAATATGGCATAATAAGAATGAGAAATTTCTGTAAAAGTCTGAACAAAACCTCTTGAGATTTAAGTGTCTTTAGAGCAACAGGGGCAACAAACAGTAGAATCAATAGTTTTGGTTCTGCAAAAGTTTTTTCAGCAATGTTTTGGCTGACTAGTGTTTTCAGCAACTTTAATTTTTGTGGATTCAGTTTTAAACTAGAGTAGCAAAATATGGGCACCAACCCTGTCTTGAATGCTTGACCGCTTCTGGGATAAGTGGAAATATCTCGTTTTATGCCAATCCATTCCTTCAATATGATTATTTTGTGCAGCCCTGTTGCATGACTGACACATATTTATTGGACTGAATGGAGTCTTACACTGTACTGTAAATGTTAACCATACAGAAAACACTTTCCCAGAAAGGAAACCTACAATGTTCTTAAATTGTATTATGTAAGAGAGCTGTGTTTATTTGGGTCTGAGGACCCAAATTAGAGTAGAACTAGAACCGGTCTGCTTTGCGAAAAGAACACCACTGTCTTATGGCCATTTTATCATAGATTCAATGCTTGTTTACTAGTAAACATCTTAGTAAAACTGAAAATCAATGGGATGGTTTGCCTGCAATTACCAACCAGAACAAAAGCATGTGTCTCATGGGTTCTCTGGACAGCAGCTTTCATGTGTAATGAATCACAAACTTCTTACAAACTGGCATTGTTATGGTAAGATGGCACTGGTCCTGATCATTGAGCTCATGATGTTCTGTTACTGCTTTCCTCTTTCCTCAGGTGCTTTGCTAGCGCTGCTATGCTGGTGTCAAGCCCGTGAGCGCACCTCTGTGCCACAGGCTCCAGGCTCCAGGCCCAGTCTGAGCCTCCAGCAGCAGCATGTCCAGCTCGGGCTTTCCCCCCAGCCAGGGGAGCTTCAGCAGCGAGCAGAGCCGCTACCAACCCCACTCAGTCCAGTACACCTTCAGTCAAGTACGGCATCCACAGGTGAGCATTTTCCCTCTGTTGTAGTAAAGGCTGCACCACTAGATTCAGAATCGCAGCCATTTAGCATATTTGGCCTGAATTAGGAACACACATGCATACCCATGCTTTGTTGATTTCCTAGGTGAAAATATGTACACATCCAATGCAGAGTACTCTCTTCAATGCAGTTTAATGCATGATAGGCTTGAGCCCATTTGATAGTACAGCTGGCATTCCTTCATTGTTATGGTGTTGTCTTTTTGGTCTAAATACTATGGTAAACCAATATGCTGCCCAAACCTAATCCACGCGGTAATAAAATGTGGACTGTTCAACTATATAGGGATTATATTTGTTTATTAAATGTTAAAGATAATGTGTAAGTATGTATTTATACATAGTAGTAATCAGTTTATTACGGTTTCTTACTAGAATGTCATTAATAGTGAGCTTAGATTACACATATGTAAAGTACCATCAAGTACATGCCATTAGAGGGCTACTTGAGTTGAAGTCCTCTCTCTGTATTTTTTTTTCTTTCTGTCTCTTGTCTGCCTGTCTGTCTCTCTCTGCCTGCCTGCCTGTCTGTCTCTCTCTCTCGCATGCTCTCTTTCTGTCTGTATGTCTATCTTTCACTCTTGCTCTTATGTTGTGAAAGATTTATGGGATGTTTAGAAGGAATGGTTTGTAAACGGTTTTGGGTAAAAGAGCTGGAGGCTGTATAATTAAGTGCATTCAACTCAGCGAGACTTCCTGATTATTTTTCAGCATCACAAAACCTGAAAACCAAAAGTATGACCAGGGGTCCCTTATTATAACAGATTTTTCTGTTAAACAAAATTTAAATACCTAAGCGATGACTAATTGTTTTTACTGTGGATGTATAATTTGAAGTATGATGTTTGTGACCAAAGTCCATGCTATTACTTATTCAAAATAATTTATTCATGTACTATACATAGTGTATTTACTCTACAATATTATGTATTCTAAAGCAGCTAGCTTACAACATGTCAGTGAGTGAGGTGAAACTTCAGCTGGCCTGAAGTGGGTTAGTGGTGCAGCAGAAGTTATCTTGCTGAAGCCTGGTTGAAAGTGATCCACCATAGCGTGACAGCAAATCCAGGCTTAGATTGAACTGAGTTTTGTGAGACAGGTCTCTCTACCCTTATCTCTCAGATTTATTCTTTAGTTTCGAAACTTCCTTTCTGGGAAACTGTGATGTAATGCCTCACCACATTGTAGGGCCAAGCCTAGCACTGTTGACAGTGTTTTTATTGAGAAAGGTTGGGACTATTACTGTTGGTTTGATATTGCTGTCTTGAGGTCAGAAGTCTTCAGCAAGTCACAGAGCTCTGTGAAAGCTTTACTCCGATTTTTGTTTGATGGTATTAAAATAACAATATTGCAGTAAAGTAATGATAAACTGATGTGAATTTTTGTGTGTGAAGGGTGTGAAATAACAATACTTGACAACACTTTCATGATGCATAAAAGAGCTGTGAAGTCATGATGCATGACCTTTCATTTAATGCGTCATTCATTTCACTCAAACAGTGTCATAATATTGCCCATCTTTGCCTCTGCATTTTTATAGCCAACTTTACAGACGTAATATTTCTTGTACTGCGAGTGAGACTTTGGCTTTCATAAGGGCTTTAAACCTGGTTAAATATGTGGAAACTGAACCATTGTCTCGGGTCTCAAGTGACTTCTGACAGCCACTAAACAAGGGCCTTGGAGACGCGAGTGATCGACTGGCTTGGCAACACTCGCCATCAAGGTCGTTAGCAGTTTATTTGCTAAATTTAGTTGCCGAGTCTTACATAGGACAACTGCGCCAGCAGAACATGTGCACTGAATGGTATAGACGTGTAGAAGAGTTTTCAGCAGTCGTTTGGTTCTGCACTCCGATTCCTCACTCTAAAATAAAAGAGGGTGGGGTTCATTTTGTCCTTTGTCAACCAGTATTAGTTTAGTCGGGTTTGGGTTTTTGTTGACTTTTGCAGGCCTTAATGTTTGTGCTCTGGGTATCTCCTTCCTTTTCTGATTGCATCTGAAGTATCTTTTTATTTGTTTTTCTTGCAGGAGTTAACAGTTTCAGAATACCGCAGTACACACCTGCAGGACCAGCAACAGCGTCGCAGACCCTCATTGCTGTCAGAATTCCACCCTGGGACTGAGAGGTAAAACACACACACATTCACCAGCTTGTTTTACAATGACTGTAAGAGATGCTCTTGCTATCTATAGGCTCAGCACACTTAGTTGTTTCCCTTATCAGTAGAATGGGATTTGTAGGTTGATCATTCTTTTAATGCTTGCCTGTTTGTGTTCTGTTTGTAGGCCTCCAGAGCGCAGGCATGGCTACGAGCAGCAGTTCCACACAGTGTCTGCACAGGCTGAGCACGAAGCTATGGAGGCCAAACGGCCCCGTGTCGAGGGTACTCCTGAACACCACATGCCTCGCCCTCCATCTTCTGGCATTGTCCTTCCACTCGCCCATTCTGTACAGGACGGCCTGAGATCCACGGGGGAGGTAAAGAAGGTGAGACACACACCTTCTTGAATATGTATGTGCATACATACATATATGTACTGCGTTAGTGTACATTGATCAGCCAAACATTTAAAATATTGCCAGTTGAAGTCGATAATGGCGTCTGTGGAATATATTGGGCAATGAGTGAACAGTCACTTCTTGAAATTAATTTTTTGGAAGCAAGAACTGTGGGTTAGTGTAAGGCATGATTTGTAACTCAAAGGGGACATGTTATGCATTTGGGTCTCTACTACGTTTTCTGTGATTCAATTGAAAGATTTTGGTGTCAGGAATCATATGATTTGATACATGACCTAAAACATCACTGGCCTCACTTTTTTCCTCTGTAACAGTTATAACAAAGACTGCATCTTCTAGGATGAGGAAGAGCCCTGTGCTATTTGGAAAAAAAAAAAGACCAAACATGGCTATTCTTTTTAAAGCTGTGTATGAGAAGCTGGCCCTTTTAGAAATGTTTTTCTGTTCTTTCCCTCCTTCTCAGGAGACCCAGTTCAGTTTGAAGGTTGAAGCCTCGTCCCCTGGAGGCCTGCAGACTCTAGGGGAGGAACAAGATGCATCTCCATCCAAGCTTTCAAAGGAAGAGCTGATCCAGAGCATGGACCGTGTGGACAGAGAGATTGCTAAGGTTGAGCAGCAGATCTTCAAGCTCAAGAAGAAACAGGTGAGCAGACTGTCTCCCCGTTCCTCCGGCTTGGCTGGCAGTTCAAGGTAGTTGAGGAGATCTGGCACCGCTGTGGGTTCATCCTTGAGCAGCTTTGCTGTCCCCACCCAACCCCAAAGCAACAGGCTGTGTGACCTCCCAAGGGGGATTACATTTAGCACTAAGCCTTGTGGGTGATGTAGTCCTCCCAGAAGGAGCTTATTGCTCCTCCCCGTGCCAATCATTCTCACCTTTTTTAAACCAAATATGACTACTGCAGTGTACATAGCTATTCATATTTCTCAACATCTAAACATGTTAATAAAGGAACAGTGAACCCAAAATAAATGAGACAATATATTTTTGTAGAGAGAATGTCTGTATGTGTGGAGCTTGTTCTTTCTACTTGTCCTCCATTCTATGTCTGTGTCTGTCTTTCTCTCCCCCCCCTTTTATTGATGCTATCTTGCTTTGGAATTCTGCCCTCATTAGGCATGGAATGCCAAGCCAGAGTTTGGCTGGAAAAGAGTTTTGTGTAGTGTAGTGTTTTGTTTTTTTTTTTGTTTTTTTTTCCCTTCTCCCTCCACACCCCCCCCATATTCTCCCTTAATGTCTGTTTTGTAGAGGGTTTTCCCAGGATGTCTCTCTTTCTTGTGCTCTCCTGTTCTCTGCTGTATTTAAATATGTTTAGCCTCTTCTGCATGCTCCAACACACATGCAGAGACTAGACAAGCTTTCTTTATCTAAGTCAAAACATGCTGGAAAGCTGACCAGATCTCACTGTGAAGCCACAGATCATTCTCCTTGTTCTGACGAGCGGTCAAGCAGTGAATACAACAAGAAAGAAAATAGTCCAAGATGGAGATGGAACTGATTAGTTTAGATTAGACAGGTGATACTAGCAAACCTTTGCTAGCACAGTTCTTCATGATGAGAGTAAGTGAGAGGACTGTACAATTCTTACAATTCTTTTAATTGATATGGTCTCTTACAAATTTCCACTGCACAGGCCTGTCAAAGTGAGCAGCCAAAATTCTGAGTCAGAAAAGTTGATAGAGGGTCCCACACCAAAGAGCCATTCTCTAATTATGTAGCTGCACAGTGATGAACGAGAGTGACCTAATTATACCAGATGCACAGAATGTCTTGCATCAAATTCAGCCCACATACATCAGCTTCTCTGCACACCAGCTGGAGTTTTGTAGAACTATTGTACATTTATCTAGTAAACATTATTATTATCCCTTTTGTTATTAGTGTGATGTCTTTTTTATTTAACTGACTTGAACTTTAGTGTCTAGAAACAGCAATGTTGAGATGTTGCTGTTTGTTGTGGTTTAATTAAGAATAATAATCCCAGGAATGCTGATTAATGTTCAGCTGTCCCCATTAATGGCTTGGTAAAAGACCAACCCACCAAAGCCGCAGCGGGTAAAGCACCTGTTTCTGAACCCCAACATTACAAGTTCTTAGATTGTGTTAAGAGTTTATTTGTCTCAGAACACTGTTTTTTATAGTAACTACACAGTCACACTTGAAAATTCCTCACAGAAATGCATCTTCTAGTTCTGTGTCAGATGATGATGATGATGATGATTATGTCGACTGATGTATGTTCTTGGGTTTGTGCGTCTCCAAGCAACAACTGGAGGACGAAGCAGCTAAGCCTGTGGAGCCAGAAAAGCCAGTATCTCCACCTCCTGTGGAACACAAGCACCGCAGCATCGTTCAGATCATCTACGATGAGAACCGGGTGAGAGATCACACACACAGTTTTACAAGAACCTTTCTGTACTATGACCTAGTTTTGGTTTGCTCTTTATGCCTTTTTTTGTACATTGGCAATGTCTTCGGAAAGTACCAACGTTGATGTGGTGGAGTTGTGACCTAGTCACACCTAGAGCAAATCCATACAGCTTGAAAACCTAGTTTGATAGCACACTAGACCACAGAACTTAGTGAAAGAGTGAGCTTTCTTTAGAGGCAGGGTTGTCCTTTTTCCACCATTACCTCGCATGTAATCGACCAGCCGATACATGTTTGCTCATTTAGTTTTGCACTGGAACTATAAGGATTCTGTAACTAACAAGTAATGGAAGCTTATGGACACTAATTAGAATTTGCGAATCATCAATATTGTTGATGAAAACTTGCTAAAACAAAAACAACACTGAGAAAATGGACTTGGTGCATGTGTTCATGGAAATGAGCATGTCAAGAGGACTTATAAAATTATTATTTTCTTCTCCATCCATCTTCCGTTTAATGTTCTTTCTGCTTGTTTCATTCTGTTGCATCCCAGATGCCCCTCACGTGTTGAAATGCTTCTTTATGCTTCATTGATATGCTCTATAATCTGTTCCCTATGGATCTCTCTGTGTTTGTTTTTTCATGCTTTAACACATGCGCTTCATATGTTGGATTTATGCAATACGAGTGACAGTTGTGTGAAGGAGATGAAACTGTGTGGAGACTTGCATGATTTAAATGAGAAGGCTGTATTATAGAGCCCAATGGAGGGTATATGAATGAGAACTGTAGTGCCAAATGGTGGGTAAGTGTACTTTACAAGTCTCTGCTGAACTCCGGGGCTGTTGATTAAACTTGATTACTTCTTATTTTAGAATTAAATATATTCCTAATGAATCAGCATTCTGTTGCACTTTATCTGAAACTTCTATTTTAGCACTTTGTGTGGAGATATATAGTTTTTGTTTAAAATGTTTCTCTGCATTAGGATTTTAATATAAAAGAGCATACGCACCAATTAGGCTTTGTACGAATGTGACCTCTATAGCTTCCATGAATAGCAAGTATTTGGAAAAAAATATATATATTGAGGTGTATTTCAGAAGTGGAGCGGTTATTGATTCTGCTTCATTTATAGCAACTGAGCTATGAACAGTCCAGAAATAAATGTCTTATTCTGTTCACTGATGGTGGATTTCATTAAAGAAGGAAAATCAAAGGCCCTTGGAAAAGACAGGAGTTTTAAACAAAATGTCCATTTGTGCTTTGTTTTCTGATGCTGTTTTAATCATCATAACCTTATTAGATTATTTTATTGCTTATGTAATTGACCGTGACCGCTCTACTTGATTCCACACGGACAGCAAATGCAGCTCCTCACTAAGTGGGATCATCCTACAGGGGCTTCCCCTTAATGACAGCAGAGGTTTAGGGGAGTGAGAAAAAAAAGCTGGAAATTTAGCATGTGTTGCAGGAGGGAGGAAGTGGGAGAAGGAGGGTGTGTTACAGGGGGGGGGGGGGTTGTTTTCCTGCGCCTGAAGGGTTACTATAGTTCATCTTTTCTTCTGGTCTGGGCTCAGAAGTAATCTGAGGCACACACAAACACCCGAGCTCTGCATTTAACTACAGTTTAGGTAAAAGGCATAAGTTTATCAGCTGTTGCCACTCATATGTTTAATGTTGACAATTTTTGCTTCTCCAGTTTTGTGATTGAACTAAAGGGGGTAGTTTAGCCGACAGTGGAGGTTTATGGTCACAGGTTCTGGTAAAAAAAAAAAAATGCCTTAAGTTTTATAGCGTAAACCCCAAATATACTCCCACGACACTTTTTTTAGTGCATTACCCTTAAAGAAAATGTGAAGGTAAACCCGTATTCGAATTTAAATTCCTAGCCAAGATATGCAACTCGGAAGGTTGCAGAACAAAAGTATTGGGACACCGCGGGCAGGTGGACGGGTCTCCTTGTGTGAAAACATCCACAAAAAGCAAAAAAAAAAAAGGTGTAGGATATTTGCAGTTTTCGCATTATTGTGGGGATTTCCGCGTAAAACGTTTTTTCTTCAGGTGAATAAGAGCTTGTATCTCTAGGCTACTTTTGGAGATCCAGCACCACACGTGACTTAACCTGATCCTCACCATGCCAAATCCAGAGACATTTCTTTGGAGAAGTCTCAAAAATGTTGCTGTTGTAGTGTTTGAATTTGAACATTATCAACTTGATTCTTTCTCTGTATTTTCACCTATTTTTCATAAATTTGGTGGCTGTTAGTTTCCATTACTGTACTAAATAAAGCACCAAAATATTCCTCAGTCTGCTCAAATTATATATAGCTCTTCATTAAGGTGCCATATACTTGTGGATATAGTTTGGGACACAGTGTGACTTACTGTGAACTGTAAAAATGATTGTGTTGCTGAATTTGAGGCATTCGTGTAAGACCAATTTTGATCAGAGTACATATAGATATCCTCAGCTTGGAAATTCAAGATTTGTCAGAAAATAAGGGTTGCTTATGTTCGTAAATAAAGATTGTGAATTGAATCTTGTGGTGCCAACATCCCTGTGTTGTTCAGATCTATAGCACAGTAAGTCATAGTGTGTCCTAAACCCCATCATCAAATCTGTGCCACACTAAGCTATAGGCAGATTGAGAGAAGTTTGAGTGACTGTTGGCTTTGTAGACCCTGTGTTAAACTAAAGAGGCAAAATGTGGACTCCAAGCACCCTGTAAGACTCCGGTTACACTTGCAGTTAACTCTGGCTGTAGTGGGTTACATGCCTCAGTCTGCTTGGTTCTTTAGCATTGCTTTACAGTCTGTGCAGGATTGATGGAGAGGTCAGAGACGCTTGATTCCTTGCCTCGCAGGCGACAGGAGCAGTTGTATCCTGCCCGTGCTTCATGATACTGAAAGACGTTTTTATTTCTGAATTTCTCCCTCCCTCCGTTTCTGTGTCTCTTTTTATTTTAACAGCTGCTGCCGCTCGCTGCGCAATGCATCATTCACACTGAAGAGCCGTCTGCACTGTTACTGTAATAATATTCGCACTCGCTCACACACATGCACATATTCTACTTTTCATCGCTGCCCTGGCAGACAGAGCATGTTTTGTTATATAGGCACTCGTGTGTCCACACAAACCGCACACATTCGTTTCCCTCCTCTCACACTCACTCGGCCACATCCGAGTTTTGAGAGTCCTACGGCGCAAGACTGAGCGTGTGTTCGGGATTCATTAATTTTCCCTATAGGAAGCTAGGCTTTGGTCTAGAAGCTGGTCGAGAGGGAGTGTGCGATGGACAGATGCGAGATCTGAATGGACCAAATCGTTTAAGATCTTAAACTCCGGCTGATTTGACGGTATTGGGAATTGGAAATCCCAAGAGCACAGATCATGATTGATTTTTATGTTGCAAATGCAAAAGTTTTAGCTGTTGAAATATATACATTTGCATTTATGCTAATCAGTTTAGCTGATTCCTGCATGAGCTATGAATGCCCATAAACCTGTGCAACATTAGTGCAGTATTTTGCTGCCATGTCACAAAGAGAAAATGAATTTGCTTCCTATTTAATAACGCAGCTACACAAGCTACAAACATACAATGCTGACAAAAGATTTCATGGTATGAAAAACTGGTAAACCAGCAGAAAGTGTTGGTGTCTAGATATCTGTATTTGATGTGTGTGTGCATCTTTCAGGATGTTGTCACTGTTTTTCAAGCATACTTGAAAGATCTCCATGTTCTTGGAAATGCAGGGACTCATGTGGAAAGAAAGGGACACTTTTGTCATGTGGGGGCTTGGAAATGGCCTTCACAGATTCTGGCTGGGAATCTCACACACATTCACAATAACTGGCAACATCGAAATAAAGGGTCATTCTTGATCTTAAAAATGAACTTCTTTTAAATAAGTTAATTAAATTATTGTGTCTGTCTCTGTGTGTCTGTGCGTCCACAGAAAAAAGCGGAAGAGGCCCATAAGATCTTTGAAGGACTTGGTCCTAAAGTAGAGCTGGTGAGTGTTATGTTTGCAGCAGTTCAGATGAATTAAATGTGCAGTTTTTCTCTTCTAGACTGCCTGAAACCAGACATTTTCTGTCTCACAGCAAATTAACTATTGCATTCCCCATTGCTTTCTCCCTCCCTCTCTGTTTCTCCCTCCCTCTCTCGTTCTCCCTCCCTCTCTCGTTCTCTCTCTCTCTCTCTCTCTCTCTCTCTCTCTCTCTCTCTCTCTCTCTCTCTCTCTCTCTCCCTCTCTCTCTCT
>JBBPDC010000084.1:7825965-7864334 GCA_037974485.1 Hemigrammopetersius urotaenia | reverse complement strand
TCTCTCTCTCTCTCTCTCTCTCTCTCTCTCTCTCTCTCTCTCTCTCTCTCTCTCTCTCTCTCTCTCTCTCTCGCCCTTCCCTCCCTCCCTCTCTTTCTCCCCCCTTCCCTCTCTCCCTCCCTCCATCTCTAGCCCCTGTATAACCAGCCATCAGATACTAAAGTATACCACGACAACATAAAGACGTAAGTATTTTATTTATGTATTAACTTACTTCATTGTTTCTGTGTAAAACCATTTTGTAATGACAGAAAATGGACACGGAGGCACGGTACAATGTGCAAGAAGCAAACAATGAAATAAATAAAAAATTGGGCTGTCACCCTGGCCTGTGCTCTAGTTCTTACATATCATAATGTGATAAGAAATCAGCTTTGACAGTGAAAGTGCAAGTTAGAAGGTAGGCTCAGGACCTTTATGACAAGGAAGCGATAAGGGACCATAAAGTCAGCTGAAACGATTACATAGAGTGGGGTCATTGTCCTCTATAACTGGAACTGATGTTCCAGATCTTTTCATTATAAAAAGTAAATATTAAAGTATAGCTGGTTTGTGTTTAGAGTGTATGTGTATAGCGACATTTTACGGTGCTTTTTGGTGTTTGTGTTAAATACCTAAAGCTAAACAACTTTTAAATGTGACCAAAAGGCGACCAAGATTTAAATGTGGATTTTCACTCCGTGTTCTCTGTGAACTTGCTGACCTGTGCGACAGGGGGGTGTTTGTATGCGGGCAGCTAGATAAGAGAATGGATGTGTGTTCTACTGTATGGTTGCAAACAGGTGGTTAGGTGTTTTTATGGAGGTGGGAGGGAAGCACTGTGTGTGTGTTTGTGTAGTGAGGTGAAGGTCAGGTTGTCTGGGCTCTTATCAGTTCCAGGAGTAAATAGAGTGTTGGGCAGGTTAGGCTGTGTTCTCCTATTCAGAGTAGTTTGCCAGTGAGACTGTGTTAGTGTGTGGGGGGGTATTTCAGTGACCTCTAACTATTGCACAATTATATTTAGTATTAGTTCAATTCCAAAATATACTGGAAGGAACGGTTCCAAAACCACAAAAGACATACTCTGGGCCACAATCTATAGGGTGAAACACTTACATTTTTTTTTTTTGTGACAGATTGTTCATGCAAGAATTGCTCAATCTCTGGTGAACTGTGTGTTTCCTCCTGGGTGGCAGTGTATGAGTAGTTTGAGCACAAAAGTCTACTTTTAGATGTTCAACTTAAGGGAATTGCTTTAATTAAAAACTGGTCTTACTGAAACCTTGAATAAAAATGATCAGTATTGGAAAAGATTTACAAACCTGTTTGTTGTTATTTTGTGTTTATATGGCAACAGGGTGGTGATGCATTGTTGGTTTTGCTGTGTTCAGTTGGAGAATTCTTTAGTCTGCTGCACGTGCATGAATGAGTTCAAGTGAATGTATTTCTTCTTGATTTCTTGGCAGAAATCAAGTGATGAGGAAGAAGCTGATTCTGTTTTTCAAGCGGAGAAACCACGCACGCAAACAAAGGGTGAGCGAGTGGACATGTGTTGTGCAGTCTAGACTGAAACGCACCTCATCTCATTCTGAATTACTGGAGTTAACTAGACTGAATAGACCTATGGATATGTTAGTGTTTGGGCTTTTTGTGACATCACAAAAAGTTAATTAAAATTTTTTTTTTTTTCTTCTTAACTAAAAACCATTCAGGTTATAGTTTAGTCATAGAATTAGGCTTAAATCATGTCCACAAAACTGAGGTATGTTATATACTAGAACTGCATGACGCGGGCCCTTTAAAGTTCATGGCCGGGCATGATATGATATTGCCGCTCCTTCCATAAAGGTTAAATGTTCTATAAATAGACACTGATCTCCCTGCTTGCATAGCCCGGTGTAGATTGAACCTCTATTTCTTTCTCTCTCTAACACACACACACACACACACACACACTTTCCCTCTTTGCTTGGACCTGCGAAGTTAAGCTCCTAGTACAGTGGATGCGTTCCTCTGTGCTATAAAGCCAGGTCTAAATATACCTCTCCGACCACATGTGGAAGTAATTTGGCTGCAGAGGGAATGTGGGTGTGTGTATGTAAGGTGTAGTGCAAGTTGCTCTGTAATACATGGTTCTGGTCAGACATTTTGGACCTTGTACAAAAGGGTGGGGTGAAAGTGGAAGGAGGCCAAGTAGAAGGTGAACTGCTTAGAGAGTGAGGGTGAAATACAAGGCTGCATTGTCATCTGTGTACCATAGTTTTTGCTAGCGAACTCATAAAGACCCACGCACACAAACACGCACACACTTGTTTATTCCCTGCCCCACATCCTTTCTTCTTCTCTCGGCTTGTTATACTGGCACTTTAGCAAGTTGCTGCCTATTTTAATCCATTTATTCTTTGCACTGAATACCGGACTCTATTAAAACGAATGTCAGAGACACACTGGTGCCTGAAGGTGATCATTTGGGCCAGATAATTAATGCATGGCTGAGCCCTCCTCCTTGGTTTTGGCAGGTATTAATTATTTTGTACCACAGTGTAGTTTGATCGAATGTGTTAATTATGAGACTGGCCTGATCGCTAACAGTTTATAACATGTTATTATGTATTATGCTCAGCTTAGGTTTTTTTCTGTGGATGTTCTACAATTGATACAAGTGATTACCTACAAAATATCCCAGTTTAATCCTGTGTAATTCTAAAATTTCTACAGTTTTTGCAAATAAATGATTCTGGGGTAAATTACCTTCTAATCTTGGTGAACGTAGGGTTCTGCATTAGTAGTCCTGTTCAAATTGTCTACATGTAGGTTACCACGCCTGATAATGGACACAACTGTGTGCTCTGTTCTTTTTACTGTGTGTTTGAAATTGGCCTGTCAGGTCGCTTATAGATTGTTAAGATGTGGTTACACCACACTATTGTTAGCTCAACCCTTAGTCAGAGTCTGTACCTGCAGGCTATAGGTTCAGGAACTGTCAGAGTTAAACAGTGTGTGTTGACAGATTGTTTTGCCTCCTGATCGAGGTTTAGATCTGTTTGAGTCAAATATATTGGATTCTTTTTCGGCTCTGGATGTGACCGCACATTTCGCAGAAATTATAAATACAATACAGTCCAATAACTACCATACACTGAGCATGTCTCATATCAACGGCCTTGTCCAAATGTATGTTTGTTTCTGCTCAAATGGTGCTGAAATCGGCACTGTTTATAACTTGTGTAATGTGTGATCCACAATGTTTCATTTGGCAGAAACAAATTGTGAGAAACTTTATGTAGTGGACCCAAGAACACCCTGAAATCGATCCACCTCCTATAGTGTTTTTTGGTGCCAAAAAATGTGTTGACTGCCTCTGTTATCTACATAGTAGAACTTGTAGTTAGCATTACATTTATTTGGTTGTCTCAGGAGCAAAAGATCTGTCAGCGGTATGACCAGCTGATGGAAGCATGGGAGAAGAAAGTGGAGCGCATGGAGAATAACCCGCGGCGCAAAGCCAAAGAGAGCCGTACCCGGGAGTACTATGAGAGGCAGTTCCCTGAGATCCGCAAGCAACGTGAGCAGCAGGAGCGCTTCCAAAGGTCAGTTTTACCACTGACACATACAGGATTTTTTGCTTTACCTGAACCATTCCAAGAAATGCTGAAGACGGGGGTTGATCTCTGTTTTGTGGACAAACAGTCTCTTCGAAGCTCACACACACAGAGGCATATGTCATCATTTGCTGTGATGTAACTAAATGTGTAAACAGTCTGGGTTCAAAAAAAGGGAAAAAATAGGCAGGCCAGACGCTGACCAATCACATGTGAGGAGCCTGTTAGAGGTGAGGTCAGAGGTAGTGTCTGGGTGGTTCTTGGTACAGCGGCTCTAGGGCTTCCCTGAATAGTAGAGCACAGCAACAACACACTAGACCAGACAGGGCAGCTAGTTTTCCAGTAACTACACAGACATTAACCGTTTGACCATGGGTTGTTTATTGATTGAATATGGTTGAATAACAGATGTGATCATTTATATGCCACAGTCTTATGAGTAACTTGTGCTGAAGGTGGCTTTTAGAATTGGATTCCAATTCTGACCTGTGCTCTAGGGGCCCCAGCTGCCGCTGACTTTTCGATCTCGGTCAGACCTCCCCTACGTTTCTGTGCCGCATTGTTTGAGTCTTTTCAGTTATTTCCTTTACCCGCACTTAATCAAACAAAGACATTTAGGACGTTGTTTTCGCGAGACCTTTTGGCATCAGTTCCTTCTTCCTGTCTGTACACTTGTTTATTTTTTCTGCCGTTAAGAGATCAGCTCAGCAGGCTCTATTTCCGCCCTTTGATGCTCTGACCCCCATTCCACAGGTACTGTCAGTTACCTGTGTGCCATTGTGTGCAGGAGTTGGCGCATGCAACTGATACCACAGAATTTTCTTGGAACTTGACTCTTAGAAGCCCAACATGCCTGGAATAGTCCTAGAGGAAGTTGGGAAATTGGCTGTTGACTGTTCAAAGGAACTAAAACGAGCTAGGGTTTGTTAGTCAGGAGGTTGAATAGATGAATTTAGGGACGTGCCATTGTTCAGGAAGCCACAAAAAGACCAGTTTGTTGTTTAATGTCTCTAGGCTTGTTTCAGAACATAAGCTCTAAAAGCATTTCCAACATGAGAGTTTTTCAGGGCAGTCCACATCTCTGGTAGTGCCTGTCCTGCACTCTCCCTCCTGCTCGCTGTGTTCTGTATCTTCCTATTTCACCCCCCTGCTGTGATCTAATCCTTCTAACGCTGTCTCTTCCCTCTTTGTCTCTCAGAGTGGGCCAGAGAGGGACTGGGCTGTCAGCCACCATTGCGAGAAGCGAGCATGAGATTTCTGAGATCATTGATGGCCTCTCAGAACAAGAGGTAGGTGCCTGATACACCCAGCCTTATACAACCCAAAATCTTTGAGATTTGTCCTCCATTTCAGACTGTAGCTGGAAGACACTCTCTCTTCCGGGGTGCAGAGTGGTGTATTCAACCTGAGAAACATTTGCCAGTTTGAACAAATCGCACATCAAATTCTTCTGAATGTGGTGATTCATTTGTGTCAATCTGGATTGTTAGAATTTATTTATAATATATGTATGTATAATTTTCCAGAAGAATAAATAAGGATTGGTGTGGTGTTTTCCAGTCCTGTTATGCCAAACTATGGTGGAAACTCCCTACTTTACCAGCTGATGTGGCATGATAAAGCAAGATGAAATTGTGACATAGTTACAACTTTATGCAGTTGTTTTTCCTACTGTAATAAAACAAAAACTGTCAATTCAGACTTCATAGCATTGCACATATAAAAAAAAAACACTTAAATATTAAACTGTAGTAAAATAATTGGGTGGGTCAATCAAAATTGTTCAGAAGCCAGTATTAAGCGTATTATAAAAAGTATCATTTGTAAAAAGCTAAAAAGCAAAACATCTGTGAAGTGTCATTTTATTCATACTAATTATGAGCTGATGTAGTATATTAATTGGCAAAGTAGCTTAAACTAGCTATGTTATTTCTCGCTGACAGTAACAAGGGACTGGCACCTGATAAGAAAAACGAATCGATATCCCAAATTAAATTGTAAAATTCACAATCCCTGTGGTCAAAACCAACTGCTAATAAAGAGCCGTAGGACACCAGAACTGATATAAAGATTGGCCGATCTCGAACTATGTGTTATTTCAACCTGTCGTTTGGAACAGAATGGACATTAATATGTACCAAATTCAGCGTGTACATTAAAAGTGGTCTTGTTTTGCTGTGTCGAGGTCTTAAACGGCCAATAAAAAAACATTTGCTCTCTTTTGTTCTCTGATTGTTCTCATCCGCCCTTCAGAATAACGAGAAGCAGATGAGGCAGCTGTCTGTCATTCCTCCCATGATGTATGACTCTGAGCAGCGGCGTGTGAAGTTCATCAATATGAATGGGCTCATGGACGACCCCATGAAAGTCTACAAGTCTCGCCAGTTCATGAACCTCTGGACCGAGCACGAGAAGGAAATCTTTAGGGAGAAGTGAGTATCTGTCACAAGGGTAGTTGGTTATGCAAGTGTTTTAGTCAAGACTGTAAACATTTGCCTAGTTTTTGTACATTCCAGTGTACATCACTGCTGGCTGATGCATACCACAATGTTATATATTCAGTGAATTTTTTGGTTAATAAGTATTATAGCATTGTACCTTCTTGCATTGTGTGTAGTATTTATTCATTTTTCTTTTAATTGAGTTCTGAAGGATATGACTGTTATCTGCAATGTGTACCATTTTCTGAATTGCTTTGCCTTTTACACATTTGGCAGATGCTCTTATCCAGAGCAGTGTAAAACACATTGTTACCTGCTCAGAGAATCACAGCATGACAGGCTTTAAATGAACAGTTTATTTTACACAAAATACATACAAATGGTTTGGTTTCTATCCAGTTTACAATGTGCAAGGTTCATTATGGGGAAAATGTAATAAAGCCATCCAGTCAGGACAACCTATGTCAGAACATTCTTTTCAAGACGGTCTTTTTGTGAAGAGTAGCAGTGCTGAGGATGTAGCTTAACCTTAACCTCAGTAGTGCAAGCTTATTATGATCTTTTATCACTTTTTATCAATATTGACTAGCAGTATTTCATTGTGATGATATTGCTCCTACTGTGCATCATCTGTGAAAATAGAAAAGTAGAACAGGGTAGTTGTTTTGTGATCTTTGTTTTTTTTCCAACACTGTTTCCTGTGTTATTAGTCTAGGGGTTTCTGGATTTACATTGCCATCATCTTTTAAGAATCCACTTAGTCTGACAGGAACATTGCCACCCCTCCTACTCAGTTGGTGCTTGGCCATTTGTAGACCCCTGACCACATGCCATAGGACAGTACAACCAGTAGATGGCCGAGCTACTTAGGAGCTCTTTTCCATTTTGGTACTTGCTTTGGAGCTCTTCTCTGATCTTAAGCATTGCATTGTATTGTAATTATCGTTCTTCTGGGTTACCTCCGCTCCCGTGCGGACCGCAACAGTCATGAACATGAAACGGCAGAGTCTGTGTGGCCAGCCAGCAGCAGCCCTCTAGTCCCACGACCACACGGAAGCTTCCATTCCTTGTTTTTCACTGCTGCTCGCTGCCCATGTCATGTGGATGGAGAACAACATTTCTGGCTAATGACTCAGCAGAAACCGCTTTCATTTTCTTACCACAAATTATAGCTCCTGTGGGATGAGGTGCTGTTGAAAGAGTTGGGGTTCCAAAGCTAGGAAAGAGAACAGAGAAAACTTCAGGCTGGATCAAGCCAAAGGCTCTGTAGGCTGCAGAATGTTTTATTAGCCTGACGAACATCCTGGACAGAGGACCACATGCACAAATTCTTTTTACCTCTTTCTCGCTCTTTCTCTCTGTATTTATTTGGGTAAATCTGTCACCTCTTCCTTTCTTTGCATTTTTTTATGTGCCTGTCCTGTTTTTTCATTAAAAGAAAATCCCCTCTCGCTCTGTTTGCTTTCCAGGTTCGTGCAACACCCGAAGAACTTTGGCCTGATCGCCTCTTATCTAGAGCGAAAGGTGAGTGCTTCCTGTCTCTATGGGCAGGCTTCCTGTCTGTGGCATTGCACTTTCACACATATATACACAGCTTTAGAAATAGCTAATGTAGCTGCAGTTTCCACTGCTTCTGCCGTAAATAGTTTGTCCTTTTGTCCTTGCTGTTTTATGTTTTTTATTACTCAAGATAGTTAGAATTTTGGTGGGTTTTTGTACTTAAAAACTCTATCCCTTAAAATTAATCTCTGTTGTTTTAATCTTTAAGATTGATTCTTTTATGATTGGGTGTCCTGTATCGTGCAACAAATAGCTGAATCATCTCTTCTAACTTTGGCATGAATTATATATAGTAAATATGTGTGTGTACAAATGTACATCATAGTCATAGTTTTAAAATGATTTAAAACCATATTTTTTGAAATATTTTGCCAGACTTCTTGGTGGGTCGATCCTGGTCGAAGCTAACTGACTCCATGCTTGAGCATTTTAAGGGTTATGCATTATACAGAATAGGCAACAAGACCATATTAATACTATTTCTTTGCTGTGGCTGCAGAAACCACCACAAACAAAAGTAGAGTGATCAACAAATAACTTGCTGCCACAAAAAGGAGCTACTGTTCACCCACTAAAAATTTTAAACAGAGGTGCTTATGCATTTCGATCACATCAAATAAAGATGATTGTCTGTACTATAAACAATCTACACAACGCTGTTCCCCACAAGTTGCATTAGCGGTCTGGCTAAACTTGCTTGGTCTTGTTCTTCGTGTAGATCAGTAATTAAAGCAGCTTTTTTCGTTGTGTATGCTTGTTCTCTCAAAAGGTCTTTTTTCTTCAACAGTGTGTGTCTGATTGTGTACTGTATTACTACTTGACCAAGAAGAGCCAGAACTATAAGACGCTGGTTCGGCGTAATTATGGCAGCCGCCGACGGAGGAATCAGGTAAGCCGTAAACATCGTTTTACATTCGTATGTGTCAGTGACACAAGAGTGTCTTATGTTGTCAACGCCTGGTTTTGGTGGGCAGTTTCTTCTTTTTCCTCTCTTGCTCACTTGTACTGCACCCAGTGGCAAATTTGATGCTGCGAGGAGATGTCTGTCTTCCCCTCCATCTGTTTGTTCCTTCTACTTTACCCCAGTTCACTTTTTCCAACCGTCAGCAGTTTTCACTTTAAGTCGGAATTCCTCTGTTGGAACGTTGTCAACATTTCTGCATCTCATCCATTCAGTGGTTGAGATATAAAGTCTTACAGAATGTGTTGATGTTTTATGGTGCAGTGTAGAAACATAGCGACCTGGCTTTTCTTTACAGTGGTGGTGATAGGTCTACAACACACACATAAAATATCAGCTTTCCAAAACCAATAGGGAATCTAAATTTCATGTAATGTTGGTGATGGAGAGTAGTGGTCAGGGAAATATTTTCTTATATATGCCTCTTCGCCATGAGCAGTAAAAAAAAGCAAAACTAAACAAAAAATAAACATACATCTTGGGCCAAAACCTTCTCAAACCTGAGACCTTCCCTCCACATGAATTGTGCTGACGTAAGCGGTGAGTGTAGAGAGGAGGTGGTAAGGTAAGGTAGGTGTACATAGTGAAGTGTCTTGTCTGTGTAGGTCATATTTGTATTTTAAGTTTTTCTTCCTGAGTAGATTCATTTCTTCCAGTCCAGTGTTGTGATAGATATCATACATCATGAAAATGTCTTATTTGTTTTCACTGTTATTTTTGCCATGTTGTAAAGCCTTGTGTGTTCTGTTTTATACTGCTGTATAGTTAGTGGTGGTGTGACTCTGCTAGTTTGCTCTCCTTCTTTTCGTCCTCACCCCGGGGGCTACTGCTGGCCTAGACACATCCTCCTCTGCTCTTTCCTCTCGCTCCTCTCTTCTCCCTGACCTCCCCTCCCTTTTCTCTGAGCAGTCCTTCACTCCTGCTATCTCTGTGATTCTCTTTTACCTTCATTTTGTGATGGCTGTGCCATTATTGGGTGCATCTTTTTTTTTATTTTTTATTTGCTGTTTGAGTAGTCTCTACACAACATAGGCACCACAGTATGAGGGTTGATAATATATAATTACTTTACTGAGTCATGCTGGCTTCGTCTCAAAGCCCTGTAACAGTCTTCCATATTGCATTCAGTGCTCAATCAGAATCGTTCATTTCTAGTGTTTGAATGGAAAGCACATTTTGCATGACGACAGATCACATCCCCTCATTGTTTTCTCGAAGGAAAAGAAAAGACTTCTTGCGTGCGCATGGAGAATAGAGTGTGTGTGTGTGTGTGTGTGTGTGTGAGTGAGTGAAGGCTGCACAATGTAACATTCGTTATTTATTTGTAGAGATACACTCATTCTGCATGACGGCTCGGTAACGTGAACACGGCAGACAGTGTTGGCGTGTGTGTGTGCGTGCAGTTGATTTCATTTACCAGATGGGCTTTGTTTGTCAGTAATGAACAACTTTCTGAGAAGTTTTGAGAAACAGATTAAATATTTCTGTACCTCTTGTGTTGATGTTGTATCTGGTATCAGGCGCAACCCTGAGTTCACATTTCAGAAGAGAAATAAGAGAAAAGGCTGTACTGATGTTGCAGGAGGCTGCAGTGTTTTGATAGCCTGCTAATATGCTATTTGGTCCAAACCATGCAGCCTGTGTGTGTGTCTCTCTGTGTTTGCATGTAACTGAGTAGCCTCTTTGAATCCTGCTGTGGCATTGATCACTAGAGGAGGCTGTGGGGTCACTGAATGGATGTGGCCCAATGTCAGGAGCTCAATATCAATAATTAAAAAGATGATTTGAGTCCAAGCCTACTTACACACTGACCTTATCTCACTGTGTAGGACACGAGGCTGGATTGACTGCTTAGTTTTTCAGCATATTTCAGCGTCTATGCTGTCCTGCTCTGCGTCCTTTCATTTTATTTGTGGTGATGGTTGTGCGCATGATTGTGGTGGCCTACGTAGACTGAAACACCAAACAGCATTTGTTCCATCAGACGACTTAAAAATATTTTTTGAAAGTACTTTTGATACTGAGTATTCAAGTTTGGCAGTTGCAAGGAATATTCAACCTGGTGCTGTCCACAAATTAGTGCTTTTGCAAAGGGTTTTAGAGTCATTAATGTTTCTCTAGTCTAGGAACTCATTCATTATTACACTGTTTTCATTGGGACTGGCTGGTCTGCAATTGGCAGTCAAAAAATGTTTGTGATAAGGCAAGCCATGAAAACCAACATATCATCTAGACACAGATGCCGTGAAACACTTTGAGTGAGAGCAGATCAGTACTGAAAATATAGTGTTTTGCAGTGTCCGTAAGGTACATTAGACAAGTGATTGGTACATTCTAAGTATCAAGAGGTGGGATAGCACCTAAGAGTTTGTCCATTATATCCATTAGTTCTCCATTACAGGCCATTCAGTGTAGAGAAGCCAAAAGTCATGCCATGCCATCTGTAGCCAGTTTTTGAAGATGTACAAACTGTACAAACCAAAGTACAAACTGTTGCCTTAAATGGTACAATTTGCTGTATTCAATGACTGGCTGTTGTGTTCATGCTGTAATCATTAAAGTAGGGTTTTCCCTTTTTTTCAGTTTTTGGTTTTAGGTGTATCCTGAATTTCTTAGTCATAATCTTTTGTTCTCTCATATTCAGCAGTGTGTCTGGACCCTGAATGTTCATTTCGGTGCCTTACATTTGACAAAGCATTTGATGAAAACAGACGTGTAATATATTTGTTAGTTTTAGTGGGACTGGGCTTTGGGCAGGGAACTCTTTGGGATGTAGAAGAGCAAGTTTTCTCTGCTACGTAACACTCCGGCATCAGTCTCCAGATTTTGTTAAGCAGGCCTGCAGAAACAACAGCAGTGTCATTTCTCTTCAGCTCAGCTGGAGCTCTGAGTGCTGACACGGCTCTGCTCCAAACAGACTTCTGGCTGGAGCTTTTTGTACTTGTACGGCGTCCCCTGGGACTACTTCAGCATGCGGGAAGAGAGGTTTGGAGAAAAGGGGAGGAAACAGTAGGCAGTGGTGGAAATGGAGAAAATGTGAGGGTGAGAGAGCGGCACACAGACCGAGCCCCTACTGGTAGCTTGTTGCGCTGTATTAGCTTCTCGCATACGGAGTGGAAAAAAGTGCATGTGTGTGTACAGGGCGGGTGGACACCCCTCTTAGTACACGACACAGTGGTATATCCCACTCCCTCCAACAGGAGCTAGAAAGTTGGCGAGCGGCTGCGAGTGCCAATCAAAAACGCCGCTGTGCTGGGCCCGGGCTGGGCTCCAATCTAGCTCGCCGCCCATCACCTGGCCTGACCCTGTCACCCAGATTAAAGCCGACTGGCTTTGTGTGCGTGTGTATGTGTGAGCGTGCAAGAGAGAGAGAGAGAGAGGGCTAGAGAGAAGTATCGTGCTTCTGGAGCTGCCTTATGTGAGCCAATAACATGCCGTGACAGCGAGGGGTGTAAGAGTTCCCCGGCTGACTGCAGCTCCAGATTGGACGAGTAGCTCTGCGGCTGCCACCATGCTGTGTGCGCACGTCCCTGCGTGGCCGCTGCTTCCGTTCCTGCTGCACTCAGCATGGCTGAGCTCCCAAGGATACCGTGTCGGGATTTGTAAATGGGCCAAAAGTGACTTTTCCTGAGTGTCGGATACTGACCGATGAGCGTCGAGATTTTGTGTGAGAGAAAGTAAGTTCAGCAGTCCTGCTCTAGCTCTGTCCCTGACACGTGCATTTTCCAGTTTTTCCTCTTGCGTGCTCAGCCTTTGTTTTATGTCTCTCACACGTTGTCTTGTGTACTTTGTGTCGCTCACTCTTCCTCGTTTATAAATGTCCTAGGCTTGCCCTGCCCCCTTCGCTCTCTCGCTCTCTCTCTCTCTCTCTCTCTCTCTCTCTCTCTCTCTCTCTCTCAGCAGTCAAGTCAGCGTGCTCCGCTTCCATGTACTCAAAAATACCCCTCCCACCGCTTTCTATGAACACAGATAAGTTACTAGTTCTACTACGGGTTGAAGAGAACAGAACAATAATCTGTATTATTTAGGGAACCTTTACTGCTGGTGCGTTTTTTGTTTGTTTGTTTGTTTTCTCTTTGTGGTGCCATGTGTCTGACCTGACTACCAACTGAAATTCAGGCCACAGGCCACTCTGGAGTTCCCTTACTACTTAACCTTTTACAGAATTAACCTTTTACTTTTTATACCATCTGCTGTTCTTAGCTGTAAGTAGAAAGGTCACAGTAGTTTTTTGGAAACTGCTTTATGCCTATGTTTTTGTTTTAATCTAAATATGCTGTTTCTTTCTCTCTGGGAGATTAATGTTCAAACATGGCATACTAGGTTGCATTAGAGCAGGCATGTCCCTCTGAGATCTCCCAGCCACTGACACAAGTTAACTGGACTACCACTTGGCTTTCTTGAGGAAAGGTCTACTAATTTCTCTCTCCCTTGCGTATCAAAGCAATGACTAAACTGAAGTCTTGACTTGGCTTGAGGCCTTGTTCTATACAAATAACGGTGCATTTCATGGCTGAGTTTGAGTGTATAAGTGTTTCTTCAGAGCCTTACAAACAGACTCCTTTTCAGACTGGAATGTGGATTTGCAGTAAAACCAAGTCGGAGAGCTGTGATCACGGAGTCTTTCCAAAAGCTGTTTGGAGGCTTTTGGCTTGTGAGCCTGTCATTTCCTAATTCAAATATGTGCCTGGTGAATCAGCAGAAAAGAGAGTCTCAAAGCCTACAGCTTGAACACTGAAGGAGAGGAGAGAGTCTCTCAAAGCAGCTTTCTGTGAACTTTAAATACTTTTTCACATGTGCAGAACTTCTACCACTTCTGTGTTTCCACACCCAGACTTGTTTTAGATTAGGACAATTTTCTATTCCCAAACCATTTTTAGCTCTGGTCCATGAAGTTAAGTATATCAAAACTGTACCTCACTATTAGCGTTGGGGTCTTGGTTGTTCTCTGTGAAGTTTGTTCTAGAATACTGAGGCCATTTGTGTCATATAAAAGGTGTTGCCAATGTAGTGACTCGTAAATTGTGTGGTGTGAAAAGGGCTTTAGCAACATCTGTGTGGAGGAACGCTGGCAAAAGCGGGAGTGAGGAAGAGGCCAGTTGGAACATCCTGGCGTTCCAACACAAACATTACCATTCCAGGTCCTGCACTTAACCGGGACTGTGATCAGAGATACGTAATCAAGAATCTAATCCTGTGTTTAGACTGCTGGAGGAGGTTCCTCCCCCTTTGGGTGGGTGTATGTTTGCTGTTAGCATGGGTTCATTAGCTGAAAAGACTGTTGAAATTGAGGAAGCTCTCCAAATCTGCATTGAGCTTGTGCTGTTTATTACCTTGGGGTAATAAACATGGGGTATGTGTTCATAGGGAATCTGGCGGAATAAAGCTCATGATCGAAGCCTGTGATGGTTTGTTTAATAACAAGTTATTCTGTTATCCATTATGTTATGCTATGCCTGGATTGGAGCTCAGTAAAAAGAATTTCTATTGGTTTCATAGCACTTAAAGTATAAACATAGCACTTAATCATATAGGCTCAGTTTCCCAGACTGGGATTAAGCCTGGTCTTATGCTACCATTTCCTTTTCAATGGAAATCTATTCACAGCACTACGTAATCCAGGACTAGGCTTAATCCTTGTCCGGGAAACTGACCCATAAAGTGCTACAAAGGTTAAGTACAATTCAACAACATTGAGATAATCATAACAATTATGATTACCTCATACTTTCCCATCTTACTTGTGAAGATATCCTTCTTCTGAGTGACGTGAAGCCCCACAGTGCTAAAGCATCATCTTTGGACAGCTCCACACACTTGAATGCTAAGGCTAATTGTTAATTCCATTATGTCAGCTAACGGACACCTGTGCTGGCCAGTAACATGCTGCCTGTTGGGAGAGTTGCTTCCACCCAGAGAAACTGAAGCCAATTATGTTCTCTTGGACACCCGGCCATAGATGACTGTGTTGTCTCTGGGGATTAAATTGTCAGTCTGTCGACAATAGTTCCAATGCCAAAAGAGTCACACCACTCCGAAGCCCTATATTTGTTAATTTTAGGCCACACCGATTTGACAAAGTGCTTGATTTCTCTCTGTATAGTATACAAATGATCAGGGGTTGAATTCGTAGCAGGTTTAGTCCCATCCTTGCACATAGGCCACTTTTTCTTCTGTCATCAGGCACTGCTCAAACCTGATCCCCACATAACAAATCCTAATTTAACCCCTGAAAATGATCATTAACTATTGAAAAAGTACTGATTTCTTAATGCAGCTTATGTTGCAGTAGAGGCCTCGGGAGCATATAGATGATGTAAGCACCGTCTCTGTTTCAAGCTTTTTGAGAGTCGCTCTTAAGCCATTTGCTGTTTGCACTTTTCTTATTACGGCACTTCACTTACTTGGCATTTTTCCACTCTGTTGCAAGGCCCTCTTTAAATAGTTGTGTTTTGTTGTGATTTCACAATTTTCAGTTCTATTTAGTGTCTCACTTTCTGCCTTTTAATTCCCATTCTCCCACTCACTCTCTCTGTCCACAGTTCTTGACATTCCTTGGCCCCATCTGGTGTCCGCATGGGTTGTTTGGCTTGGCTGCAGCAACCTTGTTCCCTCAGTTCTCTCTCTTTCGTGGAACGGCATGAGGAGGGGTGCAGCTCCTCCGTCCCTTAATGTGTGCCAAAAACCATGATAAAGGTCCTGTGGCCGTTTGCTCTTGACACTTGCATGAGAAAAACATTCTCACCACAAGTCGACATGGGCTCCAAAGTACATGTAGAACGCTGCTCAGTAAACACTGATCTTTCTAATATTAATTTCATTATCTCTGTACAGGCATGCCTCTCTGTATAGTGTCTGCCTCCAAACACTTTTCCTTCCATTGTGCCAGTACCGATTGGCAGTAAGTTGTATTCATTGGGGGAGTTGTGTTCATCCTCAAACATTCGGAAGTCACTTCAACTCTGTAACCTCGTCTCTCAACGCAACTGTGTACTGAGTGCTTAGCCTAACAGTCTGCAGCTTGTGTTAGCAAGTGGGTAACCATGACCTTGACCCCATTTCTTTACCATTGGAGGAAGTTTTTAGAGGGGGAAAGTTCAAGCTGCCTTTATAAAGAAAACACGTTTGGCTACCTTGTATGCAAACAGCTGCCCTCTCCATCGGCATCCATACACGTGGTTTGGCTAAAGCCTTTTTATCTTGTCACTTTTAATGATTGATGTGGATTGCTCCAGGACCAGGGAAAAGCTACCCATGCATAGTTGCTCATATGGCAACAATGAGCCTGAATGTGGGATTGTGTGAAGAAAGTTGATTGTCTTATATGCCGTCTTGATCTGTCCCCTGATAAACTTCCTCTTGCTTCATATTCAGAGGGCTATGAAAGAATATAACTTGTCTTTTTATGTGCTTTAGCCACTCACATGTCTGAAGTAGTAAATCAAGGTTTGGCTCTTTTGCCATGAACAGTTATGGGGAATGAACACTGAAAATAAAGTATAAACTTGGCTTTTTATCTAACAAATAAGCTCCTTGTTAGCTGGTTCAGGTGTGTAGTGTGGAGATGATGTGCAGTGTGTGGGACATGTGGCCAACAAGGCTAGGCTTATGTTACTAATTCAAAATAGTGGACATTAATTATGCATTTGTAATTAAGTTAACTTAATTACTGTTTCTAGAAAATCACACCATATGCTACGTCATAGTAGGTGTTTCTGCTAGGTCCTCCTTAGGTGGTTCATTTCTCATCCTCTCTTTACCAAGGTGTTCAGCCATTGCTATTCCCTAGCAGTTTGTACACTCCAGGAAGGGAGGGGTTGTGTTTAAGGCTGGGTAGCGTCACAGCGTCAGCCATGTTGTTTTTGTTTTTCTATAAGGGGTCATCTGAGCGCGTGTAGCTTTAACCCAGTCACTGGGCCGCCTAGCGCCTTGTGTTCCTCTGATCTGCCTCAAGTCCTCTGTAAAGCCTTTGCTTTCTTGGCCTCTTTGAACTGGGTATTGTCAACAATGAGTCCATTGTGATTTGGGAGCCTCTGTGAAGTCTGTTCTTCCAGACAGCCTTGTCCATGTGAACATCATCAAAGGGCCTCATAGCGCTAATCTTATCTTTGTAGAGTGCACCAACTGGCCATCCGTCTTTATCCCTTTCGCGTCTTGTCTCTCCCTGTTCTGGGAGTTCTGTAGACGAGGGTAACCTCCGGGCATTCGTGGTTTCTCTATACTCATTACATTTTAACGAGCCTCCTGTATGTGTTGTGTTCCTGTGCTTTGATGGCACCATTCATTTTCATTTGCTTAGGTTTGACCTTTATCTCGCATGCTCTCTGGGCAAAGCTCATAGGTGGCCCAGCCATTTAGGCTAATACCAACTATCTTGGACACTGGAGTGATGTGTCCATTGTCTGCAAGCTGCAGGGCGATTAGGCCAGGGATGCAATGAGCCACTTTGAAGTGCAAGACTAGACTTCATCTTGGTCCGCAAATGTTACCTCTCATCTTTGCCTTTTTTCCAGCAAGGAGCTTGCAAGATTACTGTCTCGGGTTTTCCACTTGTGTCAAAGCACATTCTTTCGTAAGACGGGAAAATTGCTTACTGTGCCGTTTGTTTGCCTTAAAAGGGAAGTGGATTTTGGACAGATTTAACTTGAGGCAGATGAGACAGAGAAGGAAGGAGGTCACCCGAACCAACCTCATTCATACTTGAACCATATTTAATGTTTTATCACATGCCTGACACTGTTCAAACTGATATTTGGTGTTGATCTGTCAATACATCTGGACTCGTGGTAATGATGACAGTTTATGTCACTCTGTACATCAGGACAAAAGGAATAGAGTTTCTAGAAACATGTTAGGCTGGATGCGTGTCTTATTAAGATCATAATGTCCTGTCACACCAAATGCATTTCGCTCTGTACTGCTCTCCTGTTGGTACACGATGTGCCATATAATTCTAGGATGACACCTAAGCAAGAGTTTTAAATACAGAACATTTCTGAATGAGGATCAAATCCTTAGAACATTAGGAGCTCACATGAACAGTGCAGAGTGCTCTGTAGCATTGAAAAGTCATTTGAGTCCCTGGAAAAAAGTAATTAATTTTTCCAAGAAGGAGGTTATGAAGGTCTAGTACTACCACCAATACCTAAAACCATTATTATACAGATTTTATTTGTAACTGATTTAGCCTGTATGTCAGAATTTCACAATGTCAAACCAAGTATTCTCCTTACCCATCTTGCCCATTGCTCTTAGAGAGCAGAACTGCTGTCTAAAAATATTGTTTTGTTTTCTTCTGCAAACAGATAACACGACCTTCACAAGAAGATAAGTCAGACGACAAAAACGAGGAAGACAAATCGGAGAAGTTGGAGAAAAAAGAGGACGACGAGAAGAAGGAAGAGGAGGAGAAAGATGAAAAAGAGGACTCAAAGTGAGTGGTTCAGGTTTTTCTTTTTTCTTTGTAAGGGCTGCACGGATTTCTGGGCTAATGCATATATCCCATATTTCTTAAATCTGTTGAAGCCAATTTGAACCCACTTAAAAATATAGACATTAGATACACCTGAATTAGAATTGTACAAAAACAGTCAAATGTAAAAAAAAAAAAAAAAGTATAAAGCATTTTAGCCTAATAGCCCATCATCAAATGTTTCCGAATACAGTATATGTGACAGTCATAGTTTTAAGGGGTATTAAATCTAGACATTGACCCAGTGCAGACCTGGGGATTGGAATAAGGTGCTCTCTTTCTTGGTTTTCTTTGGAATTCTAGCAGCAGCAATCCACTTCCCTGAACCGATTTCAAATTTTCTGACCAATCCTAATGGTGTGCCCCAAACATGCTATCAGTGCCAGCATGTTTTTCTGACTGTTAGGCCTAAGTGTCGCATAAACTCCTTTGTCTTAATGTCAAACTTTGCATCTTTGTTGCTGTGTGCAATGGTGGAATGTTGGCGCCAAGCAAGAGGGGCTTGACGACATAAGAAAGCTTACATGAAAGCGAATGCTATACAAATATTCTTACACTCATTTTAAGCACGACATTGATTTTATGTGCCAGTTTTATATTTGATTCAAGCCTATTCCCTTTTGAAAAGGAGTATTGTAATTAATGCAAATGTTAGTATGTACACATGACTACTTTTCAAGAGTAATTTTTCTTTTATATTGGTTTTTCCCGAATTATATCCTTTTAAGAAAAGTAGCCTACTGCTCATGTCGGAGATGATCATTCAGACTCCTCTCATAAAGAGATGATAAAATGTTGTTGATGTTAACCGTATGTAGCCCCTTTTTTCACTGCATAGAAAATTGACTGGGAATCGATAAAGCATCAAACCAGCAAGCAGAATTTATAATAGCGTTGGTATTAATAAAATTTTGTCTATGATGGACTGATGAACTGTAGCTGTATAATGATCTTTTTTTTGGAGACTATTGCAGAAGTCAGCCCTGCAGGATAAAGGCATGAATCCTCTGTGGACCATTCCTGAGAGCCAGACTCAATTTTCTAATCTGTCTAGTGATGTTTTATAACTGACCGTATCAAAGGCTGCACTGAGATCCAGCAGTACCAAGACAGTTATTTTACTTGGGCCTGTATTCAGGTAAATGTCATATGTTGTTGACAGACCCAGATTGAAAGTTGTCAAAGTATCCATTTAAATTCAGTGTAATTACTGATTTGAGTGAGCAATACTTGCCTATGAATGGGAGGTTTGAATTAGACCTATAATTTTTTCACGTGGAGACATCCAGGTTTCTCTCTTTCAGGAGGGGTTTGGAAAAGGCACTCTTTTTCTTTAGTGGTGCTGGGAACAAGCCTGAGAGAAGCAATTTGCACAATTTGCAAAAACGCTTGTGGGAAGAGTGTCGAGACAGCAAGTAGATGGGTTAAGATGCAGCACGACTTCAAGATTTGTGCCATCAGGGGCAGTAAATTAAGACATGAAGCCCATATTTCTTTCTCTATCTTGGTATAGATTTTATGTTGCTGCCTCACTAAATATCGCTATGATATTTTCAGTTTGGTGATGGAAAGTTGGTAAGACGTTCTAACTTACAAGAAGCCCTTTTAAGGCACTTTTCCCTAGGCATACAGGAACCATACTGTACCTAAACTGTATTGCGATGGAGCGGATGTTGCAGCGTGCTTTTCCAGTATCTCAGCCTGGTAAAGCTGTTTCTTATATGCTGGCGGAGCGATTCTCCTCCTACAGTTTATGGCAGGTCATCATCCCAAAACTTCTCTGCCTTCTTTATTCATGTGAGGAATACCTAACCTTGTTAGTGTTGTCCTGGAACATCTTCGTATTTCTCACAGCGTTGGAAACCTCCTTAGTAGCCGACTTCCCAATTGTTAGTTTCTCTCTTTTCTTTTTTTTTTTTGACACGGACAGTTAAAAAGAAAAACCCAAACAAACAGTTGCCTCTTTCAAAATCCATCTGTTGTCACAACAACATATTGTCCAATCAGAAAGCAGTGACAAAGTCGGCTCTGCTGCAGCCTGCTTTTGGTCCTGTCGTGGAGCCGGCCCATGATGATTTGGGTTTGCATTGGTTTATTTAATTTCCAATTATTTGTTGGCAGTATGGTTATTTGTGCCATTATTCATCATGGGTCTTTTATTATCAGTAACCCTAAGGACAATAGACTTAGAACTAATTAAGATGACCATCCACAGACTCTGCTATGATACTAGGTAACACAGTCATGGGTTCCAGCGTTGGTATTCTCATTAATTTACCTCTTTTTGACAGTTTCAGTCTAGACTAATCCAGCATAAAGACTGTAAAATAGGCTCTTTGACCCCCTTCAATGTCCAACCTCAGAAACTGATAAATGAGAACTATTCATACATGGCCTCTCTCTATCCATTCTGCCTCTAGTACATCTGTCCTCTGTTCCACTAGCCTGTCTCCTGGTCCTCAAGCAGTTTTTCCTCGGGTTCCATTACTCTTTTGTGTGGACTTGTGGTGTATTTGGCCAGCTGTCTGTTAGACTGTGCTACATACAAAGTCTCTGTGGATAAAACACTTAGTAAGAGCCCTGGACTGTGACCCAAATCACTGTTTTCTGATAACTAAATTATTGCTGTTTCAGGGCACGTATGCTTGAGCGCCTGTTTATCACCGAATTACATGAAGGCTTCCTGGAATAGGACGGTTGTGAATGAATCAAACACGCATGGCCTTTATAAAGCCAAAGTTAAATTGTCTACAAAGTTAAATTGTAGATAAGACCTTCTGCGTAATTGCATCAGCTCGTCTGACTTCACATTTACATTTCCTGGTATCAGTTATGTCAGTACTTGGCACTCTGTGCAACTCCTGATCTACACTGTGTTTATTTTTGAGCCTTGAAGTCTCCAGGCGACTTCCACAAACTTGGTGATACATAGAGATAAAACCTAAACAAAGACTTTCTGTCTCCTTAAAAAAAAAAGAGAGAGAAAAGTAGTCCATACTTTCATTGCTGTCCTTAATACCTTAGACGTTTTACGTTGAGAACGGTGAGCAGCCTGTGAGCATGTGAGCATGTATTGCCATTTCTATATCCATGTTGTGCTGTTGAGAAAGTCGAACAATGGCAGGTGAACTGTGTGATGATTCTGGTTTGTTTGTCGCCTTCAGGGACATTGGCAAAGATAAAGAGAAGTGCGAGGGGGAGGACGAGGAAGGCAAGGAGCAAAACACACCACGAGGTCGTAAGACGGCCAATAGCCAAGGCCGCCGCAAGGGCCGTATTACCACCCGCTCCATGGCCAACGAGGCTGCTGCTGCTGCAGAGGAACAACCACCACCCCCACCTGAACCAGGTAGCTTGCACACACACACACTTTTAAGGTCAAATACACTCTCAAAATTAAATGTTCCATAATTCCCTCACTTGGACAGTTCTCGTCTTTGTACAGATACATTATGAAGATGAATGTTAGCACTCACCTCTCATTTTGAAAGAATGCTTCTTACAAGAACCCTCAACTGAGGTTTTTATGGAACCAAAAGTAGTTTTTCTGTACAAGTAGTGCATAGCCATATCTTGCCCCTGATAACACTCCCTAAAGTCAATACAGGTCACATGTCCAAAAGAACTACTACTAGTCCATTGTCTATCTTCCTGACTCAACTGGAATCACTATAACAATTGTGATACATTATTAAATTGTCTCATAAACCTTGTTAAAGCATGTAATTTGGCTAATTATCTTGTTTGCTAGTTGGCTTAGCCTATTAGCTGATATTAGCAATGTTTTTTCCTCACCCAGACAAGACCTTTACACACACCTCATGTTTTTATTGCCAAGTGTGTAAATATGAGTAAAAACCCTTTTTTCTGTGCTGGGCTTCATATCCATTTACGACAATGTTTGATGTCATGACTGTTACATGCTAATTTAAGGTCATGGCATCAAGCATGTCAGTATCCGTCATGATGGTACTGGTAGCGTGACACTTATACGAATGGACATATGTCCGGACAGCTCATGATAGCACATGAAATCTGCTTTGACCTGTTTGAGTTGATAAATGTCAGCATTGTAGCAGCACTGGAGTTCTTTACAAAGGAATAATAAAAAAATATAGTAATTGACACATCACCATTCCTTTGTAGTCTAGTCTGATGCATTTATTGGTTTGTTGGTGATTGAACCCTGACCTAGAACAGTTAAGTTTAAACCATTTATTTAGGAGCATTTAAAAAGGTTGTTGCTGAAGGAACAGTTTAGGTTCTGGTGCAGAAGGTACTTTGTGCAGTGAAAACCATCTCCTTTTTAAACAGGATCTGTAAAAAATTACTTGTATATAACAAATGTTTTCTTTCTGGCAGTTTTGCCAGATCCTGTCCCTCCTCCCAAACCAGAGGCAGTGCAGAAGCCTGCACGCGAGCTTGCTAAACTTGCACCTGTGAGCACCATGGATGCCCAAACACGAGGTGCGTGCATACACACAACAGACTCACCACACACACTTATGGCACAACAAGGTTTGTCCTCCATTTTCTTGAGGTTTATTATTAGATGTATTCGGTCCATGCATTAACTAACTACAAAGGACACCATAAAAGGATTCTGCTAAAGAAATTAACTGTGTTTGGATATCCAGCGATGTGTGGTGCTTGGATGGATCGGCTGTTGAACTTGAGGACGAAAAAGTACAAGAACAGACAAAACAAACGTGAGCTCACTTTGAGCCATGGCTCTGACTCACTTTGCGTTGACGTTTTACAGCCAAGGATATGAAAGAAGAGCTGTTTACATAGATTTTTTTTTTTCATTCTGCTCCTTCAGAAACGTCTGTTAGATTCATCAGGACCGCTGTCTTCAGCTTCTTTCTCTGACATTTGAGGGGTTTTTGCCGTCTTTCTTTTTTTTTTGTTTATTCTCCCTCCCTACTCCTCCCTCTTGATAAAAGCTTTAGCTTTTATATGCTCTGTATTTCGGCCTTGCTACTTCGTCTGTCCTCTTCTCCCACTTTCTGTCTGTTTGCCGAAAGCTGCGTCTACTTGGAGTCTGTGCGTTGCTGTGGTGACAGAGCATGTCTCAGGTGGAAGCAGTTGTCATGGGGATGGGAATGTGAGGCAGGTAAACTGGCTGACTCTCTCTTTTCCTTGTGTACTCTCTGACCTTGTGTACATGTGTATTTTGTTTATATCACACTGCGCTCTCTCTGGAGCAGGATTAAATAGAATGCTGCTTTTTTTGGTGTTTTGAGCAGATGTGATATTTAAGATGTCTTTTAAGCAAGTTCCAACACAGTCCTAGATGAGGCCACAGTCAACTCTCTCATAGTATGGACAATGAAACAACCCAAGGAACAGAATGGTGCCACATCATGCAGTTCTACTGCTTGGCAGCTCGGTGCTCCTGTGTGAATGCTCAGTGCTTATCTATTGAATTTTAATGTGTGTGCGTGCAACGGAACACAATGGCATTTTGTGTCTGAAATCCCTAATTAAAAGGAATGTCTGTATACTTTTGGACATATAGCGTATGGTGTATCTGTTTAATTAAAACTTGCCACCATGCATTTAAATTGAGTATCATTTGATATGAATCGCTGTGCTGTAATTTTGGATTCTTTTCCAGGAAGCAAGTTGTGTATGACAATAATCATTAGATTTAATGGGATTTATGCCAGCGTTATGTAAAGCTTGTCCAGCCCTGGTGACAGTTGCTATGAAAGTTGTGGGTGGAGTATGAGTAGGTCAGTCTGGGCCAAGTTGTGCTTTGGAACTGCTGTGCCCTGTCACAAGCCAGAGAGGTTTTATTTCCAGTCCCACCCACTGTCCTCTGCTCACCTCGCCACAGTCCCCAATGCTGTAATTGGACTGGCCTTTAAGTCCATTAAACCTCAACTAGTGTGTGTTTGTGTGACACAGAGCGAGGCAGAGATTTGTGTCATGCGTGTGAGTAGATGTGGGTCGATCCCATCTGTTTGTGTCACCCACTTGGGCACGTACCATCCTTTGGGCTTTAGCTCCAGTCGTGTTTGTGTGTAATTTATTGAGAGGTTGCTTACATTTATTGAGAAACGCTTACATTTATATAAAATACATGCACACACAGACGTGGGTGCTCAGAGCAGAGGTTACAGAGTAACACAACCAGTAGCCAACAGGTCAGCAGAAAGACATTTATTAGAGAAGATGTTCTCTGCAAGACGTATAAACATCGCACACAAGCATGAATACACACTCGCATAAATGTCAAAGGTTCACACTGTGCTAAATTTGTCCAAATGTTTGGTCAATCTCAAGGAGGCTCTGACGGAGGGGGGGCAGTATATATATATATCAGCCCTCCCCGTCTCTCTCTCTCTCTCTCTCTCTCTCGTTCTCTCTCTCGTGCTCTCTCTCTAACCCCCCCCATACTGTAGTGTGGTTTCTGTATACTCTTTCTATATTATAATGTTTCTCTTTCTCTCTATCTCTCTCTCTGTTGCTGAGTGGAAATTAAGAAGGGAGGGGCAGCTGCAGTGTTGCTCTGCTGAAAAAGTGGAGCTTAGCTACTGTTATTGGACACACTGGCTGCTGGTGTGTGTGAGAGAGAGAGAGAGAGAGAGAGAGAGAGGGACTGCCTGCCACTGCGTGAGGGGAAGAGGGAGGTGCTTTTGTACTCCTAGTGTCTGGCCTCATATCAGCTGACTAGAGAGAGAGAGAAGGGGGTGGTCTAGTTGAAAGGGCATGAAAGAAACGGAAAGAGACACAGTGCAAAGGAAAGAAGCGAGGGAGAGCGAGTGAGGGGAAAGTGAGAGAGTGCAAGAGAAAAAAGAAAGAGGGCAGGGTGGGGGCGAGATAAGACAGTGGAGGGTATGAGGAGCGAGAGGGGTAAACAGATAATTAGATTAAAGACTGGGAGAGAGGGAAGGAGGAGGAAACCCACCCAACCCAAGACAGTTCGGTTGATCAGTTAGTCAGGTGAGTATTTCACCCCCCCCCTTCTCCGTCTTTCCCCCTCCCTCCCTCCCTCTCTCTCCCCCTCTCCCTCTCCCTCCCTCCCCCCCTCCCCTCCTCTCTCTCTCTCTCCCTGCTCTGACAGCATGTGTTGTGCCTGCAGGATCTGTCGAGGCTGGAGAGACTTCTCGCTGGACCGAGGAGGAGATGGAGGTCGCCAAAAAAGGTAATATATTTTTCTACGGTTCTTTCCTGAGCACCGGCTTTCTTTATTTGGCTGGTTGTTTCGCCCTCTGACTTTGTGGCCTCACAAACACACATACTCACCCTCGGCACCCTCCCCTTCTGATCTTTATCTCCTTGCTTAACCTCATGCTTTAAGGGAAACCCAAAGTTGGTGCATTGCAAAGATTTTGACTGTGTGCGCGTGTGCATGTGTGTGTTTGTGTGTGCTTTCTGCAGATGGTGTTGCACTAAGGCCTAGTAAGTGAAGTTAAAGTGTGTTTTATACAGTCCTTCTGCTTCACTCAACAGTTTTTAATGGTGGAATTTAAGTTCAGCAGTTTAAAAATACAAATGAGCAGCTCATTATTGTTTGTTCTTTGGTGCCTCCTATGCATTGTTTTGGCCCGTTTTCATAGGAATATTGTAAGGAATACACTGGGAATTGTGCAGCTTGTGTTGGCATATGAATCGCATCATCCCATGAGTGTGATTACAAGCCTTCATGGGTTTTTGAATCAGTGAAGGACACACAGGGACAGCTCAGACTGGATTAAATAAAGAGATTAATTAGGATTAATTAAGGTGTTGGGCATGTTTGTGTGATAGTGAAAGAGCATTTAAGTGTGGGTGAAACAGTGACTATGAGCCCCATATGGTGGGGATTTGTCTCGATTTGTTTCAGTGGTGGTGGTTTTAAGTTTTGAATAGGGCTGCACTGATTCAGAATTTCTGATACCCAGTAATTATATCTCATTCCAGATGATGATTCCAATAACTGGAAGTTTACACCTAAAATCCTTATAGGACTAGTAGTGAAAGTAAAAGAAAAGTGTTTTGATTTGACTTTTTTTAGTCTCTCTCCTTTTCAAAATAACTTCAAAGGAAACTTGTACTGCCTTAGTTATAGAGTTATAAATGTGAGTTGTAAATGTGAACCAGAGAGAAAGATTGATTGATTGATTGATTGATTGCTTGATTAATTGATCTGTGAACTGTCTGCTTCCCGACTTGAGTCAGATGGGGCTTGAGAAAATATAAGGGTTCGGTGTGTGGATAAGAGTCGATTCTGGGCTTCAATTTTATACGTGTGCAGCCCTCTCTTTTTCCTCTATTAAAACAAGTAAATGAAATACAGAGTAGTTAACTGCCAGATCCTTGGTTACTTGAGTAAATCACAGAGAATACACCAGTCAGCCGTAACATTAATACCACTGACGGGTGTAATGAATAAATTGATTTTCTTGTTACTGGGGCATCTGTTAAGAGGCAGGATATATTGGGTAGCAACTTAATAGTTAGTTCTTGAAGTTGATGTATTGGAAACAGATAAAATGAGCTATTGTAAAATTCTAAACAGTGTGTGAGTTGCTTGCCTGGAGGTGAGATGGCACCAGGATGCACTATGGGAAGAAGGCAAACTGACAAAGAAGGTGTGATGCTCTGAACAATAGTCTGCTGGGAAAACCTTGAGTCCTGACATTTAAGGGGTTTTTTTTTTTAGACACGTGCCACCGATTTTGTTGCAGACTAAGTGCAGTGGCCTCTTTCAACGGCATAATACACCTTACCACACTGCAGAAAGGGAGGAAGAAGATCCCGGTGCAGACTTGGCCTGCAAAGTCCTTGGATCTCAATCTGATCAAGCTTTTGTGGGATGTACTGAACAAACTACCCCGATGCATAGAGATCCCTCTTCCCAGCTTAAAGGATCTGCTGCTAACGTCTTCATGCCAGATATCACAACACACTTCCAGAGGTCATGTGTAGTCAGTGCCTTTTTACTACGCAGGTTGTTTTACCGTTATGGCTGTTCGGTGTATAAGCAAGCTTTTAATAACTATAAACAGCAATGAGATAAGTGCTCGATTATGGGCATATTATCATGGATGCATCACTGGCCAGCAAATAGATCACGAAAATTGAAAATTCGTCATGATACGTTAATATCTCCATACAGACGATCTGTCGGCCAGCCTTAGTTTTACCGATACTTGGATGACTTGGTGATTCATTTTCTCTTCTAGCATGCCTAATGCTTATCAAGGCATTAGAGCGATTATCTTACTCACCTAGTCGTACACCGTCTCACTTAGTCATCTACCTACTCAGTTTCATGCACATGCGCACTTACATGCACCTGGTAACCCAGTGAGGGGTAACATCTGCAGTGCTACAAATGCGCGCGCACACACACACACACACACTCCTTCATTTGTTGCCTTCTTTCTGTTCGGACCTTTTTGTTTTGGTTCCTTTCAATAGATTGTCTACTAGTTTTTGGAAAGACAACATACAAGTGTTTTTTAATTATAAAAAAAAAAAAATGAATTAATTATTTTTTTAACCTCTAGTGCCCCCCCGAAAGGTCAGAACATCTGACTCTGTACAAGTTTCCCACAGGCCATTTAAAAAGGCTACCTGAATGTGTACACACGCTCACACAAAGTGCTTCCTCCATGGCTCTGCACAGTGTATGCTGGTTGACAGACCTGCTCTGAGGGCAGACTGTGGTCATCCTTTTCCTTCCTCTATCTTTTTGTTCTTTTTCTGTCTGCTGTGTAACAAAGGAGAAGTGTGAGGCAGCCAGGAAAGGAGGAAGTGGGGAAGACTGGGTCTTGTGTGTGGTGTAGCATAGATGTGCACGTGTTAGTGGTGTAGCTGCAGGCTGTGTTGCACGGCGAGTAAGGAAGACTTTTCTGAGGGGGTTGCACTATCAGAGGTAATGGGAAGACTTTCATTTTTATATTTTGTTTTAGATTTTTATTTTGATAAGCATCTCTTTCTGAGGGCAAAAAGCAAGAGTGTTAAATTGACAGTGATATAATTGTGTTATTAAGTTAAAAGGGTTGCACCACATATCTTTGGCAATTCGGTTTCACAATGCAGAAATCTGCTGTATGCATAGAAGCCTGGCCTGAATTATTTGTAGCATTAAATTGCTACATCATTCTGCTTTTTAAATACTTTCGTTTTAAAAGTAATCAGCAAAGGACTGTAATAAAAGTATTATATGGAAAATGTTCAAAATATTGATGCGCCTCGAGTCAGTTTAGTAAATGATCAGGAAGGATGTATTTTTACACACTGGCTACATCGCAAACGTTTTCCCTTCAATAAAGTGCAAACGAAAGAGAATAGGCTCCACGTCTGAAGTACAACACGTCGGGACATCTTGGTCTTGAAGGACAGGCAATACGTATCTTTACCCAGCCAGTGAGATCTGAAATATTTATTCAAATGGAAGCACATCCGTTTTGTCAGGTGGATTTAAGATACTTGTCTGGTGTGAATTGAGCTGTCACCTGTGTACACCACTAAATCATTGTTGCCACCTACTGGATTTAATTTGAACTGCAGTATATCGTAGTTAATTATGCTGTGTAAACATAATTATTTTAAAGGAAGTTTGATGAATGACCATTTGGGTGGAGTTACCAGAGGTCCAGTTCCAGGTCTAATCTGAGAATGATGTCCTTATTAAATCACTTGATTGGTGTGAAATGAATGCAGGCCATATCTTGCGAAATAGGCTTGCTAATTTAAAGCTAGAATAGGTTGCAATATCATTGAAGTAATTCAGATGTTCCCATATTTATCCTGTAAACCTGAATGTGACTTTTTCCTCATTATCGTTCAGTTGTTGTTTTAAACTTGTCTGACCTTGTCTGAAGATATGTTTATTTATTACCTTGAAACCATTTCAGCTTTGGCTGTCGGCTCTGTATGTAAACGCCCCAGTGTCACTTCAGTACACTTTGTTCTCAGTTGTGGTCAGACATCTAGTGGTGAAAATCATAGCTGTGGCAAAAACCGAAGCGAAGCGCAAGACTTTTACCCTAATGCCCTGTAACTCACAGCATGCAGCAGTATTATGCTTAGTGAGCTTGTAGCTTTCTTTGGTTGTGAGTAAATCTGTCAATCCAGATGACATTCAGTTAACACTGGGACAGACTGCTGCACGGTGACCAACAGAAAAGACAAAGTGGGTCTTGGAAAGTGTAAAGTAAGGGTAAATGGCAATTTTTGTCACGGGTGAACACACCACAGGATAGCAGAGTGTGAACAGTTTGAAATTCTTTCTGTACATTTAACCCATTAATGTAGAGAAAGAGTAGGGACCAAACCTTGCTCAAAGACATCTCAGGGATTCAAGCCCACAACCTTCTAATTGCAGGGGCAACTCCCTAACCACCAGGACATCAGATCACTGATGGACAATCTAGTACTCTGTCGGCCAAGACTGAAATTGCTGTTTGACAATTCGTTACACTGCGTCACAGATTATCAGAGAGAAAGTTAACAGGCCACCACTTCAGTGAATCTCTGTTAAGCTTTAACAGGGTTGTAAAAGGCCACAGTTGCACGGATTTCCGATTATGCAAGACTTGCATCCTTTTCTGCTATCAGTGCCTTAATATGAGCGCATTGCTATGGCAGTATTTATATAACTGTCATGAACTGCAAGTGTACCATTAACATTTACACAGAAGGCAGAGGAGCCACTTCTCTGTGAGTTACTCCTGCATAACATTTTTGATGTTACTATGGCTTAATGACCGTATGATTTTCACAACTTACTGTCATTTGTGTGATGGATTCACTGTAAAAGGAGAAAGAACAATGTTGGTACTTTTTTGTCAAGGGATTTTTGAAAATGACATTTTTCGATCCATTTCTTCTGACGGGTTTGAGTTGCAGTACGTTTGTCGAATGTGATGTCACGTTTGATTAGCAGGATCCGGAATTGGCTTTGAGGAACTGATACCACTCAAACCCTTCTGGTATAAATTCTGCATTAATTTGGTGTATACAGTATGCAATTGTATAGTTTCAGTACTGGGATAACCGTGTCTACAATGTTTCTGTTGTGTTTGCCAGCTACCCCTGATGACCAGAACATACTCAACTCACATTTTAGAGACAACACTGAGGCAGCCTTGTGTGACCTCTGTTGTGGAAACATGGTTCATCATACTTAAAAATTATGGTTCATTTTAAATTATGGATGTGATTGGATTTAAAAGTACTGTTAGTGCTTAGAACGAATAATGCAAGTCTGTAAAATGGAAAAAGCAACCCCAATCGGTTAGAATCTGTAGGACTAAACCGCTCACTACCTCCACTGGTGCTGGGTTGTTTATTTTGTCATGGAGACGCCACAGTTAATCATTAGGCGATGTGACATGCCCACACAGTTCTGTGAAAGCAGCAGCTCGTAATCACAGAGACATTTAGGTGACATTTTTATACAGGTGAAACTATGTTAACAAGAGAAGAACGACTTGAACCTGCTATGAATGACTGTTCCCATAAAGAAATGTACGGGTTAGTCATGTTAATCAGGCATTTCCCCCATCTGCTGCATTCTCTAAAACCTTAAGTTCACCAATATATCCACAGCTAGGTGATCAACCAATTAGCAGAACCATTCAGGTGCTTGAGAGGGTGTGCAAAGTCGCTGCTAATCTTGAGCCTTGAGAACTGACCTGGTAGAGAAATGTTTGGAAAAGAGAGAGAGGTGATCAGAATATATGAATTTTGATTCTGGGTCTGCTTTTCTACAGGGCATTGGTCCGTCTTCTGTGATCTTTTTCTTTGCAAGGAGGTTTCCTCAGCTGGGTTTCGTACTGGCTGAGTGGTCCAGTTTTACTTAGGATTATGGAAATCAAATACAGTGTACCTCATCTCATAAATCTCAAGTAGAACAAGGGTGCCAACTAGTTCACTTGAAGTGCTTTTTTAAATAAAGATGTTCTGACCTCATATTCACCCTTCCTAAAGAAGAAGCAAGGATACTTAAATGCTACATTTAAACACACTCCACTTTTTTGCATCACACCTCACCACCTCGTCTCTGTTGCTCTGCAGGGCTGGTGGAACATGGGCGAAACTGGTCAGCCATTGCTAAGATGGTAGGCACCAAGAGTGAGGCTCAGTGCAAGAACTTCTACTTCAACTACAAGCGACGCCACAACCTGGATAACCTGTTGCAGCAACACAAACAGGTAACCACAAGCCCTTTAGGAGCCCTTAGCAGTATTATCTGAAAGATCTGATCTAGGGTCAGATCAAAACTTGACTTACTTAAGGACTGATCTTCACTGAATTACTATTAGCTTCTTGTTTATAAAGGTAGAAAGGTTACACAAGGTCTAATCCATGTTTGTAGGTGACCAGACGGTTGCGTGAACGAGATGCATCACAGAGTGACAGCGTGGCCACAGCTTCAGCTGACGACGATGACGAGAACCCAGACGACAGCGAAGGTGAGCACAGAAATGCACCTTTCTGTGGAACAAGCTTAAATGTAACATTTTTGCAAAACGTGTTTGTTGACTAATATTGAATTTCTGTCGTTAAATTAAGACACCCTTTCAGGTAGTACTTAGTAATACCCTCTATCATGTTGCCAGCAGACATGTCTTCTCTTCTAAATGGGGAACCCCCATCTTCATATAGCCAGACATGCCCAGGCTGATCAAAATCTACCCACAACTTTTCAAAATGTCGGAGGACCATGAAAGCCATTCCAAAACCTGTATCTTTCCGTACTTGAAGTAGTTCAAGGTTCACGCTTTTTTTGGTGTCTGCTGGATCTACTGTTGGACATCATCTAGGAATTACTGATATTAGAATCCTTTTTTCCCTCTGTCTCTTAAACTTATCGTGCTACTAGCTGCCAAACACATATTAGATCCATCATTGTGTTTAACAGCTGGTAAGATATTTTTGTATTATTTTTTTTCCTTCAAACACACTGTGATGAGATCACAGTTAAGGTAACCCCCATAGCCGTTCTATTTAGATGTTTATGCAAAAAACTGCACAGCTGTTCCTGTGCCAGCCAACTACTTCCTTGGCAGTGATGTGAAGACTTTGTTTTGCATAACTGACTAGTTGCTGCACAGTTTTTTGTTCAAAGATTTTCCTTGGTGACTTCACTTTATAAACAGTGTACAGCTGCATATCAAAGCAGCTTGGCAAGTGTGCTGAAGCCATGGCGTCTCTCGATGCAGGGTTGTTTTTTGTGGTGGAAAATAATGCAGCTAAAATGCTTATTTAGTAGAGGCTGTGTGGCTTCATTATATGTTTGCATCATGTGATAATTACTATTGCGTTTGTCTGTGAATGCGATGCCTCTCCCTATGGGCAAATCTATAGCGTGCACTGGTGTCCCAACCAAACTGTACAAAAAACAAGGAAAACCTTACACTTTTCTCCTTTTGCACTTAAAAAATTTAACACTTGTTTTGAAGATAAGTCATATAAGAGTTATAATGTAACCTCTTCTGCCAAACAGTTCTTAAACTGCTCCAATGAGATGTGTTAATACTTCTGTTCAGATTGTCAGATCTTGTTTCACTGGATAGCCATTTAGCATTTCACTGCTCACATTTGTAAAATTTTAATAAATTAGTACTTTAATAACCTCATAACATTTATCTGTATGTTCAAAATGGCTTTCTACTTTGGCCACCGAAACATTTGCCTTTAAAAGAATTTCGATTTCCACCACCCTGTATTTCTTACTCTGAGGCAGAGGAGTCCATCGTAGAGGCTTAAAGAGTCTCTGATGGAGACTTTGAGTGCATGAGTATGTTTTAACTGCAGTGCTGACCTGCTTCATGGCAGAATATTTGATTAGAGCTGACAGTGAAACCCCAATCTGAAGCGCTCAGCTAGCGAGGTCACAGCCACTACTGCTACTGTCTATACTTCTAGTGAGAGCGAGAGAGGATCAAATGAGGAGGGCAGTAGGGAGAGCATGAGGGAGGGAAAGAGAAAAAGGATCTGGACTAATTCTGAGTGCCAGGCTCACTCTTATATAAGCGTTCCTTGGCTTTGAAGACTCAAGAAAGTGTGCTGTAAGGAACGCCGTGTGCCACCACTGCTTGTTTGATCCGGTATGATGCCCTCCTTTCATCCCTCTCTACTCTGTACCTCTTTTTCACACTGCTACACATCTCTCCACACTGCTCTTCTGTCACGCCTCTTTTTCTCTCTCTCTCTCTCTCTCTGTCTCTCTCTCTCTCTCTCTCACTCACTCACTCTCTCTCTCGCGCGCACGCACGCTGGCCCTGCTGTGGCGTGCTCTGATGTAAGCAGGAGTGGGGAAAGGCTTGCGTTTTGACTATTCAAATGGGTCTCTAAGCAGAAGAGGCATATATGGAAAAAGGAAAAAGCTTGAGGCTTTTACAAATCTTCTTTTTTTGTTTTTATATCCTTGTTCCTCCCTCTTTTCTACCTTAATTTATTTCTTTCCGTGTCAGTCGCTCTGTGTGCTCCTTCCTGATCTGCCGCCTCTGAAGTAAAGCAGGTTTAGCCATAGATCTTCCAGATTACCCTGCTGTTTCCTGAGAAAGAGTGACTGAGACAGAAAAGAAGAGGGCAGATGAAGGAGAAGCAGGCAGCTCAGTCATACCCGCAAGATCCAGAGTAAATCAGGAGGCTTTTGGGGAGAGTTAGAAAGAGAGAGACAGTGGAAAGGGTGGCGTTTAAGAAACAGGAGGAAGGAAGTGCATGAAGTCTAGTGTGTTGTGTGGGGGTCCTGCTGTTCGCAGAGACGACTCCTGCAACCTGCGGTTAGGATGGTGGCCGTGTCTGTGTCTGTGTCTGTGTCTGTGTCTGTGTCTGTGTCTGTGTCTGTGTCTGTGTCTGTGTCTGTGTCTGTGTTCACTGTGATGGCTTGAACCTTGACTCAGATTGGGGGTTAGCCACCTTGCGTGCGAGCCTCACACATGTCAATGTCATATTTCAGTTGTGGTGCCTGAAAGCAGACAGGCTTTAGAGTGGGGCAGCTTTTGTGTCTACACAGTCACATGATCGACCCGAAGAGGAAGTGGGCTAATTGAGCAAATGCTGGCTTCTCCAGTAATTGTACAATTCTGTACAATTGAAATACAACAAAAAACAGAGTTCTTTTTTTTTATAACAGAAAGAGTAATTTGTTTACACTGTTTAATATAAGAAGAGGTTGGAAAATAAAGACTTGTTTTTATTGCTGTTGTGTTTAACCGGGCCTGTTTATTTATATTTGTATATTGTTAGATTTTATACACACACAGTATTTATCAATGTGTTGTTTTTTTAGTGTTGGGTTAAATAGTTATTTGATTAGGACTACACTCACAGAGTTTAGATAACATTTCAATATAAAATTTATTTCATCCAAATAGTACTGAATATATTAAGTCAGTTGCCATGAAGATCTGATTATCTGTTTCTCAAACCAGGTGCAGACAACAGCTCGGACACAGAGAGTGCCCCGTCTCCCTCTCAGGCTGACTCTTCCAAGTCCACTGAGCCAATTCCTCACTCCGGCCCAGGAGAGGGCACTTCAGAACAGGAAACTGCAGCCCTCAAAGTTGCTGGTCAAGCTCAGGAGCCCCCCTACGGTGAGCTTCAGGTCAAGCTGGAGAAGAGCCCGGAAGGTGGAATGCTGAGTGACAGCACAGCCATGGATGAGCGGGCACGGCCAGTCTTTGAGGGACAGGTGCATCCTAAGAGCGAGCCTCAGGATGTGGAAATGGCCACAGTGGCTGCAATGGCTGGGGACAGAGGAGAGGTGCAGGTGAAGACAGAGCCAGAACCCAGGGAGAAAGGTGATAAGCAGGGAGATCAGTCACACTCAGACAATGATTCAAGCGCCACTTGCAGCGCGGACGAGGACGGGGAAGCTGAGCCGGACAGACAGAGGTGAGAGAACAGGATGGTCCTTGTAGGATCAAAAATGGCCATGCTGGACAGCAGATGCAGCCTGGAGGATCATTACCTAGCTAACAGATAAAAGTGTTACTGTTAAATGATAGTGTGGTACATCTGCATAACAATGCCACCAGTCAATTATTATTGTGTTCAGCATTGAAATCTTAGTCCACTTTGTCCTTTGTAAAACAGAATTTTTTTATTTTGCATTGAGTTTAAAGGTGCTTTTTAATAGTGGAGAGTCGGCTAATTAGAAACATTAATTGTGTTCATGTTATGTAGGTTCACAGCATTACAAGTGGACATGCATTATAAATTATTTTAGTACCAGTCTAAGTAGGCAATACAGTCCTGGAATGTATTGCAGTCAGCACGTTTTTTATAAGAACACTGATGGAACAAAACAATACAGAACCTTCCTTTTTCTCTTGACAGTTTCTAATCTTTCAATATTCTCTTTCTCTCTCTCGCCATCTCTCTCTCTCTCTATCCGTCCCTCCCTCCCTCCCTTAACCCCATAGAATGTATTCTCTGGAGAAGCCATCACTGCTTGGAGGTCCCATCAGTGCATCTGTGTTAGTCTCCTCAGCTAAGCAGGCCCAGCTCAGCATGCAGCAGCTCCAGCAGCGGGCCGCCAACATCCCCCCTATGGTCAGTCCCCCTAGCTCCGTGTTGCACTTACCTACCAGATATGCACCCTTGGCCAGGCCCAGGGACTGGGCAAGGCTCGGAGCCAGAGCCAGGGCCCAAACCCGATCTCCCTCAGCCCAACTGCCCCACCATGTGAGTCCAGGCCAGCTGAGCTTTGCCAGGAAAAATAAAAAGATAAATGCCTGGATCAAGAGCTCTGAATCAACCTGATCTGAAGTGTTTTGAATCAGTGAGAAATGCTGCGTAATTGCTGAATGATTCAGAGTCTTGTTTTTTTTTAAAACAAACAGTAGGGGTCATATCACAGAACAACTTAAGCCTTCGAATAATCTGCATGCAGAAATGCTACTATGGATGGGAAGCACCAATCATGAAGCACTGATGCCTGGGCACTCCCAGATAGCTTATAAGATCATTGATTATTTAAATGATGGTGGCTCTTTGGTGTTTATTTTCACAACCTATCTAGCAGTTAAATGAAAAGGGAGATTGGCCCAGATATTGGCACAGTGTTTGCCACAGTATTTTATTTGTATGAAGTGAGGCAGATTTCAACTGAATGTAAGAAACAAGTACAGCAATGTTCTGACCCGAGCTTCATCCCCACTTTCAGTATTACTCTATGATTGAGCTCTGGGCTCCGATTGCCTGTTCAAAACAAGACATCAAAGCTCATACCATCTCCAACACCTCTGAAATAGACAAGAATGTTAATATACAAAATTAAGAGTTAGGACTGAGCTAATCTTAACATGATTACTTCCATGTTGATAATCAGCACTTTGCATGTACATACGCATTCCCTGATGATTCCTTTATATATTAGAATTAATTGATGTGTAAAGTTACCAATTTTGGGAACATTCAATGTATTCAATATATTTTTTCTATATTATTAGGAATACAACATGCATGTATTGTTTGATTTTGAAGATAATTCTCAGGTTTTTGTCCAGACCTGAAGCTTTAAACTGGAAGCTGTAGTCTACATAGGCTGTAGATCTGATCCATCATTGTTCCCTCCTCAGGTGTCTAGTCCATACGGGCCAGGCAGTGTACCTGTGGGAGCTCCTCTCAGTGGCTTTGCCATGTTTCAGCACCAAATCAAAGCCGTGCACGAGTCCGCTCACATGGAGGACAACCAGAGGCAAGAATCCAGTGAAGCAGAACGCCGTCAACGTTTCACCACTCGAAGCCCCACCATACTTGATCGAGACGGCAAGTGTTTGCATGGACACTTTGAGCAATATTTCTGGGGCAGAGGTTACACTTAGTTATGAACTATATTTTCCAGTCATTGAAAATATCTCCTCTTAAGATTCTGTATAGTCCAGGACCAGACAACAACCCATGTGTGGCGTCCAGTTTTATCTGTCAAAACTAATACCCCTGATTAGTGATTTCTGCTACTTTTGACGAGTTCATCACTGTTGGCAGTGGAATTCAGATGAGGTGAGAATCCCACCAGTTAGTTATAAGGAAGCAGTGTGAAGTTATTTTAATTGTAGTTTAATATGCCAGAGGGGCATTCTTAATTTTTGTGTGTGTGTTTGTGTGTGTCTGAGAGAGAGAGAGAGAGAGAGACAATAAGAGCTGAAAGTGGAGAATAATTAATTAATATAACTCAGTGGAAAGTGAATGAGAAGGAAACAAAGTGAGTTTTGACAGAGTCTGGTGAAAGATTAAAACATGGTGACTGGCCAAAGGCCAAGAGGGTGTTATAAGTTGGGGTTTTGTGTATTTTTGCCTGTCATGTTTTCTCTGTTTTGGAAAACTGACTAAACATGGTCAACCTTGAGAGTAAGAAAGTTTGTTGTTTTAATCCAGTTTTTAAAAAAAGTCTTATGAAACATATCTGCAGACACTGTACAACACACACACACACACACAGAAGATCTGGAACACTGTCAGCTCATGGTGCCTGGGCCTTGCCACCTTATTCCCTCTTCCATTTTGACTGCTAAGCGCTGTGTGTGCTGGCATCTTCCTTCCAGACTCCTTTGGGAATGGAGGAGAGCATGTGTGTGTCTCTATCTGGAAGGATGGTCTGAAGAGACAGTGCTTTCTGTGACTTTAAGGGCAGAACACGAGTACTCGGAGTAAAAATAAAACAGACACTGAAAGGCTGCTGGTTTTAAAAGCCAGGCAGAGGCAGTCAACCAAAGAGAACATTGGGGCAGGCTCTCATAGTGATGACCATTACCCAAAGTGCTTTATTATGCACGCAAAGCTTTTCTCACCCTTTATTTGAGTCACTAGCTTCCGTTGGCTTTGTGTTTTTGGCCCTAAAATCGCAGCTTAGTTTGGGTGTGTTAGAGGTTCTTGGGAGCTTTCTTTGAGTCAAACCAGTATTCAGGCTACTAAAGATAAATGTTGCAAAAGTATACTAAATATATTTGTATGTCCTGTATTTGTGATGATATTTTTTAATTCTCCCTTTAGGTAAACCATTTGCCTACATGTCTTATGATATGAAGCTGATGGAGCAGGAGGTGCATGGTGGAGCAGGTAGACCAGGTTCACCCTATAGACTTTCTCCAAGAGAACCTAGCAAAGCATCACCCCAACCAGACCCCAACAACCCTGCACGCTACAGCGTCCCACCAGGTAATTACACTTATTCTCTGGTCACCACAACACACCTTCAGAGATCCCTCGGGGTTAGTGTTTAAGAGACAGTTGGTTTTAATTTTGTGGAGTTAAATGAAAGTTAATAGTTTACCAGCCTGTCACACCTGTCATGGAGTTAATGATTTTCCTATTTGTGACTGTGTCTGTGACAATGTTGGCTAACACACACACACACACACACACACACACACACACACACACACACACACACACAC
>JBBPDC010000084.1:7804431-7821578 GCA_037974485.1 Hemigrammopetersius urotaenia | reverse complement strand
GTTGAATTTCGTGCTGTTCACACTGTGTGCTGTGGTGTGTTCACGTATGACAAATGGTCACTTTCACTTCACTTCATTGTGTTTTAAAAATGTGAATCTTGGTCTTCAGTTATTTTATATATAAAGAATACCTTTTTGTGCTCACAGCTATTAAGAACCCCAGAGACGGTACTAGAAGCCCAAGGACAGGTCATGAGCTCAAACGTACATATGACATGATGGACAGAGGGCACCCCGCACGCGAGGCACCTTATGAGGGTAAGGACGATTGCATGCAGAGCGGACTTTGTTCAGTAATTGTTCAATAATAAGTAATCTGGGTGTGTATTAACCTTGCTTTTTCCCTTTTTAAAGGCTTGATTAGCAGAGCACAGCCCAGAAACAGTCCACATGCTGATTCTAAGGACAGGCAAATTCTCGCAGGATCAATCATGCAAGGTGGTAGAGCACTCTTTTCACTCCAGTAAAAAAAAAACCCTCAAAAGTTGTCGCAAATTGTCAAGTACAGTACAGTTTTGTAGACAAAACACACTAAATGAACTGTAACATTACAACCACTGAAAGGTGAAGTGAAGAGCATTGATGATCTTGTTACAGTGGCAGCAAGTGAACAGGCAATTCTCCAAGTTGGTGTATTGGAATCAAGAATAATAGGCAGGCCAAAGGGTTTTGAGGGATTTTATCAAGGGCTAAAATGTTAGGCTTTATGACTGGGCCAGAGCTGATCCACAGTAACATGGTCCTCAAGGTATGCAGTGGTTAGTTCCTACCAAAAGAGATCCAAGGAAGATGCATGGATCATTTAATAGGAGTAGGAACTACTTTCTTTTTGTTTAACTTTTTAAAGTTATTGTAAAAATATGGCTCCAGGATACACTGTGCAAAATTACAGACTAATATATCACTAGCCATTATATAAAGCACCATTTAGAGTTATCTGTGACTTAGTTAGCAATAGTTTTGAATGATCATCCACTATCCTTCAATGTTTGTTCTTATGTTCCTCCTTTCAGGGACACCACGTGCCTCTGCTGAAGCTTATGAGGAAGCCAAGTATGGCAAACAGATTAAGAGGGAGAGTCCACCTATTCGTTCGTTTGAAGGGGGCATCACCAAGGGCAAGCCCTATGAGGGCGTGAACACCATTAAAGAGATGGGCCGCTCCATTCATGAGATACCTCGTAAGGAGGCGCAGGATAGCCGTAAGACCCCAGTCCTGGAAGGATCCATTACCCAGGTAAGACTGATATGGCTATATATCTCATCACCCTTTTGTTGTCCTGTTCCTGTTGCAAATTACATTCAATTTCAGCAGTATTGCTTGTTTTGCTAACCGTGTGTGGTTAGTATGCTTTCAAAATAACATTGCTCTGCATTATATATGATCTAAGAAAGCCAGACAAATTCCACCCTTTAGCCAGCTAGCAAAATCCTATCTGTCATACTGATTTGTACTGTTATGAACGTATTGCTAGATCAGATAAAATGCACAGACTGCCACCCAGTGGACAGAAATAGTAGTTGTTCAAAGATTTTCGCTGATAAAACTGGAAAGAAAATAAAATCAGAAACAGATAAAAAAAAAAAATGTATTGAAAATACCTCAAATGAGCATTACTGAGGTACTAAAAATTTGTTTGGATATTTCATTTGTATTTTGGAGCCCAGGCCTATTTGGAACAGTGTCGGACTGTTTTGTAGCCCAAAGCACAGTTCCTCTAACCTCCTCTCTGTATATTTCCTTAGGGCATGCCTCCGAAGTATGAGAGCAGCTCTGTAAACCAGCCGGCCATCAAACACAACGTAACGTCCCTCCTCACCAGCCCGGGGAAGTTGTCTCATTCGGCCATGGAGGCTGAACGCATGAAGTACGAGGATGCCAAAGCTTCAGAGCGAGAGAGGGTGCGCCACACATCTGTGGTCAACTCAACTTCTGTGCTGCGCTCCACACACCAGGAGGCCAACAAGTCACAGCTCAGCCCTGGCATGTATGAAGACGCCAATGCCCGAAGGACCCCCAACTACACCACAAGCTCTATCTCAAGAGGATCGCCCCTTCTGCGGGCACAGGAGGGTAGGGCACTCTACTTCACGCTCCTATATTTCCTAAAAAAATCACTCGTGATTTGTCTTTTCTTATATGGTTTTTGGTGCCCATTGAGTGAAAGTTCAGGTAGAAGGACAAAGAATTGTTGATTCATGTAGGTGTCCTCCCTTTGTTAGGAGGCATAACTGCAGGCAAGCCTGTGCCTCACGAGAGGAAAAGCACACTGACGCCAACTCAGAGAGACAGCGTTCCAGCTAAGTCTCCCATATCCGGGAGTGACCCACTGGCCTCGCACAGCCCCTTTGACCATAGGCCTGTGGTGGCTGGTGAAGTGTACAGAGCCCATCTGCCTCCTCATCTGGACCCCAGTCTATTCCACCATCGTGTTCTTGACCCAGGTAATACACACAGTACAGGACCTCGAATTTAAAATATTGTGCTCTTCTACCTTTAGTTCAGTGGTAAAATGTAAAAAAAAAAAAATTAATTAAAAAAAACCCAAAAAAATATATATATATAAAAATAAAATTGAATTAAAAAAAAAAAGGGAGTAAAATGTGGTGCGCTGAATGAGTCAAAAAAGGCACTGATTCAAGTCCCTGCTGTAAGGAGTTGTTTTTGGGGGCAGTCTATGGCCTGGTGTCGGAAGTTGTCCCTGTGATCGGAAGGTTGTGGAACCACTGAGGTACCCTTGAGCAAAGAACCGTCCCCACACACTTCTCTACGGGCCCTGTGTCAACTACTGCCCCCTGGTTCAGATTTTTTCTGAGAACCAAACTGTTAATGGTATGCGGAAATCCCCAAAATAATACGGAAACTGCAAATATCCTCTGCCTTTTTTTGCTTTTTTGTCACAATAAATATATTTTTCCTGGATGTTTTCACATAAGGGGACTCGGAGCAGACTGTAGCCGTCCTGGAAGCACTTTTTTTCAAATTCCACACCAGGGTTGAACCCCCGAGCTTTGTGGTGCAAGCACTCGGACACTTCAAACTCCACAGTATGATTGATCTTTAGGAGACCTTTCCAACAAGCTCTCAGGAGTTATTTCCTGATATTTTTGTCCCGCAACCTTCCGAGTTGCACTCAGACACTTAAAACTCCACAGTTTTTTTTTATTGCTGTAAATTAAATTAAAAGATATATGTATTTTGACATCAGCACATGCCTTGTATCAATTAACCTCTCATGCTTTCCTCCTACAGCAGCGTACATGTTCCAGCGTCAGCCGTCCCCGACCGGTTACCCCAACACCTACCAGCTGTACACCATGGAGAACACACGGCAGACCATCCTGAATGACTACATCACCTCTCAGCAGATGCAGGTCATCCCCAGGCCCGATGTTGCCAGAGGGCTGTCACCACGGGAACAGCAGCTTGCCCTCCCGTACCCTCCAGGAGCCAGAGGTGAGCGGGCTCTGTGCTCAGAAAGGAATGGGTGTAGTTTGTAGACCTTGTGCTCGTGTGAACTAGTGGTAACCTTTTCCAGACGATCAGAAGCAAATGACCCTAAGGACAAAAAAAAAAATCAGTCCTTTCAAATTGGAATCAAATCGGTGTCTAGGGCTGAGGCTGTTACTTATATCAGCTGCAGTATCATGAAAAACTGACATTTATTTTATTTAGCATCCTATTTCTGTATGATTTTGTTTAATACACTGTGATTCATGGTGTATTAAATGTTAGAATAAATGAATGATTTGTTGCTGGTCTATAATATGCAATGTTTTGTATTGATATTAAAAATGACCAAAAGTATGGGTGCAGTTATTCAAGCATGGATTTGATTGATGCCTGAACCACTATTCCACACTGCACCATATGTAACCCCAGACAATAACTAACTAATAACAATTGTGTTATTATTAATTATGTGACACTTGCAGCATTTATACTACTTTTGATCAGCTTTCAGCCTTAACTGATTTCTGTAACAGAAAACATAAATTTGTGTTAGGATCTACAAATCATTCTTCTCCAAATTTGAAAGCCTGATTCTAGTCCAGACGGCTGCTTTGTTATTATAAGATTTGAGAAGCTCAGTCGAGGGTGTTGGCTCTTTAGTGGAAGTTAATCTAGATGATCCTGGTTGTGATTGCTCACCCTCTGGCCCTTTGCTTCTGTCTGTAAAAGGTATAATTGATCTAGCCCAGATGCCTCCCACCATCCTGTTGCCTCAGCCTGGGGGGACAGGTTCCCCTACCCTGGACCGCATCCCGTACATCCCCGGACCTCAGCCCCCTTTCCCTCCTAGGGTTTTCAACCCAGCCTCCATATCTCCAGGTGAGGTCCCCACCCCCCGTCTACACTCCCAAACCTGACCCTTCCTGAATGCCCCTGCTGTGTATGTACCGCCTGACCTAGGTCATCTCCACATGCTGTTTCTGCTTTGCCTCCTGACTGCTCCTGCCCCCTCTACCTGCTCCTGAAGCCAACCTCGCTGCTTCCTTTGAATCCAGATGCTGTGGTGAATAACAGCCCTGCGATACTGGTCTAGAATCAGCTCAATTGGTCGCCTCCTGATGATTGAGACTGGAGCAAGGCTATATAAAGCTGCTCCTAGATCTGTGTTTACGGGGCACTGCAACTCTGTCTCTGAGATCTCAATCATGGTGTTGGGATTGTAAGGGCCTGGTCTGGTTTCTGATGACTGACATTTGCTTTACTTACCATGGCTTCACCTCTTTTATTATTGGGTTTAAATGGGTTTATCATTTTCACTGTGTTTCACACTTGTAGCTTGTTTAAAGACTTGATGCCAAGTGCTTATTTTAATCTTGGAATTCTGAAATCAAAGGTATTTTATTTGAACTCAAATGGAATGATTTAATTTTATATTTTAATTGTACACACTGCAAAGCGCAGAACCTAGTCATATTTTTTATTTTCTAATATTTCTAATATTTTTAATGAAAATTTCAGCCCGCTAGCAGTGGATGAAACCAAAAAGAAATACGTTAGTGTTCCATTAATGACATCCTTCTAGCAGCCATTAATTGTTAAGTTTGTTAGCATGTTTGTCTCTCCAACAGTCATTTAATTCACATTTAATCCATTTTTAAAGCAGATTAAAATATCTAGAATAGGGACTGTGTGGCTTAGGGACATAGCACAGGTAACAGGATTTTTAAGCCTTTATTTTTCAGGAGAGGTCACACTTTGTGCCATATCAGACATCAGCGGCCATAGTATCTGTGGTGGAAAGTCTTAGTTTATAAGCAGTTTGTCCAGTGGACCAGACATCATTGCAGCACTGTGACTAGATGGCTGTTATAAAAAGAAATAATAGTTAGCATTAGTAAACAGAATAACAGAGTGATCCCATTTCACCTTATATGATTTGAAGTGCTGTTTGTCTTCTGCTTGTTCCAGCAACATCTCTTCCACAGCAGCCCTTGTTGTGCTAGTGGGTTTTAAACGGTGTTCATGCGCTACTTTTTCCAAAAAAAATCCAGCTTGACTTTACAGCAAGGAATAATTTGATCCTTTTTCCTAATTTAAGTTTTTTAGGATATGAGTTTATGACCACCATCCTATGTTTTTGTTTGTTTGTGTGTCCGTGTGTGCATGCGGTCCTTTTTCACAGGACACCCTGCCCACCTGGTAGCCAGTGTCGAGAGGGAGAGGGAGCGAGAGAGGGAGAGGGATCGTGAGCATAGAGAGCGAGAGAAAGAGAGAGAAAAGGAGCGAGAGAGGGAGCAAAGGGAGAGAGAGCGAGAACGAGAGAGGGAGCGTGAGAGAGAGCGCAACGAATACATGCGTGGAGGTGAGAACATTAAATAACACCACACATTTCAGACATTCTCTCATCTGCTTCATTGTAATGTCAGCGTCACAAGTTTGTTGCTTATTGGCTTTATTATAAATGATGTTGTATTAAGTTTTATATATTTGTGTGTGCGTGTGTGATGATTTAGCTGCAGAGCAACCTGGCCGGCCCGGTAGCCGTGGTTTCCTGCGTTCCCCCTCCCCTTCGATGAGGTCACAGGAGGGTGTGGTCCAGCAGAGGCCCAGCATCTTCCAGGGCACTAAGAGCGTGATCACCCCTTTGATGTAGGCTCAGCAGTACACATATATTACCCCAGCTTTCAATGTAGTGCAAAAAGTATCTGGATCTGTGGCAATTTAACACTGATTAATCCTCTTATGGAATGTTTGGCATTAATATTTGACCTGTATGTTTGGCCTTGATGTAAGAACTTTTCATTTTTGTAAATTTAAATGGCTATCAAATAATCCTTGGTAATTATATGTGATCATTTTGTGTAGTCAATCACAATTATTCATGTTGATATTTGCTCAATTTTGACCCTAAAGAAGATATCTACATTTAATTAGGTTTTGTTATAGCTTTATTAGAGGACATAAAGCTGAATGCATTGTCAGTATTCACAAAATGTACTTGTAAACACATTAAATTATATTCGTATAATATATATATATTGTTTATTGCAAAAGGCAAACTGAATCCTGCTTTTGCTCTTTGACCTCTGAGTAGGCAGATGCCCTCATCAGTGCCCACAGCCCAGGTCAACTCACGCTACAACACTGCCGCAGACGCGCTGGCTGCCCTGGTGGATGCCGCTGCCTCTGCACCTCAGATGGATGTGGCCAAGGCCAAGGAAGGCAAGCATGACGGCCCCAGTCCCCGAGACAACGATGTGAATGCCGCACGGCGGGCTGCAGTCGAGCAGCAGGAGGCTGAGCGTCGCTCTATGCAGTCTCCATTTGGAGCCATGCCACATCAGAGCGGGAAACTCCCTGTATACGCAGATGGTGGAGGTGGAGGTGACAAAGAGAAACCCCCACCAACAAAGTCCCGCATAGAGGAAGAACTCCGTGCACATGGCAAGACCACCATCACCGCTGCCAACTTCATCGACGTCATCATCACGCGCCAGATTGCCTCAGACAAAGATTCCCGGGCAAGGGGCTCACAGAGCTCAGACTCCTCTGGCAGCTGTGAGTAATGTTACATTACTGTATTACTGAACCATCTAGAATCCTGTCTTACCCGCACTTTACATTCTGAATGTGACTAAAAAAGGGGAAAAATTAAGTAATCAGTGGATAATTTTAGAATTAGCCCATTTACATGATTGAAATAAAAAAACTGGATTTTATATGTTTGAGGATGAGAAATGTGTGAATTCTACAAAGCTTCCCCTATGCAAAGCAGTCTTTTGTGCCTTGTTGAAATGACTGCTGATTAGTGTATGTTGTTTCTGATTTAATTTTCTTTGATATTGGGTACAAAGTTTTAGTGTATTTTCTCATTGTCCTCCAGTACCATCTAGCCGTTACGAGGCACAAAGTAGTGGCACTATCGAGGTGATTAGCCCAGCTAGCTCCCCAGCACAGAGAGAGGAAAAGAGTGAGGGGCCGTTTCCTCAAGAGAAGAGCTCTCAGCCAGCCACAGGTGAGTAAAATTACTTGGCTAAGTAGATATATTTGATCAGAAAAAAACCCAAACTGTTCTAGACATTGAGATTTAGACTTTAGATTGATTCATGCTACTTCTGTTGTTCTCTCAAGCAGAGAAATGGGAAAAATGCTCCAAAAAAAACTTTTTGCATTTTGTGTGTATACCTGACCCTGCCTCTTTGCCTTTCTCTCAGGTCCTGTCAGAGCGTTTGATATGAGTCGGTACAGACAACAGATGGAATCAGGACCTCCCGCACCCCAGCCACCACCCCCTACTCAAACTCACCGTGTCATGACCCTGGCTGACCACATCTCGGTAATACAACAGACTTTCTGACTTTATACGCAATTAATTTCTCCAGCTGGAAACAAACCGCAGCATCCTACCCTTACTTATAGCAGGGGTTCTGCTAACATTAAACATCTCCTAACGTTAAATCCTTGACTGTATAGGCTTTAGTAAGCTGTAATTTGAGTTTGTATTGCCATGCTTGTGTGTGACAAGACATATGTATACCATCACGTTCCACAGGCATGAGATGAATGTCTTTAGTATACTTGCACATCCTTGTAGACCACTGCTTGTACTCACATAATTCAGATGTCCTTTTAACACCTATGTTTTCACATTCTACCATTGATACTAACATCTGCCTCTGTTCCCTCCCACAGCATATCATAACACAGGACTTTGCCAGGAATCAGGAGATCCCTCCTTCATCCAGCTCACTGCCTTCCTCCTCCTCCTCCTCCTCCTCCTCCATGTCCTCTACATTCCAAAGCTCTGGTGCAGGAGGCACTGTGGGTCGGTCCAAAGGACTGAACCGTTACAGCCCTGAGAACCACGTCCCTCCTGCCCACCATCAGAAACCTTCCAGCAGAGTGTCTCCTGAGAATGCCCCAGACAAGCCGAGGTCCAGGTGTGCACACACTCATGCGTTTCTCTACCCACCAGCTCTCGTTAGACACAGCCAGTATGGTTATAGAGTTTGCTTGAGCATTTTGATAATTTTGTGATATCAACATTATTTTGTAGTGACTGGTGTTAAATGCAGTGGTAAAATGCATACATGTTTAACAACTCAAAGGAAGCTGTCCACAGTATGGCCAAATTCCTAAAATGTAGCATCATATTTGAATATAAATGATACAGTGTCCTGGGACAGTTGTAAAAGGCACTGGCAAGACACAAATGTGACTGATCGATTGGATTTTATGTCATATGAGCTCAAAGCTCAGATGCCTTAAGTCATGATGTCTGGTAAAAGTCTTTTTGTGTGTGTGTGTCAGGCCGGGTAAATCTCCCGATCGTGCTGGTGGAGTAGGAGGTCGGGGCGTAGACAGTTATGAACCCATCTCCCCCCCTCAAAGCTATTCAGGCCTGGACAAACAAGAGAGCAACCTGCTTCAGGGCCAAAGACGTGAACAGGACCTCTCTGAGCAGAGGTACGCTTTCAAATGAGCTTGTTTAAACATGTACATTGCCTGTCATACATGGGGACACCATCCTTTTTTTGATTTTCACTGTTAAAAATATCTGCTTAATCTAAAAATTGAGCAGATATTTTTGGATGGGCAGTGTAAATTGCTATAATGTATATAGTGTGAGCACTATGGTGTTGGTCAAGAAAAAAAAAGCAGGTTATTGATGACCCTACCAGGAAGATAGTGTAAAGCGTAGAAAGCTGGACTCTGATTGATGTGTGTATGTGTGCTTAGCGAGTAATTGAGAGGGTGTGCTGACTTTATAGCAGCTGCTTCTGGATAGCCTCATCCTGGCATAAGATCAGTAGGACATTATTTTGCTTGACAGCAGTGTAATCCCAACCCCAGCAGCCACTGTTGGCATCTCCCCTTCTAGTGGAAACTTGGCTACACACACAAATTCCTTATGCTGTTGATCAACTTCCTGACCTTTGGCCTTAAACCCCAACCATTGCTCCATTTCTGTGGTGTCAGGATGGATTCACGCTCCCCGTGCAGTGGCAGCTACCTACCCTCTTTCTTCACTAAGCTTGAGAGCACCTCCCCCATGGTGATGTCCAAGAAGCAGGAGATCTTCCGCAAGTCTGAAGTTGGTGAGGAGCTGTATTTATCTTAAAACCGTAGTCAGTATCTGACTCTGACACTGTTTGCGCTCCACAGTTGTGTCCATTTAAAACACCAATAATAATATGAATACTTCTGTTATATAAATCAGTGCCTGAGATTGGGTTTTGTTTGATATTTGTCTGTTTTTGTCTTTCAGGCAATGCACAGCCAGGCACAGAGATCTTCAATTTACCAGCAGTAACAAGCTCAAGTGAGTACATGTTGCCTGAATTTGACCTTTGTTTGCAGCCTTACCTTGGTAAATTTAGATGATGTAGCATATGCTTATGTCCTTTTAGCCCTGACAGCAGTGGGTTTACATCCCTTATCAAAATTGCAGTACCTCCAGAGAAGCCAAGGATACCAGTAGCTCACTGATGCTCTGCTTTGAGCTAGTAGATTTCTGGTTACTGTCCTGTAACTCTAAGCTACTGACCTACTTGTATAACGAAGATCATAAAAGGATGTAAGATCATTTTACTCCACATAAGGAAAGGACTCAGTAAACAGTTCCAGATTAGAATCTGGGATCTAAATGTTCTATCCGTTGGAATCTCTAAGGTTATTGATTCCTTTTATCAATGCTGACATGTTTTTCTGATAAAACCTTATGCATCATGACCTCAAACTGTGTATTTGCGCTGCCACAAACATTCAGTAAGCAGAGGAGCAGCTTAAAGCATAGCTTCATTTAATGAAGAAAGATGACAGATGACAACAGTGCTACTTGCAGTGTGTGTAAAATTATAATTTAACAGCAGCAGTATGTTAAAACATCTTGCGTTCTGTACAAATATTCTCATTTATACATTTTGTTAAAGAGTGCTTTAAGGCAACAGCCAGCTGTTCAACTTTCCCATCAGTTCATTTACATTTATGGCATTTAGCTGACGCTCATATCCAGAGCGACATACATGAGTGCTCAAGTAGTCTACAACTGTTTCTTAAACCTATAAAGCAACTTAAATCTACATCCACTATTCAACTAAGACACTGCACATTCGGTGCACCTAAACAACACCTGCCAAACAATACCTGAACAACACAAGTCATAGAAAAGTCCGGAGTTAAGACAAGAGTAAGGAAGTTTTTTTTTCCCATGTCAGATAAACCATTCTTTAAAAACAAAAAAAAAAAACAAAAACAGACAGGCTGTCATGAGTTATTCTTTCCACACGGCACATTCTGAACTCTAAAAATGCTTTGTCACAAAATCCGTTAATGTTCTATGTGAAGCCATTCTGAGTCATGTTTTATAGCTCAAAAGGAGAAACACCAGTGCTGTTCTTGAACTCTACTCTATAAATTTGTTCAGCAAATCTGCCTGCAGTAATCAGATCCAGTGAGGCTGCATGGCATATATTCCCCTGGAGACATGCTGTCTGGAAAAGAATTCCTGCATAAATTTGGCTCAAAGTTATCTTTAAAAAAGGAGAATATTGAACATGGCTCCTGAACTCCTGCAAAAGCATCCTGGATAAATTGTATATTGTGGTGTCATCATTTTTGGTGTTTTGTATTCCTTTGTAAAACACTGATGAAAAATGGAAAGTGCTATATTCATGGCTTGTGTTGTATGAAGTGTAATTAGTGAAAGTGACCATTCTGTCATACGTGAACACACCACAGCACACAATGTGAACAGCACAAACTTCTTCCTTTGTATTTAATCCATTCACCAAGTGAAGCAGGGGAGCAGTGTGTGGGGACGGTGCCTTGCTTAAGGGTACCTCAGAGGTGCTTAGGTGCTCAGAGGACTTCCTTATTGCTGGACGAATTCCCTAACCACTAGGCTACCAGTTATTAAAAATCTTAGTAGTAGTAATAATTACTACTAAGTATTATTATTAGTAGTATTTTTTGTGTTTTTTAATACCTATGTGTCTCCCTCTACAGGTAACGTGAACCCCAGGAACCACTCTTTCAGTGACCCGGCCAGTAACCTTGGTCTGGAAGACATCATCCGTAAGGCTCTGATGGGCAACGTGGAGGATAGGCCAGAGGAACAGACACAACAAGCACAGTCTGGAGCCCCAGCGGGCAACAACACAGCCAGCGTTGGAGGTGTACCAGAGGGGAGACAGGAGGCCAGTCCTTCCCCCAACACAGGTAGATATTGTAAGGACAACTCATTTGCCAGCCTCATCACTTCTTATACTTACTTCTTATAGTGTCCCCACAAACCACCACAATAAAAGATCTGCATGCTTGACAGCTTAACTAGAATAGGAGTGTATTTGTTTTCACTTGCATATTAAAAATAAATGTAAACAAAGTAATTATGATGTGTTCGTTCTTTTCTGCTTTCTTCAATGTTTTTATTATAAAAAATAACGGATAGAATTAGATCTTGCTAAGGTCATGATTTCCTTCGTTTTAGTTACATGTAAACATCTACAATTGTATAGAGGTAATGTGACTGCTGTTGTAATTAGTTTGTCTCTAATACCAACAGCAGGAAAGCAGAAGCTCCAGAGCAAAGCCAGCAGCAGAAAGTCCAAGTCGCCCAACCCGGGGCAGGTGTACTCGGGTGGGGAGCGGCCCTCCTCTGTCTCTTCTGTTCATTCTGAGGGAGAGTACAACAGACAGGCCCCTAGCTGGGCCTGGGAGGACAGGCCTTCATCCACAGGTGAGGTGTCCAGGTTTATCTGAGCAGTATTGAGGCTTTTTGTTGATCATAGTACTTTTAATTGCTTTAGTCTGAGTGCACTGATATTGGGTTTTCTGTTCTTTTAATCATCTCCATCTCAGGTTCCATGCAGTTCCCCTATAACCCACTGACTATGCGGATGTTGAGTAGCACCCCTCCCACCTCAATGGCCTGTCCGTCTCCCTCCATGCAGTCCCAGCAGCAGCAACCTGCAGGTGGTGCCGCTCCCGTCGGCCCGGCCCGGGCGTGGGAACAGCCGCTACTCTCCGAACAGTACGAAACCCTGTCGGACAGCGACGACTGAGCCTAGCGACAAACTCTGATCTCTCTCCAAAGCCCCCACCCCACCCCTCCCACAGTCCTGAGGGTCACCACAATGAAGTGTCCCTCCCACCAGCGCCCCACCTTCCCAGCTTCTGCAGGTCCCTGTCACTGCCAATTTTGTGTGTGTGTGTGGGGATCAGCTGGGGAGGAGGACTCTCATCTGGTGCTTTATCGCTCTCTGGTGGTCAGAGAGAGCATTGTGGTGGGGGCCATTAATGGGCTGAGTCTTCAGGATAAACTTTGTAACCGAATCCCGAAGCTTTATGGCACCTGTTTGTGGATAAGAAACTGCTGAGAAGCGAAAAAGGATGAAGAACTTGCAATGTAAAGAAAACTTTAAAGACTTATTTGCTTAATTTTGTTCAATTTCTGTAAAGAAATACTTTTTTTTTGTCTTTAAAGAAGAAAAAACCAATGTATGTAAATAGAGTAACCTTTTGCAGTGTTTTTTTTTTCTTTCTTCTTCTTCTTCTTATTCAAATCTTTTTCTCTGTGTTTTAATGTTGCTTTTTTAAATCAGACCCTGCTGGTTTGAGATTACATGGACGTTCTTGCTCTCAATGTGAAAAGTGCAGATATTCCTCTCCAGGTGCAGGAGCAGGACGAACCGACCTGATCAAGCCGATTTGCGCTCTGACGGAGCGCGCTGCAGCAACCTTCAGCAAGTCAGGAGAGAGAGCATTTCAATCACATACGCAGACCCTGCCTTCATAGCACCGTGGATACGCAACTATAGAAACAGATTCTGCTTTTATGTGGCCGAGGTTTTGTTAAGGATCGTTTGTCAGGCCTGCGGGAAAAAGCTACGTTTACGAAAGAAAAGACACCATCTCCTTTTTGGTTCATGTGAACAAGTAGAGAACACTGGTGTTGGAGCCGTATGGGTTTTTTTTTTTTTGGTGAAAGAGGAAATATAAGCTGAATGCCGAATGTTTTTTTTTTTTTTTTTTTTTTTTTTTTTTTTTTGCTTTAAAGTTAAATGTATTATTTTTATTTTAGGTTTTGTTTTTTTCCTCTCCTGTGCTAAGCAGTGGTCTGGGGCAGAACAAGCCATGTGTAACATCCTGAACCGCTTCGGTGTGTTGCTTTGGGTGGTTGCTAAAAAGTGCTAAAGAGTTTGTTGCCCCCCCCCCCCCCAATTTCCTTCTTCATAGGTGTTGTTTCGGAGAGGATCTTGGTGTTCCCCTTATCCTGGGGAGAAATCTAACTGTGACCTCCTTCCTTATTTTATTCATTCTATTAATTTTTTTATTCCTTGCTGCAGAACATGCAGACAACGCCCTTCACACCCAAAAGAAAGAAAAAAACAAACTTCTGTTTTATGCACCTCTGCACCATTGTTGCACTTTTTTTTGTTGGGTTTTTTTTTTTTGGCTTAGTAACTTCTGACAATGAATTAAAGCATACTACCTGTAATCTAAGTTATCAAGCTTGTGCAGAGGTCTGTGCAGAGGAATGTTCAGTTTCATTCATGGTTTGCAATAACTCTTCCGCCATCTGGAAATCTTGGACGCTATACGTTTTTTTTTTCTTCTCCTTCCTGTTTTTGTTTTTAAAGATCTTGCCACTGTTTTCAGGCTGGACACATCACTTTAGCTCTTTATTCTATGGTACTGTATGGCTATTGAAGTTGCTGCTTTGTAGTGGTGGCTTTCACTTGTACACCTTGCATTTCTTGACGTCTAACAAAATACAATCACTTTCAGTTATCTGCACAAACACCGGTCTGTCCGACATTATTGACGGCTGTAGTATGTACCACGGCAAGACCCTAAGAATAGGTTTCAGAGCAAAGCCTGTCGTGTTTTGGTTTTCTTTGCTTTCGCGTCGCTCCAGTAACACAACCTGTCGTTTTTTGTTTTGATATATTTAATTAATTTCACTTTCTGAAATGGAAAAAAAAAAGCTCATGTTGAGATTTAAAAAAAAAAAAAAAATCATTTTCAACATTGATGTTATTCATCCTGTTTTAATGGGATGCCAAGTGTTTACAATGGCGTTGACAAAAAAAAAAAAGTCGGTGAAACTTGAATCTTAAGAAAATGAAAGTCGATCATTGCATTATTTAGGGTTTTTTTTTTTCTTCAGTCCAACACCTTGCAGTGGTAACTTTTTTTTTCTTTTGTCCGTTCAGAATCAAGACTTGAAATAACCCGTGTATCCCATTATGTTGAAACGCAATGTTTGTATCGCACAATGTCTCTTAAGTAGCCAATTACAAAAAAAAGGTTCAGACCAATCAATAAAGTGGATTAGCGCTCCACCTTTCTGAAAGTTACCATCCTTTCTCCCTTCTCTTTTTTTGCATGTATTTTAGGCTTCGGTCCCGTTCTTGAACAATCCTTCTGAAACAAAAAGAGCCTGTTTCCCAACTGAGACCCATTTAGTCTCCTGTGGTCTTTTGAGAAACTCGAGATATTAATGCATTTCAGCAGAAGATGGCAGAAAACCTCCAGTTCATAATAACTTATTATACCAAGCTCTTCTCTCATGATAGGAAAACATATGTATTGTCATTAATGCTGCTGCATGAATCTTAAAGATGGGCTTAATTCATTTGGCAGAAGTTTTTTAGTCTGTTTTGAAAATCTCCAGTCAAGTAACCCCTTTTCAGTGTTGCATGTAAAGCCCATGTGCAAGTTCATAGAGATTTTTCTTATCTTTATATTTTGTCTTCTGCATTTAAGCTCATTTAATTGACACAAGGGTCGTTCATTGTGCTTAACGGGAATAGAATACAAATTATGAAAATAGTAGAAAGTAAAAAAATTAAATATAGCTGCAAACATCAATGAGTGGTGTACAAGCTGTTTGCATCCAGTCCTCCAAACAGCAGTGCTGACCGGTTAGATCACTTTGAGCTGTACATAGAAGATAAACAAACATCCTGTTGTTCTACCTCCCAGTGGCCGACGTTGACAAAACCTGGCACATGTTTTTGTAGCATCAGAATAATGTCTTTAATATTTAGCTTTTTCTCCAAATTACATTTAAAAACAATGGTGCAACACTTGAGTTACTGCTGCAGAGATGTAATATTCCATATGTTTTTGTTTTCGCAAAAATTAATTAAAGTGATGGGTCCACAAAACTTGTAGCATCTGAAAGTTTTACAATTATAAAAGGGGCCGAGTTAGAAGTCTCTTTTACTGACAAACTTATTACCACAAGAGCGATTAGAGAATTTAATTAGCTTTAAGAAAACTGTCATTTGTGTGATTAATTAAAGGCAATAGCCACAGATATGGTTTTAAATCTCTATTTTTGGCAAAAAAAAAAGACCAAACCTTTGGAAACTTATGCTTTTTCTAGTGATGACAATATATAAACATATTCATTTTGAGACACATGTGCCTGAAAGTATTGTTCAGCTGTTTTCTGTGTTATAAGTGCATTTTGGCCTACCATTTAGCCATTCTTTGACAAAATGATACGAAATTTACAATGTGTTGAAAGACACAAATGTGGAAGCCTTATATTTTTCTACAATAGAGATTCATTATTTCAGAAATTGAATCATTGAAATGTACTTCAGTTTATGCATAAATCAGAGTGAAGGGATGTCACCAAAAGCCACAAGGTGCAGTGTATGAAATTTTAACAATAAGCAGACTGACAATTTCATGCAAGTGTCACTAGTTTTCTTGAACGGATCATGAGTTAAAAGTGTAGATGCATGGAAGAAAAATACCAGTAAATGCAATTCTCTACTGTAGCGCCCCCCATTGTCCGATGTCAATGAAATTTTGCACACATCCTTGCGCTACCACATTATACATCTGTACCAAAGTTGGTGCAGATCAGACCCCGCATTAACAATTTGGGCCCATTAGGGAAAATTACATCAAATTCATGCGAATGTACCTGTGGATCAAATCAGCATAAAAACAATAGGGATCCTTTGCACTGCATGCTTATGCCCAATAAACAGTAAAAGAAAACCAAACTATAATCAAAAGGATTGTTTTTCTTTTCCCTTTTTATCTTTTCTCAAAATGAATTTCAATGTGGTGTAAATAAATTATGTTAAAGGAGGAAAATATAGAAGCCCGTTTTGTTCTGATGGTGTTCATACGGCAGTAAATTCTTAGTAAGTCACAGGGGACAGAGGCAAGAACAATCTTTCTAAATCTGGAGTAAGAAATTCTGAGAAGAACTGAGACTCTAAACAGAATCTTTCCTCCTCTGGCACGAACAGCGAGGAACACTAATAGAATGTGACTGCGAGGATGACCGATGACAAGAGAAAAAAAATTGAGTGTTATTTCCATGGTTTTGTATGTCTTTACAGGATGTGTTAGAACATGCAATTATAAAAATCCTTGGTGAGATGGGCTGGTATCTGCGGTTTCTGCGGAAGTGATCTTTACTATCATTTCTCGCCGTCACTGCAGCGCAGGAGACTGTTTTCCTGACACTGCAGCGTCAAGATGCTTTTGCTCATTGATTCGAGATTATCTGGTTTGTGGATCTTAGTTTGGTGCTGCTTGGTGCTTGTCAAAGGTCAGTTAAACTGATTTCATTCACTTGATCTGCCATAGCTGTTTCTTTATGAAGGTGTGATTACTTTCACACAGGATACAAAACGTGTCGAAGGCTACATGTTGG
>JBBPDC010000084.1:7789668-7803144 GCA_037974485.1 Hemigrammopetersius urotaenia | reverse complement strand
GAGTTTTTACACTGGCTTTCACGAGACACTTCCATAACAGTAAATAGTTTCATACTTGCTAGGTTTTTCTTAGCATTGAACATAGATTGACCAGCCACTTTATTAGGTGGCCCTTCTACCTACGTTCCGTTTTATCAGCTTCACTTATATAGAAATGAAAGAAATCAGTGCAGCATCAACTGCATATTTCTGTTCACTTGCAAGGTGGAGTCAGATGTGTCGAATGAAGTGGACAATATAAAAGCTCCAGGAACACGGCGTTGTGATGCACAGTAGATACAAGATAGGTGTACCTAATAAGCTGACTGTACCTAATAAGCTGCTTGTTATTACTGCAACGACACACAGAGGCAAAGAGACAAGAACGAAATAACTAAGTCTTTTTAAATTCAGTAAAAAAAAAAAAGCCTGCAAAAACAGCCCTACACATCAAAAACACAATGCTATGCACAAATGCTGGGGTATAAATGCTATGGATAAATAACTTAATGTTAAATATGGTACCAATAAAACAAATGGTAGCCATAGAGATCAGTAATAGATCAGTAATATTGACATAAGTAGTGATATTTCACATGGCAATATTCATATTCTCATTGGTGTATACTTACTTTATCACATGATTTTCACAATTTATCATACACCACAGGTCTGGCTACTGGTCTTGAATTCCAGAAATCCATCATAGCAGGAACATCAGGAGGACTTGCGTTTCTTCTGTTTGCATGTGTCTTCTACATAGTATGTAAACGTAAGTTTATTATTTCATATGGCATAAAGTATGTCTAGTATATCATTTTTGAAGGAGTTGTGAAGTGATTAGATACAGTATCTCTTAAATCAGATTTCAGTTCTGTTAAATTGTATTTATGTAATGCTTTTTTTTTTTTTAAAGTAGATGAAATATCAGTTTTGGCAGATGAAATGTCTCCAGAGTACGAATGGTAATTGGGCGTACATCCATTAGATCAGTTTCAACAACTAAAATACTGTGTATGAAAAGTAACCATTTTGCTGACAATTTCTGTTTTGGCTAATTGCTAATGCTAATGTTAGCATTCTATGCTAATATTAGTAACTAAAATGTTCCAAATACAGGCAAAGATCACTTCTAGATCACTTTTAGCTGCTAAACTGTCTCAAATGTGTGAATGCATATTTATTTTAGGAGACACTTATTTAAATCTGTTTTAGTAGGTAAAATAATTTCTAACTAGGAATACCGGTGAGATGGTATCCTGGTATCAGTGTTGGCAGCTATAATGACTCAAGAAAAAGAGCTTTAATGAAAGATTATCTTTAGGTCAGTTTTAATAGCTAATATATATTGAGAGTTAAGAGTTCAACATGAGACACTCATGAGCACTTCTTCTACTGACGCATTTTCATTTCACATTCACATTGCACAACTGACTTTAAGCTTTGGACATCTCACTGTGTTATTTTTGGTGTTTCAGGAAGGCGTGAAATGAAGCAAGAAGGCGTTCGCGGTAAGCTGTGTATCACACGAAACCATAATGATAGTGTGGTTGTGTGCTTTTAGCCACACAATGAAACCTTCCACAACATTATAATATATATCTATTCAGTGTTGTGCTGTAAAGTTAGTAAACCATTTTAGAATGTTTATATTTGAACACAAGTATGACCTAAAACATCAGATTGTAATAGCAAATGACACAAAAATACTATACTTGAGGGGAATGATCTAATAGTACACATCTGCGAGAGGCTGAAGAATGTAAATCTGTATCTGTTTTCAGCTTTTGGTGTGTCTCAATATACTCGATATAACCAAATGTTTCCAGTAACTGTTGATCAGTCCTGCACATCAGCTTGAGGGAAGTTTAGCTCAGTGAAGAACAGCTTCAGCTTTGAAATCTTGCAGGGTTTCAGTTCCTTCCACAATATTTCTGTCATTTGAAAATGGTATTATTATTTGACTATTCTTTGGCACATGGACTTGTGTGCTTAGGGTCATTGTCTTCCTCCATGAACAAAATTCTCTTGAGTTTTGGCTCATGGACGGATGTCCTGGCCTTTTCCCTTTGAATTCACTGGTATAAATCAGCATTCTTTGTTCCATCAGTGATGTCTTGGGCCATATGCAGTAAAACAGGCCTAAACCATGATACTACCAACATCATGTTTCACAGCTGGGATAAGAGTCTCATGCTGGAATGCAGTGATTCCTTTCCCCAAATGCTGTCTCATTTAAACCAAAGTTCTATTTTGGTTTTATCCAACCAAAAACCATGTTTCCAGTAGTATTCTTGCTTGTACCCTTGATCTCTGGCAAACTGTAGATGAACAGGTGTGTTGTTTTTGAGCAGTAGCTTTCTTCTTATAAGTCATGAACATCAACATAAGCCAATGTGCGAGAGGCCTTTAGTAGTGTAAACGTTTCTTGGCGTTCATTCATATCTTACAGATCTTGCTTTTGCAGTGATCTCCACTGGTGTTTCCTCTATGTACATATGTACATGGTGGGGTCCAAACCTGTCGCAGTCTGATGAGGTCCTTAGATCATGCCGTGATACACATTTCTGCTTTCAGTGTAATTAATTTAATAGTAGACGAAGAGTAATAAATGATGGCTGATTCATGTGTGTTGTGTGTTCTTCCAGAGAATCCCATATATGACTCGGTTAGCCACACAATGCAGGACAGGCCAAGAAGAGATGGTAAATATCCACACTTGTTCTTCTCTTCATTAATAACCACATGTTGTCAGGTTTCTCATAAATCTACACATTTTGTTGTTATGCCCATTGTCCTTAAATGCTCTTCACTTTCAGAGGGTTCATGTGAGAACCCAATCTACGTCACTGCTGAGGACTTGGAAGACCCAGAGAAGAACAGAGAGAGCAACATGCGGTGAAAACTCATTTTATGTGACTGATTTGGAAAACGCTTGATTTAGGTTGTTTTTCAAAACTTGGGCTAATGTTTTTGGATGGTCCTTTTTAGGATGTTTTGTTCTGAGATGCTCCTTGACCAGAAGTGCCTGTAATCTTACCTTTCGCTGTTGTGGAGATTGTTCTCCATTGAAAAGCCATCAAGGCATACATATATGACAGTTTAAAGAAGGTGTGTGTATACATGCCACCCACAGGCTGGGAGGCCAAAACACACGCTTGAAAACAGACAGAGACGCTGGAGAGGGTGCACTAGTCCTCTTACTCTAGTCCTTTTCCTCCCTCTGTCTTTACCTCTCCTCCTCTCTCTTAAGGAGTCCTGGCTCCACCCTTAACGTTGTCAACACAGAAGGACTTCAAAGCTACAAACAAAGACCTGCAACAACATGTAGAACTGCTCACCACCGAGCAGAACTTGGTCAGGAAAGCAATTTCTGTTTGACTCAACCTGTGCAAGATAAATGAAAAACGCATAAAACTGTTACCTGTTACAATTTTCTGACAGGAAGGATTTGGATTGTGCAGCCACATACAACAAAATATACTCTTGTATCAGCATTGTTTTCTATTGATCATGAATTATGACAAATGTCATGTTACATTACAAATGCTATTGAATTAAATAAAATACTGATGGAATCCTCCTCTTGTTCTTGTATGATCCGCATAATTCTCCTGTCTTCTGATAAAAAACAATTTGTAAACGTGAGGATTCATTTCATCTAGGCTACTTCACTTGAAACGTTAATGATCAGGATGGATGCTAGTCTAGGCTAAAATAATTGATATCCTGTTGGTACATTTTGTTTAACCCTCTGATGTCCGAGGCCTGTCAGGCCTTTGAGGCAGTTTGCTACACCTTTACATTATTAAAGGTTACTTCTATGTCTCTAGGACAAAAACTCATTGAGATATAGATCATTGTTTTGGAACAATCAAAAAATCCCCCAGGGGGATTGGGGACCTCAGAGGGTTAATGGAGGAAGGTTTTAACCAAACAATAAATATAACATTTGGGATACACAGACAAAACCACATATACTTCACTTTCGGATTCATCTCTTCCATGGGATGCTCTGCTTGGCAATCCTCAACCCCCTCCACGCCCTCTATATTTTGCTCGTATGTGCCAGCCATCATCTAATAATGGGAATTCTACATGCAAATGTGTAGCCTATCATTGGATGATGGCTGGCTTATATGCCCGTGCAGTTTCTTTTCAGTTCAGGCCAGGCCGATTGGTTTTTCACTTATTTAATTGTTTACTCAGTAACGGGGCTTTTCCAGTGTAGCGAAGTAAAAGACTTGGGTCACAATGTACTTGAGTAAAAGTAAAATTACCTATTTCAAAAACAAATTACTCACAAAAACTACTTAATTACCGTAATGTGAGTAAAGGTAGTTAGTTACTTTCCACCTCTGGTAGAAGCAGACCTCCTCCAGGATAGTTTATGATAGTAGAATGCTTCTCAACATCAGAATAAGTAATTTCGGACACTTTTAAACCCGACCCATTGTAGCTGACTGAGATACTGCAGGGCTCAGACAACAATGGCTGCGACACTCGTCCAAGGTGCAGAACAAAGAAACGTGCTGGCGTCTGGAACAGGCTGAGACAGCAAATGCACCTAATGGCTAATGTACAGTCACTGGAGAACAAGCTGGACGATATGAGGGCCAGTTACTTGTAACATTCTGTACTTCACTGAGACGGCAGAGTCGAACAAAACCAAAGGTGGAAGAGTGTGTTTTATGGCAAACAGAAAGTGGTGTGATCCCTGGAGTGTTTCTACTCTCTCCAGTGGATGCTCGCCTCACAAAGCAAGTGTTGCCCTTTCTACCTGCCCCATGAGTTCACCTCGGCCATCGCCACAGTGCTACATCCCACCCCACACAGGCACAGGTATTGCCATGGAAGATTCTGTGATTAGATGTAATCAGTGTAATTTTAGACCATTTCTTTTGGTCACTTCATTAAGATCCATTGGTTCACTCATCAGAAAATGTGCACTGCTTAAGAGAGTTGATTATAGAGTCAAAATGGAGATACAATGAGATAAATGGAGATGCAATGAAATGTACCTTGCATGAGTGGGCGTTGATCAAAACTGCATGTGCTCTTGCATTGCGACACAAACTGTGGTGCACAGTTCCTTTGGTTAACACCTCGCGGCTGTTTAAAACAACAGATGTCCCAACCTAATGTGTTTATACTGATAAACAGCACTTATTTCATGGACCTGGATTATAACAATGTGAACACTTTGAACAGCAGCATTATGAAAATAATGAATACAGAAATACCTTATTTAAAAGGTCCTAAAAATTATATACATTGTGATCCTCAGTCTTTTGTTTTGGTGTTTTCTCTACCTTCTGAGGAACCATGCTTAGTTTTAGTTAATTTTACATTGAGGATTTTTAGTTAGTTTTATAGTCATAATGCTATGAAACCTATTCTTCATTCTTTATCTCTCAGTCCTATGGCTGTAGCAGCAATGTAAAAGAGAGGAGAATTCTTAGAACACGGCCTTTAGATTTGGGCCTCTGCTTTGAACTTGAGTGGCAGACGCACCTTGAAGAAAAGAGGAAGGACTGAGGAAAAGGGTGGAGATGGGCTGTGAAAACCACATTAAAATGCAAATAGAAGGTGATGAAGAACATTTTGAAGAAGTTTTAAGCCTTCTAAAAAAAGGTTTGTGCGATGAAACAGAAAAAGCATTTTTGGGTTCTCACAAAAAAAATCAGTTGTTTGAAGAAGCATTTTGAAATGTAAACACTTAAATGTGCAAATTAGCTTTAAGTTTAAAGTAAAAAAAACTATGTAATGTAGCGGTTCTAGAACGAACCCTTGACACAGAATCTTTTCATTATGTGAAGATTCTTTCAATCTTTTAATTAAAGGGGTTCACACTCGTCAACTCTCTTTTTTAAAACATCATTTTTGAACTTAAAGGCAGGAGTCATCTCCCTTCATTTCTTCTATTCATGACGATGATGTCCTTCATTTTATTTTTAGCTCCATGTGCATCTTTCCCATTCTTTTACAATATTATTATCCAGGGATCAATAATAATAATAATAAAAAGAATATAGTTTGCTCTGTTCTGCTTTGTCAGTACCCTGCACGAAAGACCCTATAGGTGATTACGTGAACAGTAACAGTAAAAGGTGTGCAACAGGATTTCCTTTGTCGACCTCCTGACAAAGCCTCTGACAGGAAATCATTGATCATTCGTATATAAGACAGTACCACCTTTCAATAACTGTTCTAGTTCCTCTAATTGTTGTTTTAACTATTAGTGACCTCTAAATGAAGGTCATGACATGTGAATTTGGGCACTTGGGACCGCTCCTGTTGATTCTTGTAGAAGGTGAGTAGCTGAGTGTTTTGACTGCATTCACTGTAATTGTATTGTATTGTATTCTCATTCTTGTGAGAAGAATACATCCACACTCACTCTTTCTGACAGCCTCCACTACTTTTAAATGAAATACCTTTTTTAATAAGCTCTAAATATTCTCTCTACCTTCTGTGCAACTATCCTTAGTTTTGGTCCACTTTCATTAAGGATTTTTAGTTTTAGTGTAAGTTTTCATAGACACAATGCAATATCCAGACTCATTTGTGCTCAATTAACATTTGAATTGGCCTTAAGATTCTGCCCTTTTTAAGAAAACAGCAGGGCATTAATTGTTCTTTTTTAATCTGAAAACTAAAATTGATATTCTTGACGTTGCTGACTATCAAGCCTAAAAGGGGCACTCTGGAGAAAAAATAAAACATTGCTGAACATGCTAGCTTCCTTACTTGTTGTTTCAGACACCATTTCTAACAGGTGTTTAACATCAAGCACATAGTCGTGCAACTTCCGTTGACGAACACTGACTGCAGAATGGGTCTTATAGAAGAGCTGTATGAAACTTCTGGCACATCAGAAGAATATTCTTCAGATTAAAATCACATTATATAGCAGCTGTATGGACGAATGTGGGTTTGGTGGTGCCAAGAGAAAAAATCTGTTTGGTGTTGGCAGCCTAGGATACTTACCTATGGACCAAGAGGTCATGGGTTTGAATCCTACCTTCAGCACACCACCTGGGTTCCTGAGAAGGACCCCTTAATACCAAATTGCTCCAGGGAGACTGTCACCTGTAGTTAGGGAATGGAAGTTGCTTTAGATGACAGTGTCTGCTAAACGCTGTAAATAAATCAGGAAGAGCCACTCGAACTATTTTTAAAATCTCTGCAGTGGCTTTGGTAACTCAAAAACTCTAGCCAAAGATCTTTCTTTAGATAACCTACTTCTGTGTATCAGAAAGGCACTTGTGCTCTGCATCCATCTCATCACAAAGCTGCTAAAAGTTTAGGGCATTTGCTTTGATGTAGCAAATTTAATGACATCGTTCAATACACTGCTAAGTTCAGGTATCACTTTTCGGCTAGCCAGCGTTTCCCTGTGAATGACACAGTGCATAGACTGACTTCGTAAACCAGAGCAGTTAACCAGAAATTTGTCCGATCATGGCAGCAGCTCTGTCTGTGCATATGCTGCCACACCGATAGTAAAGGTTTCTTCGCCTTAGCAATGCGGTTAGCCACTAGGTATGATGCTCTCAGTGCACTCGTATTTGTTGAGATGAAGGCCGTCAGCAATTGCTACTGCCCTTCTTGTTCACATTTTCTCCTTTCAAAAAACACAAAATGTTTTAATGCAGGATGCTTGGTCTCCATGTGTCAAAGTAGTTTTGAAGGCTTTGTAGCCTCATTTGCTAGATTGTCGCCACATACTATGCAGAGAGGGCTTTGTGTAGCGATAAACCCGTGTTTTATGTAGGAATCCTGATATTGTGTCTTGGAAGTTGAAAGCTTTTATTTTTTCTCAGGCTGAAATTTTTACAAGCCTTAAGTGTTGAATCTGAGCTACAAGTCAGTTAAGGGCTAATCTGACTTAAGTCCCAATGACTGCTTTTTATCTGTGCTATAATGAAATGGTCTTATCGGGCAGCTGGTGACCTGTTGGTTAGGGAGTTGCCTGTGATCGGAAGGTCGTGGGTTCAAATTCCAGCACTGCAAGTGGTACCGTCCTCACACACCGCTCCCTGGGCGCTGCATCACTGGCTTTCCACTGCTTCACTTGGTCAATTGAAATGCAGAGAAGAATTTTTGTGTGGCAGAATGACAGAAATGGCCACTTTACTTACTGAGGGTTGTCATTTACTAAATCAATTTATCCTTGATTTAATATTGTGTTATTTGGTTTAAGGAAAATATTGAAAAGCTGTGTAATTGGCTTACAGGGGTGTCCTGCTGTATGAGAGAGCCACTCCCCAGCATTCGCATAGCCACCAAGCTGCTGTTCGACATCCTACTGCCATGTTCCTTCACACCAGGTGATCTGGGATTAAACAAGACTTCAGATATAGCAGCAGTGTGGAGTCAGAATGATACAGCAGATCAGCTACTGGAGATCAAGCAGCAGGGTGCAGTGATGTTCTGGAATAACAGGAGCGGACGTATACAGGCTTTCCCCGAAAGCTCTGACTCTGGAAACTTCTCCATCCTCCTCCATAAAGTACAGCTGTCTGATCTGGGTCTGTACCACTGTGAGCTGTTCAAGGGGAACATTTGTGCTCTTGCTTATCAGGATATTTATATAAACATGGGTAAGAAACCAATCATTCATTCTGAACCACTTGGCCTGCTGGAGTGAGCTGTTCCCAGACCAGTCCAGCAGTGGCTTTTGACATCACTTGAGCAGGATCGGGCCAGTCCTAATGTCAGACCAGCACCAACATAAAACATATCCCTACATCACACTGTCGCAGTTGTTGTATAGCACTCTTCTCTGTCTTTCCAGTCTCTGAAGAATACAGCTCCACTTACTACTGGCTTCTTGGGACAGCAGTCATACTCTGCATACTGTTGCTGTGTTTGTACTTTTTGCTGCGAAGAAGAAGTAGGTCAATTCTATTGAAAGTACATCACCTCTTAAAGGTGTATCACCTGTCCCAGCATGCTCATAGTAGTATTTTCTGTGTTACAGGAGAGTCCGAAGACCCTTTGTACATGAATACTTATTATCACCAAAGTAAGTCTCCAGCAGGGAACTGAGAAGTAGTTGGTGTTGAGGGTTAATAACTTAGAAATGCTGTTTACATAATACACATATGTGCAATTGTTTAAGAGTGGACTTGGCATTTTTTTTATGGTTAACTTGCTGAATGCATTCACCAATCAGTGTTTAGTCTTTTTTGGGGCAGGATTGTTCGCTAGGTTGCCAATTTTTAGAGTTTTAGAGTTTTGTAGTTTCAGCTTATAATCTAGTACCGCACCATCTGATTGGCTGCTGCTCAGCTTATTTGCACAAATGTCATGAAGGAGAGGTTGGAGATAGCAGGGTGTAAATCAGCGATTTTATGTATCATTTGTGCTCTATGAGTGTATTGTCATCTCATACCACACAGCTGCATATCATGACATGCTCAGTCTGAGTGGAGCTGAAAATGTAATTAAGTAAAAGCAAAAATAAAGGCAAATTTTGTATAGCATTATGCTAATTAAAATTTCAACACACCCAACCTAAACATTTTCCCAGGTCTCTCTGTGGTCTCTCGCTCAATTCACAATTTTTTTGTGTCTTCCCTGCCAACATGACCACTTGTGCCTTTCCCTTACTTGAACTTCAGATAAAAGTGACGGAAAAGAAGAGGCTGTTTACGGTACGGAAATGTAATTTCCTCATTAAGTGTTTAATTCAGTCAACTTAATGTTTAATTTAATCATCACTAACTTGTTGCAAAGTTATATTCAACTCTACATGTCCAAAAGTACTCAGACGCTCTCAGGTGCCCAATCACTTATAGGGGTATAAAACTCTGCATACTCTGCAGTGACAGAGCTCTATCCAACACCTTTGGATGAGATGGAATGGTGGTTAAGATCAAAACAAATCATTACAGTTGTGTTCAAACATCTGGTGCCTTTGCAGAAGAGTAGAGCCTGTCAGTGCAACAATAGGGGAAAAAACCTTCCTGTGTTTTTATATAGTGTATTTATGTACCTTGGTTTCTTCTGCATAGAGAACAACATGGTGCTCAGAACACAGAGGGTACCCAGCAGAGACTGCAGTGAGTATTTTAAGTGTCCTTTATTGTTAGGTGCAGGACACTATTGTAAATAGTTGATTTGATTTCAAAGGTTTGGAATCGTTTGTCACCTTCACAATTTTTATTTCATAGACAATTATAACAAAGTGGATTAAAATACTACAAACCGAATGCCAGGTTGTATTTTTCTTTTACACATAAATCTTATGAAGTCTATATTTTAGTTGTATTACTTGATTCGATGCTATAAATCTTTCTCAGTCATCTTTTTCAAACCTCCATGCATCATATTTTTTATGTACCGATTTTTAGTTCTCCGCTCATTATCTGAAACCTTGCACAGGGCTGGTATAATGAAGCTGTAAGAAGGTAACCTTACAAGAGAAAGAAAAATTGTTCCCAACTCTTGTAAGTTGTAAGTTAACCCCTTTTCCCAATAGCCCTCTGTTTAGATTTTTAAGATTTTTGATTACAGTTTGACATAATACTTTAATGCACAATTCTATAAAAATAATATAGAAATATATTTTTTATTATAGAAATGTGCATTAAAATGTTTTATTTAAATATTTCCTAGTTGAAAGGGCTGACAAGAAGCAGGTACATTGCCGAGAAACACACATACCTCACATGCCACGACATACCATTACGCAGATGGGGGGAAGTGACAGGGAAGCCCCAGTTCAGAATTCTGGTGAACTGGACAGCTGGGGGTGTGACAATCTGCAAGCACGTTAGTTTCATATAATTGAAAACAATGATTCCAAACTTTTGAACACTTGTGTATTTCATCTCACTTGAACTAAACATGTTTTGAGCTGCCATAACACTAACTCCCCTTTCTTCCATTTTTACGTCAAGATTCAACACAAGAGAACCCGGTCTATGTCAACTGGAAGAGAAATAAGCAGTAACTGTGAGAAGGCTGCCATCAGTAAAAGCATCTACACATTAACCAAAGAACCATCTGTTAATGTAACAGATTCAGATGAATGTTGTATTATGATTGTGCAATTGTCCAGCTGCATCATAAAAATGCAGTTATGTGCTTTTTTTGCAGCTATGTGTGATATCCATTAATTTATAGATGTGTCTTCCTGAATAATTAAAAACCACTGTTTCACTTTACACCAAACACTGGACTTCATCCTCTTCTTTTTAAGCATTTCCCCACCTTTACATTTTACAACATTGAAGTGAAGTGAAGTGATCATTCGGATCATTCGGTTATTGGATTTAAATGACATGTGAGGAAATATTCAAAACTGAGAAGGGCAACATACAGAGACAGACAACCATTCACACTCAGGGGCAATTTAGAGTGCTCAATTGACCTATTCCCCCAAAACATGCATGTTTTTGGTGGTGGGAGGAAACCAGAGTCCCCAGAGGAAACCCCACATAGAAAGACCGACCCGGGAGTTGACCGGCCCTGGGACCTTCTTGCTGTGAGGCAACAGCGCTAACCCCTGCACCACTGTGCCGCCCCTTTAAAGAATTTCAAAAAAGAAATTTGTGGATTTGAATCGAAATGTTAAATAGTTAATAAAAGTTAATTTGTTTATAAAAGCGAGGTCACAGGTTTGCTTATTTAGTTTAGTTCTGGAGGTTACATTCTCCTTTTTTTAAACCTCACAGGTTCTGGGACACAACCACAAGTTTGCAGCACCTTAATGCAGAGGTGGTGTGGTTTCAGTGGTTTGAATTTTTAAATAATAGAATTGGGTGTATACTGACTTTCGCTACATTAGCCTTGCAGCTCCATTGCTAAACTGAAGAGGCAAAATGTGGTCTCTAAGTAACTGACTGACTAAATGGGGAAATATTTTTAGCAGCTTTTGGACTCAGATGAAGGACCTATCTTTTTCTGCATCAAGCAAGAGAAATCCATTCTTTTATATCTTTAACGGAATCCTGAATCTTATTTAATTTATGTTAATCAGCTGGGTTGGCAGGGATATAAAGTGTCATCTGTGTAGCGGTAGGGCACTCCATATAATACTTTGGTGTGCACTGATGATTCTACACTTACGAACTGATAGCAGTTGGTCAGATATGATCTACGCCAGGATAACACTTTTCCTGAGACCAGTTCTGCAGTCCGGGCCCCCTGCTGCTGGTAGACAACAGAGTCCCATCTGCCCCAAACAACCCCCAAGTGTTGTGTTATGTCTATTATGCACATCAACACAGCTCCTCAGGCCATAGTGTTATGGATAATGTGGTGTTGGGCACAGGGGAGTGACACCATGCGTTAAAGGTGATGGGCCCTCTCCCCACTGGGAGATCTTAAATCTTAAAAACATATCATTTCTAAAAGCTTAGGTTATTGATTGGAGGCGGGTCATTCATTTGAGAGCTCAAATGGATCAAGATAAGGGCTTAATATCTACTAATCTAAAGGCTTTTGGTAAATAACCAGTATACTGTACTGTTAGAACTGATCCGTAGGAATAGAATCGAATGTACAAGTAGAAGATTTTGGTGAGAGAATAATTGTGGTGAGTTCTGCTATTCTCATATCTCCAACAGGAGTCAGGTCAAGTTGATCTATGTAGTCTATAATCAGACACAAAGGTAATTTAATGTGCTTTAGAAATATTAGAATAATAGAATGATAGAAATATTAGAAATATGAAGTATAACATAGCATTAAGTTAAAATGTAAAAATAATAAACAAACTAAAAGAATACATAGAAATTCCATAAAAGATGACAATGTGCCCCGAAAAAATACATAATTCATTATGATTCAATACAACAATTATTTTAATACTGATGTTGCAAAGTAGCTTTACGGAATCCAGATACAAGTTCTTAGTGAGCATGTCAGAACCAACAGAAGCAAAAATCTGGAGAATTAAACTTTGAGAGGAAGTAAGTCTTAAAAGAGAATCCATCCTCCACTGGTCAACATGGATAACGAGGAACAGAATAGAATGGGACTGTGGGGATGATCAATAATAAGAGGCAAAATGTGTAAACTTGCTCTTAACCTGGAGGTGAACAATATGTGCTCTTTCCATGTGTATTGCTTGGGTCAATGTAAATTTGTGAAAACAGGTATGATTTTGATCAACTCTATCATTTTTGTTTTTCATCTGTAGTGCATTTTCTAAAAAGGGAAGCCTGAGTGCTATTTCCAAGTTAATGTTTTGTGTGTCTTTACAGGATGTGTTAGAGGGCAAGGTTCTGGTCTCTGCGGTTTGTTCATTTTTCAGGAAGTGATGCTTACTATAATTTTTCACCAGCCACTGCAGCTTTAAGATGGCTTTGCTCATTAATTCAAGATTATCTGGTTTGTGGATCTTGGTTTGGTGCTGCTTGGTGCTTGTCAAAGGTCAGTTGAAATGATTTAATTCACTTGATCTTCTGCCATAGCTGTTTCTTTATGAAGGTGTGATTACTTTCACACAGGATACAAAACGTGTCGAAGGCTACATGTTGG
>JBBPDC010000084.1:7779388-7789568 GCA_037974485.1 Hemigrammopetersius urotaenia | reverse complement strand
TCTATCTATCTATCTATCTATCTATCTATCTATCTGTCTGTCTGTCTGTCTGTCTGTCTGTCTGTCTGTCTGTCTGTGCATTTACATACACACACATGTTTACTATACTTTTCTATATGATGTACTAACATTTCACAATCATCTGTTCACTCTGTGACAGTTCTTTTTTCAGCAAGAACATCACATGAGCCAGGTCTGATGAACTGGCTCTGGCTGTTGGTAGCAGGTGGAGGAGCAGTCATTTTCATTCTGCTTGTGGTTTCACTGTACGTGGCACAACATACATGCAAAAGTGAGTGACGCATCAGGTTTCAAAATTTCTTTTTGTTGAAAGAAATAGCTCATTTGAACATATTTCCACTTTTTCTGTCTTTTTCTAGAAGCCTCAAATAATTCAATATATGAAAACACTGGGCACAACCGAAGTAAGGCTGTCATTCATTCATTTCTTTTAATCCTGTCCGTCTGTTTTTAGCAGTACCCCCAGTCACTGCTTTGACCAAATGTGTTTCAGAAAGATTGTTTAAACTCATCCTGAGATCAAAACATTTTACCATGTTCCTTCCTTGTCCTTGTCCCTACTCATTTGATTCACAGTTCATGAAATCATATCATATTCAAAAGACCAGCAGGTGGTGAAAATTATGATTACCAATAATATCATGCATTATTTCCTCCTATTATTAAGCGAGTGAATGATAGTGTGGGAAAAAGGTAATTTCACACTTTAAAAGGTCACAAAACAAAAGAAGAACATCTTCACAATTATTAATATAGGACCACCACATACTCATGCTGGGGTACCGCCAAATGAGTAATATTCCGTTTGCTCTGTTACACAGGGAAAGCCGTAGACATGAACGTAGAGGAAAAGAGGAGAAAATGTGAGTATCATTACCTGCAAGACAGAACACTAAATTCTTTCATCTCACTCTGTTTTTTAATTACTACAAACAGCACTGTGCAGTTCAGTTAGATGCTTTACAATAAGAAAAAACAGAATAAATGAAATAACGGGACAGTTACAAACAACAGGAGAAAAAGAGCCAAGACAACACAACACAATACAACAAATGTGTGTGTAGGCATTTGAGAATACTTCCATTCATAATATTCTCTGGAAAGCTGTTCGGTAAAACCGTTTGTCCTGGGAGTAGCTATCGGTTTGTATCAGTAAAAACTGAAGCTAAAATCTAGTTTTTCTAGTCGAGGAATTTGATTCAAATTTTATGTACATGAAATAGAATGAATAGTACTTTTCCATGACATAATAATATACATTTTCACTTATTCAAATACGTCTTTACCTTTTTTACTTCTTCAAATACATCTTTTATTTTACATATTCAAACACAAATTTACATTTTTTACTCGTTCAATTTGAAAAAGGTTTGACTGAGCTTGAGCAAAACTACCAATAATACATTTATCTGTAATGTAACATGGAAAAGAGGGTCTGCTAAATGTAAATAGAAATATAGAACAGGAAGTGTGTCTTCCTTGCTGGCTATGAAACAGATGCATTTGTTCTTTAGCAACATGTTTCTGATATCAGCCTTTTTATGTAGTAACTTTTTATGTGTTTTTACCTCTTGATTCCAGCACCTGAGTTTAGAACTGCGGTTAACAACAAGAGTCCTGAGAATCACACTGAGAACGTCTATGCCAACAAGTGCATGGAAGCTGGCCATATTTATGCCAACCGAAGATACTGAATTCTGACCACAATGTAGATGATGTACAGTTTAATATGCTCTGAATTTTCTTGCACTCTCTCCCAGTTGCTGCACTGACCGTTAGGTAGTTTTGGATTAATTTGACAGTTTTCTGGACAGGGGCTCATTTTTTTTTCTTTTAATGGACATTTTTTAATTGGTATGCTGTTTAGTCCAGTACTAGACTGAATGGCTGTTTGAGAACCTGAGCTGTAGAATCTCAAGATGAAAGTGACCTCAGGCTTCCTGTACTTGTTTGTAGAAAATATTTTGCACTGTATCAGTTAAAACAAATTAAAGCAAATGCTTTCTGATTAAGTCAACATTCTTTTCATAGATGTGCCTAATAAATGCTCCAATCATCAGACATCCCTTACTCCTTCACAAGGCCTTTTTTACAAAGTTATGAAACATATTCTATAGAGGCCTTTTCAAGCCAAACACATGAGCATGACACATGATGTTTTTTTTTAATAATTTTGATAAGTAAAATATGGCCACTCAGTGGCCTGTGGATATTGTCTAAAGAATAGTTGGGTGACACAATTTGCCTCCATGCACCATCTAAGGTTCAATTACAAGCTTGGCCAGACGCACTGTGAATGTAGCGATAAAAGTTCTTGGGCAAGACTCTTATTGCTACATACGTGTAATGTGAAAATATTAGTCTGGATGTATCAGCCAAATGCATAAATAAAAAAGGGACACAATATCCTACCACATACTGCAAAAATGTAATTACAAATATTTTTTTTAAATCTTAACCTCCTTAAAAATACCATTTTATATTATAAAGAGAAACCTTGAAAGTTGACCGAGTCTCAGCTAAACTGAATTTACTGCACGGAGCTCTACGTATTGGCTGTTGTCTGAGAGGGGAAAAGTGAGGGGACAAAACCCCCCGTTTCAATGCATTAGTACAGTGAACTGGATTCAATCAAAACTGAATAAAGACGCTTATAGAATATTTAAACATTTATGTACTGTAATGTGTTGCAATATGTTGCATAGAATGCAATATCCACACAAGTTAGTACATCATTTCAACATGATTAACACTCAACCCCAAGTGGCAGAGTGTGCTAAAGGGTACCTCAGTGGTGCCACTTGCAGTCCTGAGATTAGAATCCACATCCTTTCAATCACAGAGACAACTCACCAACTGCCCCAAATTGGGGTTGTAGGTCATTCTTCTTCTCACAGTAGTGTCACCAACATGGTGGTTGTATGGTAGTGGATGTTGTGTTGGTATCAGTGCAGAGGCAAAGCAGTTTTGCTACAATTTTGTAAAGACTACGTAGGCTTACTATACACTCTCTAGTTTGTGGATAAAAAGATAGAGATTGAAGGGCTTATTTTTGCATCTGTTTCTGACCATAGGTGCACTGTTGCCTGGACTTTTGTTTGGTGGACTAGGTTTGCCTCGTCCAACTCTCCATCTGCAATAACCACATTGAGTATATTAGAGTTTGGAAGGCTGGAAGAAAAGAGACATTTTAGAAATAAACTGAGACAGCACTGTCTGACTGCATAGAGCATGTGTAGAGAAAGCAGTAAACCATACTTTCCTACCTTCTCAGTCTTTCGTGCTGTTGTGGAGGAAAGGGATTTTTTTTGCAGAATGTTTTTGCAGATTTGGTTGCTGACAGTGATATGCATGTTTTGTTTAACTCTACAGTCATGGTGGGAAAATGAAGCTTCATTGCAACCCACGTTTTCACACTGCAACCCACAGTTTGACTAAAATAGTTTTAAACCCAGCTTGTTGGTAACACAGAGGCATAAAGGAAATGACATTCTGATTTTGAAACTGAAAGTTACTGTTCAAAAATCGTGCTAATTAAGGACAAGTATAGCAATTGTGGTGGTGCAACGTATAGATATGGATTTTTGATTGGCGAGGCAGAGATTTTTGTATTAACTATATCCCATTTTGTAAACTATAAAGAGTGTAGAGATTGGGCATACACTCGATTTTCCATCTGGTATGTATTTACATGAAAATAAACTTTTTAAAGCAGATCTGTTCCCTTAAAAGAGGGCCTGTCACTTATATCTTCTTGCACTACAGCATTTTGCACATTCTCACTAGTCTAGCACTCAGAACTTGCTAAAGCTCAAGTTGTTCCTCAAATTTTAAATTGTTTGGGTGTTTGCCAAATGAATGAAATGTAATGTAATGTAATAACTACCTGTAAGCATCAGAAAAATACATAAATATAAATCTAAATATTACTTCACACTGTCAGCTCTTATAGCTGCTTCTTTATTTCAGTTTGGTCGGTTCATGTATAGCCAGCTGTAGGCATTTTACTAATAGAACACCAGGTCAGTTGGAAGTCCGATGTCCAATGATTAACAAAGAACTGCTCCAACACAGTGTACACACAGACACTTCCCTGTGTTTGAGAACTTTTGCTGTTTCCTTTTTTGCATGCTTTGGAAGCACCAGCTGCTTTTCACACATTCCAAAAGAAAATTCCCCCAAATAACATGGAAACATTTAAGTCTATTTACATTGAGTTACATTATCGGATGTTACTTGCCTCTACTGTAAATGTACTGTATTGGAGATACAAGCAATGATGAACAAAGTGTATTAAAGCTAATAAAATCACATTTACAGAGAACAACTTGTCTTACATATGTCTACATACATTACCTGATATAATGTTACAGTGTTCTCAATGTCACTGTATTTCACAGTCCACACTCAAAATGTCTGTCTGTCTGGTGGGTGACAAACATATTGACAATGTTGGTGTTTATTTGGTGCTTGGTGAGCTAGTTCTACTCCACATCTGGAGAACCATTATTTAAAACACTGTAATAACTTTACTGGTGCAGTGTAGTGTAAATCACAAGCACCAATAAAGCAGGTTGGTAAGTGAGTATAATGAAGTAGGCACTTCTGTGCATCAAATCTATGTCCTCCCAATGAAAGCTGCTCCTAAAGCTTCCATTCAATCAAGCAGCTAGACAAGAAGTTGTTAATGAAATAGAAACAGACAAAAAAAAGAGCATCTGCACAAGGAGACCAAAACTGGACACCTGAAATGGAGGGTAACGTTTTATTAACTGATTAATGAAATTTGAGATTACTCGTAGAAAATGCACCCAACTTCTAAGAATGAGCTTTGGAGGATGTTTGAGACTGTACTTTGGAAAAAGTATGGAAAAACCTACCTTGAGATTTCTGCAGAAAAACTGATATCTAGAATGAGAGGAATGGAATCGCAGATAAAAGCAAAGTGTGGGCCAAAAATAATATAATATTGTTAAAGTTGTAATATAAATAATATAATAAAGTTGAGGTTGCATAGTTTTCTGCTAAATAAATGTTCTACCTTTCCTTATGCCGAAGACTTGCACTGTGGCTATTGTCGATCGTATTAAATGTTGTCTTGTCTGGTTGTATTGTTGCTCTTGTGTTCTTTTCCTGCATGCTATTTTGTCCTGTTTGTGCTTGTGGTCTTGTGGTGTTTCTGTTTCCAGAGCCTGGAAAGTTCTACCCATTAAGAGGAACATCCCAGTGCTTGATCTATTCACCCTGTTCTCACACAGTCATCAGTATCTTGATGTAATGTAATTTTAATGTGTGTCTCACTGCACCCTTCTAACATTTATTCCCCCCAAAGGAACGTTAAGACTAGCAGAAGCTTGCCAGGCAGCATATACACTCTAAAATTAGCCCACATGCAGGGACCCACGCCATGTTCTCCCTCTGTTTCTCACTTACTCTCTCTTGTACCCCTCCTTCCCTGTCACCTAATGTAGTCACATTGCTCTGTGGCTCTGGAGGGGGTCGAGGAGGCGAAGGAAGAGCCTGGTCTGAATGTTTAGAGCTCATTTACCCGCTGGCGGGACAACAAAGAACACAGCAAGCTGTAACATCTTCACACACACTTCCCACCTGGGCTTGGGTGTGATGGAGCTGGGCCCAGCAACAGCAGCGGGCGGATCTGGTGAAAATGGCCATGCCCTTCTTGCCCGCTTCGAGCGAGCGCTGCGCCTTGTTGTACGTGACCTCCACACTGACGTTGCAGCATTCAAGCGTACAGTGGAGCAGCGTCTGGACGAGGCCTGCAAGGAAACAGAACCCCTGGCCAGCGCAGTTGCCAAGCTCCAGGAGGAGAACCAACAGCTGAAGGAGAGGCTAGAGGCACTTGCCCGACTGGTGGGAGCCTTGCCTGAGATACAGATCCCAGTTAGTTGTCAAAAGAGCAATGATGATCTCCAGCCCCTTCATACCAGCCAAGTCCAAGCCCAAGCCCAGAGTCCCCCAGAGCTTGGCAAGAGCAGCAGACCAGGAACAGCATCTCCCATGGGGGAAGGTGGGATGGATGACCAGACCAGCACCTACTCAGGCCCTGGATCTGTGTGTGTGGATTCAGTGTCTACCTCCTCCTGGAGCTCCACTACTGCATCCACCATCATCATGGATAGCAATTACCAGGCCAGTGTAAGTCAACGTTCAGTAATAATGTGTGTGCTTCAACAGATCGTTGTTAAAAAGATCAGTCCATTTGCAGTCCAGAATGATAAGGAAAAACTTCCAAATACCTTTATCCCCCCTGTTAACTTAGAGCTACCATAATTCAGCAAATGCCCAGATGAAGCTAACAGAATACAGCATGTGATCCTAATAGAAACATCTTGATACATTTAACAGGGGATCACAGATAAACTGCACTTTACTTTTCCTACTGTGCAAATCTCTTCAGCCATTCTTGCAATCATTTATGCATGTCGAACTGTAGTACATGAAAGAAATGGGAACAAATATTTTATTGGACTCAAGTTAGATGTGCTTTGTTCTGCTTGATGATTCACTATGTAGGTCACTATGTGGCTTTACAATCCGAATAAACATTTCTGTGAAACTGGTCAGGTTCAGGAACTGAATGGGAAACTTTCAAAGAATATTGTTCCCCTTTTGGCCTTCAATTTACAAAAATCCAGCAGTTTCACTTCTGCATTTAGAAGACATTGCCGTTCCTCTGGTTTATCCTCTGATAAACTGAGCATCCTTTTAAATTGGATTTGTATATGATATGGGCTCTTTAACTTGGTGAGTCTTCACACTGGAATGTGCTCCGAAACACACCCGCATCTCCCTCTTGCTCTCACATTTGGGACAGTTGTCATGTAGCGATCAGTCTTACAGATCTCACTCTCTCTTTCTTTAGCTGCCCCCTAAAAAGCCTCCTATATTTTTAGAAGGACTGATTGATGTCCTGCTCAAGATTTACTTCTGGATGTTCTCCTTCTCCCTTCATACCCTAAGAGTGGTCACAGGGACCTAAAAAGGTCCTAAGAGTGGTGAATCTTTCAAAGCCTATGAAACAAATATAAACACAATGGTTTGTTATGTTTTTCAACTACTGGTATAATAAGATAATGGTATTGTGGGATGTTTACTTGTTGCCATGCAGTGTATGTTGTTTAATGTTGTTGTTTACAGGATCTCATTAATTGGTATAAAAGAGTCTTTTTCTTAATACATTTCATAATCCATGTTCAGTGTTCTAGCAGTACTGATGATACCCGTGATGTATTAATTCATCCCAAAAACGATACATCATCATGTGACCCATTGATGTGAACTGTTAACACTGGCTTTACTTTACAAAGCTGAGAGACAAACAAATCTGTTTTTAACAGTTCAGCAATTTAAATAAAAATCCAGCCTACAATGCGAATTTAAAGTAATCTCTTACATTAGAATTAGACCAGAGAACCTGAATGTCATGATCAAATGAATATTTCTTAGTAATATTTGCCGAATCATTGACCTTTAGTCATATTTCTTTATTGAAAGCTAACCTTCTTTGAGCATAATATTAGTTAATATTAAAAAATATTTTAAGCTTAAAATGTGCTTAAAAGGTAAGGTATACTCTTTTCTTTTACAGCTAATGAATTAATGTTGCCCTGGAGAATCATATGCATTATTTTTAGTCTGAGTTGACCCTTCTGGTTGCTGTTCAGTTTTAATGTCTGTATGTTTAAATAAGCCATGCTTTATTTACAAGATTAGTTAAAGGGTTCGATTATAACATTCATACTTACTATGCCTACTCTAACAACAGTTCTGAATACACTATGTGCATGTTGACACACTCAAACTGCAGGCTCACCACACCAGAAACGAGTCTTAGCGGTTAGCACTTCACACACAAACACACATGCTCAAGCAGACACTTTGTGACACCCCAGACCGGTACTTAATATGATTCACTGGGGGTTCAGAGTCTTTCTTTAGAACTTATGAGGGGGAGTTCCATTCAGCTAGTCACACTCTGAAGTTTCCGTTGGGGTAGCTGTATCCTATCTCTCTTTCCTCATTAGGGGCATGAGCAGCTGTTTCCAGCTCCACACACACACGCTCACACACACGCACACACACACAGACACGCACACAGACACACACACACACACAGACACACGCACACAGACACACACAGACACACGCACACACACATGCACACACACGCACACAGACACACACACACACACACATGCTCACACACACACACGCACACACACACACGCTCACACACACACACACACACACGCGCACGCGCGCGCGCAGCTGGTGGCCTAGTGGTTAAGGCATTCGCCCTGTGATCAGAAAGTCCGGGTTCGATTACCAAGACCGCTAGGCTCCTCTGAGGTACCCTGAGCAAGGTACCGTACCCACACACTGCTCTCCGGGCGCTGTGTTCGTAGCTGCCCCCTACTTCACTTGGTGAATGGGTTAAAGGAAGTAGTTCGTGCTGTTCACACTGTGTGCTGTGGTGTGTTTACGTATGACCAGACTGTCACTTTCACAAAGTGAAGACAGATAGATCTAGTGTTTGCGTATAAAAATGCAAATATTTGCATATAATATGTAACATTTGCAAATAAAAATAGCTTCTAACTAACAAACTTCTGCACACCTTATGCACAGTCTATGTTTACTTTACAATCATGGTTATTTCAGTAAGCATCCCACAGAGAAAAAAACCATGTTTCTATAAATATTAGAAATATAAAATGACATGACATTCATATAAATAGAAATGCACATATATTTACACTTGACAGCAAAATACTATTCAGAGAATGTTACTAAAATTAACATTGTCTGAAATAGTCTACTCAAGGCACATAGATAAATTAAAAAAAACTTTTTGAGCTTTCCCCATGGATCTCTAATGTTTGAAGCTAATGAATGATAAATAACAGGTCCGAGGTTCATAGGCCAAATAAGTCTGCTTAGGCATAAGTATGTTTAAAGTCTCACTTAAAGGTTTTTTTAACAGTTGGTCTCTTTAATTTGATTACACAAAAAGCCATTAACACATGCACACACACGATTGTACTATGTGCTGTCTGATCTACTGATGCCTTTAATAGCACGCATGTGCCCCTAGAGGACAGAGAGAAAATTGCAGCATTAACTAAAGATTTTAGGGTTTTTTTTAACACAGACAAACACAGACAAACACACACACATATACACATATATCATGACGCCCTTTCTGTGTTTCTAAAAGCTTATAAGCAGAGAGGAGGATGATGAAGAAGAAGATGAAGAAGCAGAAGCGGTGGAAAGGAAAATAGAGGAAGAGCCTTTAACTTCAGCTGGACTGGAGAATAAACCTGAAAATGAGCAAGGTAACAGTGCACAGTTTAAGCTTGACTAATCAAAGGTATACAGTGTAAATGACTGTATGTGTTTGTTTGTTGAACAAGATTCCTCTCAAGAATCAGAAGAAGTGGTGACACTGGCCAGTAGTCAGCTTTCAGAGTCTCTGACCATGACTGCCCCTCTGCAGCTACCTCTTAACACAGTGCCTAGACCTGAATCACCTTTAGGAAGTGGTGGGTGAAACTCTCTTTTTCAGTTTAATTTCTTGCTCTCTTGTTGCTGTCACTAAGTTTGCCTTTCTGCATTTTGTTTATCCCTCTGAAGAATATTCTGGATACTCCTCAGTGTCACAGGAAGTGTCGTCATCAGTAGCCAGTCAGCATGTGACTTCTGTTGCCATGACCAGTAAACAGCGGCCTGTGACTGCCATGAGCAGAGCAAGAGATCTAGCTGTTCATAAGAGATCCAAATCACAGGCGACTACTGGTGACATCCATGCCCAGACTTCTACTTCCAGCCAAAGCCTCGCACAGTCAGCTTCAGATATACCTACCAGTTACCTAGTCATGGATTCTGACCTGAAAACTGGTAAGTTACCTGTGGATGTACATTTCTCCCATGCAGTCACTGGTGACCTGGTGGTTGGAAGGTTAATAATACATTTTATTTATGGGCGCCTTTCATGGCACTCAAGGTCACCTTACATAAAATAAATTCATAAAAACAAGAAGTACAAACATTTATACATGTAAAGATATACATACAATAAAATACTAAGATATAAAACAATGCTGTCAATATCATGTAGAAAATGCACATCTAAACA
>JBBPDC010000084.1:7756430-7770863 GCA_037974485.1 Hemigrammopetersius urotaenia | reverse complement strand
GTGTGTGTGTGTGTGTGTGTGTGTGTGTGTGTGTGTGTGTGTGTGTGTGTGTGTGTGTGTGTGTGTGTGTATTTGATTAGGTTAACGCTATGGTGAAAAGCAGTTATACTAATAGAAGCAGTCATTGTCTCTTCTTTATCCGTGAAACCACTAGTGCCTTAGAATGCATAGTTAGAGGCAGATTTTAAAGTTATTTGATTACCTGAAATGTAATTATTACTTTAAAATGTAGAAAGTTCATTAACCAGGTGAGGTTTGTACTTGGTGTATGTATTGTTCTCTAGACCAGATTATTGTGGTGGATTCACACTGACTGTATAATGCATGCCAGCTGTTGTGGTGTAATAATTTAGTGAATACTTTCACACAAATAAGAAAGACATAATGCTGCACTGCAATACTGCATAACATTGCATTACATGTACATTATAGCAGTAATCTCAGTGGTATGCAAATGTTTTATATAATGTAGTGAGTTTTTGTGTTTTCCCAGTTGTTCCTGCATAGTGTGTTTGGCTACAGAGGTATCGTTCTGTTCCCCTGGCATGCTCGACTCTATGACCGCGATGTCACTCCTCCGACATCCGACAGGTGAATGAATATCTTTCTACTTCGTACTGAAGCTTATAACACACTTTCTTTGTTTATACTACCTTGAAGGCTGGCCCAGAACTCTTTGTTTTTACGAGGATGTCTTAGTAAAGAATTGAAGCTTATTCGTGCTTCTGATACGTCTGTGTAGCTATTTGGGTTTCATTCAAGGTTTTAAAGGGAAATCGAGTAGATCTTTCGAACCTGTTCAGTACAGGAAAGGCTCTGTAGCACAGAGTTGGTGCTATCGTGAGCTTGTTTCTATTTCAGTTTCAGTCCTGTAGAAAATAGCAACATGTCAACAATAGGGACTCTGTTTCTGTTCCCTACAAACATGAATACTCAGCATTCACTTAGCAGATGTACCAATTGGCTAGAATCATAAACACACCTCTAGAATTCGTTTTGGTTCAAGACTAACCAAAGCTTTTCAAATGTTGAATGCTACTTTTCCCATGATGCACAGACAATTGGCTAACAATTAACTAAATAATTAGCATAATTATGTTTTACTAGATAATTGGTTGTAACAAGCATGCTTTGTTGTTGTCTTGAGTTGTATGATTTTCCTTATTCTTTACTTTTAAATGCTGCCTTACACTTGCAAAGGTGCCTGTTAATAAAAACCAGACATTTTAACAGTTGCTATTACTGAACACTGGGTCAGTTATCACGGTGTTTATATATTGGATAACACACTGACATTGAATATTTAAACTGTTTCTGAACACCTGGTGTTTAAAATGATACTTAAAACGAAATATTTGATGTAGGTTTATTGTCTGCTAGCTTACATGTGGCATACAGTGAACCATTACAGTAGAGTTCCACCAAAACGTTTTAATTTTGCATAATTCAGCATTTGAGATATAATCAAAGTCATTATGGTTGGTTTGTTCTGAAATGGTTAATAGCAGAGAATCTCAGAATCCTATACAGTTGTGTTGATCGAAATCAGGGTCACAGCACAGTTGCTCTTTGTTTTTTGTAAGTAATGCTGATAAGTTGTTTAGGAGTGTTTTGTCTCATATTGGCTCTTTTGTTCCTCTCCATCATGAATGGATAAAATATATATATTTTAGGCCAAAGCCTGACTGTAATCCGCATCTAACAACATATTCATAATAATTTATTGTTGAGCATTAGGCTTTTAATGTCTGGTTCCTGTCACAACACAATATAATTACGTGGTGAAAACTGGTGAAGGCACGACTGTGTCTGAGGCCATGTATTATTATTTTGGTTGGTTGGTTGTTTATATCTGATATGTCCTCCCCCACAGTAAGCCAGAGCCTCCAGGAGCACATGGGTCAAAGGAGGTGAAGGGAAAAACACACACATACTACCAAGTCCTCATCGACACCAGAGACTGCCCACACATAGTGAGTATAAACACACAATACATATATATCCTTACAGATTAGGCATTTTGATTGGTTTTCTGAGAGCCCCCCTCTCTGTGGAACAATAAAAGGTATGGTTTGGTAAAAAATCAGATTAAGTTTCCTTTGTATAGTCAGGACATACAATACTAATGTGACCCATTCAGACTTTGTCTGCATGTCTACTTGATAAAATTCTCACATAGATGGGAATAAAGTGACAACAGGATCTGCAAGTTTTTAGTGGGGAAACTTGCAGAATACACCTGGACATACATTAAATGTTATAAATTAGTCTAATTGCTCTAAAGAACTAACCTAAAACAATTTACTACCACAAATAACTGTGGTGAAAAATATGAACATTTAATTGATTAGCTAGTAATATTTTTGTAGTTAATAGGATTTTTCCTTTTTTATTTGCAGTCTCAGAGATCACAGACAGAGGCTGTCACATTTCTGGCCAATCATGATGACAGCAGAGCCCTGTATGCTATTCCAGGTAAGACCATGTGCATTAAACTGTTGACTTTTTTAGAACAGCATGTCAGCAAGATCCTGGTAGATTTGAATAAAGTAAGTGGTGAAAATGTGTCTTTTGACATTATATTGCCAAAAGTATTTGCTCACTTGCCTTTACACGCATAAGTGTCATCCCATTTAATATGATGTCGGACCATCCTTTGCAGCTATAACAGCTTCACCTCTTCTGGGCAAGCTCTCCACAAGGTTTAGGAGTGTGTTTATGGGAATTTATGGGTCAGACACTGATGTTGGACGAGAAGGCCTGGCTCACAGTCTCCGCTGTAATTCATCCCAAAGGTGTTCTGTCTGGTTGAGGTCAAGTTCTTCGACACCAAACTCGCTAATCCGTGTTTTTACGGACCTTTGCTTTGTGCACTGGAGCACAGTCTTGTTGGAACAGGAAACACAATCCCACACCATAATCCCGCTCCACCAAACAGGCAGGGATGAACTGGGACAAAAAATTGGCCCGGACATTTTGAGCCGAGACCGGCCAGCGGCGTGATTTACATCACTGCATCCAATGCTTTGCATTGCGCTTGGTGATGTATGGCTTGGATGCAGCTGCTCAGACATGGAAACCCATTCCATGAAGCTCTCCACGCTGTTCTTGAACTAATCTGGAGGCCACATGAAGTTTGGAGGTCTGTAGCAATTGACTCTGCAGAAAGTCGGCGGCCTCTGCGAACTATACGCCTATACTGCCCACGCTCCGTCAGTTTACGTGGCACCACTTCGTGGCTCAGCTGCTATCGTTCCCAATCGCTCCCACTTTGTTATAATACCACTGACAGTTGACTGTGGAGTATTTAGTAGTGAGGAAATTTCACGACTGGACTTGTTGCACAGGTGGCATCTTATCACGGTCCCACGCTGTTATTGACTGAGCTCCTGAGAGCAACCCATTCTTTCACAAAGGTTTGTAGAAGCATCTGCATGCCTCGGTGCTTGTTATACACCTGTGGCCATGGAAGTGATTGGAACACCTGAATTTAATTATCTCCATGGGCGAGTGAATACTTTTGGCTATATAGTGTATCTTAGCTCCCCAGTATGTAATGTTAACATGCATGTTGTCATAGCTAGGCATCAGTGCCTATGTCTACTTGTCTGTCTTGATGTTCTACCTGAACTCAATCATTTTACATTATATTTTTTTAGGTTTAGACTATGTGAGCCATGAAGATATTCTGCCATATAATTCTACGGATCAGGTGCCCATTCAGCATGAGCTCTTTGAGAGGTTCCTCATGTTTAATCCGTCTAAAGGTATTCAAAAACTCTTAGGGTTTCCAAGCTCTAAAGGTTCTGGTTCTTTGCTTTGCAAATGTTGTCTAATCACCCTCGTTTTTTTCCTACCATGTGTGTTTGTCCTTCCAGTTCCCCCCTTTGTACCAAGAGATACATTGCGTGCGTGGCAAGAGAAAAATCATCCATGGTTGGAGTTGTCTGATGTCCATCGTGAGACTACGGAGAATATCCGAGTGACTGTCATCCCTTTCTATATGGGCATGAGGGTAAGTCTGCAATAGAGATGGGGTTATACCAGTGTAAAGGGGAATTACGGTGTGCCATTGTTTTCTTTAGAAAGGATCATCTGAAAACCTTTAAATCCTTTCTGTGATGCAGTACGAAGAATCTGCTATATTGTAGCGTTCACAGAAAAACGGACAAACCATGCCTCATTATTTATAATATTAACAAAAACATTGGTATTAACACATTTTTTAAACTTGCATGTTGTTAGTAAGTAAAAATGTTTTGCTAAGATGATCTCAGTGGTTCCTGCATGTGTCAGCAAACAAAGCATAAGAGTGTACAGAGTATACAGAACTGAGATTTAAATCAAATTAAATTCTCTCTGCGAATGCTTCAATATGTTTTTTTCAGAATCGCATAATCGAAATGCATTCAGAAATACATAAATGTGTATTGGAAAAAAGGATCATTTCTAATTTCATCTCAATTTTTGAAATCCCACAGGAAGCACAGAATTCACATGTTTACTGGGTAAGTAAAAAGCTAGATTAGCTAGAAAAGCTAGTTTAAAGGGGGGTCATCAATTTCTTCTCGTGTTTCAGAAGTTGACAGTAAAACTGAGATATAAGAACTAATAGCTGCGATCATAAAAAAAAAGGTGAACTTTGGTATTGCTTTACAGCACTAGATAGAGCTAACGCAGTTTAAGGGCATGATGTGACCTCAATCTTGTTTTGTGTCTATTAGATAGATAACACAGGTCAACAAAAATAAGTTTTTGTAATCATCAGAAACCACAACACACTTCATTCTGTTTTTAGATATGCTTTCAGTTTTTTCAGTCACATCAACTTTTTATAATATTAGATTATTGAAATATTAGATTTTCAACAGACTTGCATGTGGTTTTTATTAAACCGCAGGCACCAATCAAGAACTGTTTCAGTATTTTCAGTGTGGAGTCAGACAGGCCAAACTGTGGCATAGATATAATGATCAGTGTCAGTCAGCTACCACTGTTCCTTCAAAAACGCTGAGCATATGATTATTATATGCTAATTATACCAACTATCATGCAATATAGAACTAGCTTCATCACAAAAACTATGTTTAGGAAAAACTAAACAGATTTGAAATCAGCATGATAAACACTACAAAACCCACATAAACGTATCTCTGATGATTTTGACCTGTTGACCTGTGTAATTATCAGAAGCTAACAAAGTGGAAGCAGTCCAATAAGACTTCTGTAAACTAGCTGGTCAGATTTTGTTACCTCATGTTGTATAGCTAATTACTTGAGTCTTTGGAGTCATTTTGTGAAGATCAATACCAAATGAGTTAGTGCAAGTATTCCAAAGATCTTGCTTTTGCATGTACCAGAATTGGTGACCCTGCCGTTAAATGTAATTTCACATACAGAGTAAAACTTTTCAGTGTCTGTATATTAATAGCCATGATATTTATGCATGTGTTTGTGTGTTGTGTCCTAGTGGCGCTACTGCATCCGTCTGGAGAACATGGGAAACGAGGTGGTGCAGCTTAGAGAGAGACACTGGAGGATCTTCAGCCTGTCAGGAACCTTGGAGACAGTCAGAGGCCGAGGGGTGGTAGGCAGGGTGAGTAGCCAAGAGCAATAGCAAGTCATCCATCTGTAGGATTCTGTTTTAGGTTCCCTGTAAGTTTAATGCCAAGCATTTTTGGCATTTGAAACTGAACGGAGAGACTCTGGTAATTGTATTGAATTTGCATTACCAGTTAGAGGGTCTGAGACTTGTCAGTGTTCCTAAGCCTGCCTTAGTAGACTATTCAGTTGATCATTAACTGGTTACTTGCTTAGTGAAATGCAAGGGTTGCCTGGGATGAAATTAATTTTGCTGTGTGAGCGTTTTTGTTACCTTTACCCCATTAACATTTTCCCTAGATAGAAAATGCACACAAAATTCCTTTCCTCCTCCCTTCCAGGGTGTCATATAACACACAGGCAGTACTGTACTCTCACAGTGTCACACCTTACAAATGGTACAATTGTGCAGAAAGCAAAAGAATTTAACAACAGAATTAATCACAAATAATTATTAAGTGAGTATATTATTTCTCCAATGCATTGTATAACTCAGAAAACCACTACTAGTCTGGTGGCACATGCATTTTGTTTCTGCAAATATTTCTGAGTCATAAATTCCTGTGTGTGTCTGACAGGAGCCAGTTTTGTCCAAAGAGCAGCCAGCATTCCAGTACAGCAGCCATGTTTCCCTACAGGCTCCCAGTGGACATATGTGGTGAGTGCAACGTGCACATATTCACACTGTGATTGTTGGTGTTTGCAACACTCCGGAAGTACAAACAAGGGCTAAAAAAAATGATAATACATGAAGTAACTCTCTTTTTGGTTTTACATTATTTCATTATGCCTACATTATTGTACAATGTTTTAGGCCAGCAAAGAAAAAACTATAATAGGCTGAACACCAGTAAACAGGATTTGACGAGTTAATAATCCGGTAATTAACCCCTGCTTAGAAACGTAAGTGCAGTGAAACAAGCCAGCCTTATTGTTTTACTGTCGTGTGCAACAACACCGTGGGTGATAAAGTTTAACACACCATGAATTTCTTTGTATCTTTCAACTGAAGTGACTGCATGCCGTTGTCTGTCAAACTGGGTGGGCAACATGGTACCATGGCAACAAACTTATAGATGCAAGAAAAATGTAGCACAAAGTTATTGGAGTAACAAAAACGGTCTCCAAATATCGTTGCCTATTTGGACATTGTCCATGGATTAAAGCAATTATTTTTACCAAATGCTCTGTGCCGCAGGCCCATACCACCTCGGCCATGCATCAGATTTTAATGCTGTTTTGTTCATTATCCCCTAAGCCCTTAGTTGAGATACCACACAAAAGCACACACCTGCCATTTTTATCTTTTTTTTTTATTTTTCATTTTGACCATGAACTCTCAATGACTTGACATAATCGGCCATTTCGTTTTGCCAAGCCCATCTCCGACACATCTGTGCCTTCCTTTAAGAGAAGCGCGTCCATGCATTCAAAACCGGAGCGTAAGCTCTCGCAGCACTCCCGACGCCGGCCACTGTCCTGAATCTTGAGCTTCAGAGTTTTGACTCATTTATCTGTTTAAGCAGTGGGTTTTCTCCACTGTTTCCAACCTGTTTTAGCTACTATTAGCGAATGAGACTTCATGACACCACTGAGGGAATTATTTTCTCCTTACTATGAAGTTTGGCATCTTAAACAAGCGTCAGGAGCCTGTAACCTGTAGGCTACTCCGCAGCCGTCACTATTTAAGTGATCTGCCGGAACCATGGTTGTGTTTATTTTTAGGAAGAATAATTAAATCACAATTAAACCGAGGAAAAAGACAGCCTTACCTGATCTTCAGATCAATCTCACAATTAACCTTTAGTGCCTTCAGTTGATGGAAATCCGTCATAGCGGAAAACTTGAATCCAAATATTGTGACACACAGTTTGTTTTGTGAAGCTGTCTCATTGCTGTGTTGAATTTTTGTACAGATCTTTACAAAAACGACTTCCTTTGCACTTTCATTTCAGTTTCCTTTCATTATCCGAGCCGCTTATCCCACTCAGGTTCATGGGGAGTGTTGGAGCATATTCTAGCACTCCTGTTGCAAATGGAGAAGAAACACCTCGGACAATTCCTTTCCCCCCACAGGGTCCTTTGCACTTTGCTCAGTAATTCTAGTTTGGTAATGAAAAGTAAAGTAAAACGATCACCTATTTGAGTGCCATTATGAGCTGGACACCTAATAGGGTGAGAAGTATTCTAAATGTTTGGCTTCTTTGATGTATAGCACAGGGCTGAGTAGTACAACAGTATTTATCGTAATCATGAGAAATTACAGTCCAAAGCTTCCTGAGTGTTTTGTGGATTTGTGGTCTGTTCTGAAAGCTTCAGTGTCTGCATGGTAAAGGAGAGCAGAATTAATCCTGGTTAGTTAGATGAAATGCACTACAGTGTATTCATAGTATTTGAAATCTCACTGTAGTAATATGGTTGTTTTGGCTCATACATTTGACCTGTTCCTTATATTGTGGTACACAACTATGTGTTGTGATAATCATCAAATACTAGTCCAGTTCAGTCCAGCTGTCATTTTCCCACAGACAGAATGTCACGTTGAGGCAGTTAGACTGGAACACTGTGGACTGAGCAAAGAGCAGTTTTGTGCCTACCTGGGCTTTTCAGGCTTTTGGAGTCACTGAGCTGCTTACAGACCATGAGGCCAACCAAACATTCTTTGTGCATTACATAGTGTGCGTGTCTGTTTGTAACATGCATGAGATTACTGCATACAATACATGGTTGGATTTACAAATACATCAGTTGTAGATCTGTAGTCAACAGGTGTGTGTGTCTTTGTGGATGCATTTGTGTCTTTATAGATTACATGCAACATTTGCAGTATTTTTATGGTTAGAGTCTTTGTAAATATATCCCTGAGAAACTAGGTGGTCAGTTACATCGTCAGTTCAGTTACATACCAGTGAACACAAAATACAGGATGGGGGTCTGGATTCAGATTTGAAGGCCTCTGGTATTCCGCTTGCATATCTGTGTGGTGGCAGTGTTAATCTCTGACTTGTGTGTTTCCTAGCACACAAGTCCAGCTGTTCAGCTCTATGTGAGGGTCAGTGGGGAGGGTGGAACTGATTGTGTGTGTGTAATATGTATCTCCTTCCATTCAGAAGTTTGGTCTTATTAACAATGTTTTAATTAACAAACTTTCTATTCCGTGTTTTAAAGGTTTAAAGTATGTTTCTCAAGTTTTATAGAAGCCTCTGCAATTAAATTGTATATTATTGAGTGCATTGGTTCCAAGCATTTAAATGGTGAATCCAAACTTTTGAACTGTAGCCTGATTAACAGGGCCAGTGGGGGCTGGTGGGGGCCGGTGGGGGCCAGTGGGGACCAGGGCGCTGGGTCTCTGACGGTGCGTCTCCTTGTCTCTGCCCCCATGCAGGGGCTCCTACAGGCTCGAGAGGCCCAACGGCACATTCTTCGACGTGCGCATCCCTCCCTTCTCTCTCGAGAGCAAGAAGGACGATACTCCCAACGGCTTCCTGCCTGGCCCCTTCACCTCTCTGGCCTAAAAGTCAGGAGATCCCTGCCCCCGTCTGTCCCCACCAACCCAGTCACTGACCTAATCCCAGTCAACTGCCGGCCCCTTCTGTTTCAGCAGCATACGCCCTCTCTAACCACGTTGTAACCTGTTCTTGCCCCTACATACACCTAAAGCCATGCATGCTTACAGCATGCAACAAAGCAGTTCTTCTTAACCCAGACACAATTACGGCCCACACAATTAAACGTTTTTGCTCTAATCTTGTGTGGTAGGGTCTAGAATTGAAAAAGAAGTGTGGAAACCTCAGGTAAGCCACAAGGCCTGGTTGAGATTAAATGTTTGGTTAGACAGAGGTCAGCAGAGGGCTGGCATGGCTGCAGGTTTGCATTTTCATTGAACAAGAACTCAGCCCTCCTATAAAGTTGTATTTAAACATTTGGACACCCATTCAAGGGAAAGCTTTTGTCGATTCTTCTAAGTAAAATAAAAAAAAGACATTTTTTATTTATTTGCTAATTTTAACACATGGAAGATAGACATAAAATAATAGCATGTTCTAAAGTTTCAGTCAGTATTTATGCCCCGTTTAGCTGGAGTCTAAATTCTCTTCATACCTTTTTTCTAAATTACCTTGCAAAACACTACTATGTTAGAATTGGTTATCTTACATGGCCAAACTTCTGTCACTTTTTTAATTTACTTTAACTTTACACACTACTGTAACAAAGGCTTAATTGTTTGAAGACATCGGATTAAACTGATTGCTTGATTGAAATGAAAACCTGCAGCTGCACCAGCCACTTAAGCCAGGTGTACAGGTGCGATTTTGGACATTTTGTTCTGGATTTTGGTAACAACTCGAAATGCACGTTTTAATCACTCATAGTGTGCAAACAAAACCCCTCAATTCCTGTGCTCACATTGTATATTCAGTTTGATGGACAGGAGTGTTTTTCCTATAGGATGTTTCCAATACAGGCAGTTTTTCCTATAGGATGTTTCCAAGAAAGTAAATTAATACTAATCCGTAAGCTGCACACCTGAGTGCCTAGTGCAAATACTTTACAGTAGTTTGCTTACTATGCACTGGATATACAACCATGATCTGTTTTGCTTAGAACAGTTGCTGTATTGACCTTAGTACCTCACATTTGCATTCAGAAAAAGTCATCATATACAGATTATCACATAAAGTGGCAACCTTTTTCCTACATTTTCTAACATACATTCACCTCTGTAGGACTAAAGGTTGTGTTGATGTGATACTGTGTGTGGTTTGTATGTTGGTTTGAAAGACAAGTGACCACAGTTTCCTCTGAATGCTCAATCTAAGCGTATCTGGGCAATTAATCAGGCATCGTTTCCTTTTCACGCGTGACTAAGCTGTAATTTGTTCCGAAGATAAAGTTTTGCCGACAACAATCAAATCAGGCTTCAAAACTGGCTAAAATCGGAGTGTATCACTGCTTCCTGCTGTCTGATTCTCGCTATCGTGATCTTTATCTTGTTTAGCACTTATTTTTCTGTGTATCCTATCTCTTTAATCTGTCTAATTTAGCAGTGACACACCACCCAAAACAGTGTGTTGTTGACCATTTCTACCATCCAAATCTAGGAGCACTTTGCTAAACAGCTTAATCCATATAAGCTTGTATGTGTCCCTTCAGTACCGTCAGTATGTAACTCAGTAACGCTGCCTCTTTTAACCTTAAACCTACCTCACTAAGTGGAATCCTAAAACAGTGGATTCATACACTTGGATTAATGATAAATCTTAAGTTTTCATGGGTATGTGATTCATGCATACTGTATGGATAAAAGTATTGAGCTGTCTGACCATTACACCATCAGGGATGAAATGAAATTGCAATTTCTTTAATGAAATTGCATTCAAATACATAGACTTCAATATGGTGTCCCCCCTTTGGAGCTATAACCACTTCCACTCTTCTTGGAAAGCTTTCCGCAAGATTTTGGAGTTTCTATGGGAATTTGTACGCATTCATTCTGTAGAGCATTTTTGAGATCAGGCACTGATGTTGGATGAGAAGGTCAGGCTCACAATCTTGGATCCAGTTCATCCCAAAGGTGTTGGATGGGGTTGAGGTCAGGGCTGTGTGGGCCAGTCAAGTTCTTCCACACAGAACTCATCCAACCATGCCTTTATGGAACTTGCTTTGCGCGCTGTGATACAGTCATGCTCTTCTGTACAAAATGTCTTGGTATGCTGAAGCTTTAAGAAACTGGAAGTACAGGGCTTAGCTCAAATCTTGAAAATCAGATGTGTCCCATAGAAGATCTATATTAACTTCAAGAACTATTTCAACTACTAACTGTGGACAGTTTTCTCAAGCTAATTTATTTGAGTACTTATGTAGAGAGTTTATCTAGGATCTGTTCTTTTAAAGCCAGTTTTGCCCAAATGCATTTCACCCCTGTCTTAAGAGGCAGATTTTCACCATTCGTTCAGTCCATATTGGCAGCACTTGATACACATGTTGCCTCACAATGCAAGCCCTGCAGAGTTGCTATGATAATTTTTTTGTCCACAAATAATTCTGGATCATTAATAGTATTTCAGACATCAGAGTCATTCAGAAGAATAATCTAAAAGAACTTTGTTTCAGCACTTTTCCCTTAGCACTTATATTTCCCTTATGAGGTTTTGTCAAGTAGGTGCTAATATAGAAAGGAAACACAACGTGGGGCAGCCTTGTGCAGTGTAGTCCTAGAATTGTGCTTCTCACCTGTTTTGGCTGATTGAACTGTTCAGTTAGAGTTAATATATTCATATGCACTTGCATTGTGGTGCGCCTAATAGCAACTGTAACACTCCTGCAGTACATAAGACAGAATGACCTTGTTTGAAAGACTGTAGAGCATGAAAAGATACAAAAGCATGAAGATTCAAGTCCTAATTGTTTGTGTCACAGAAGCCAAGTTTGGCAACATAGTCAATGACAGTCCAAGTGTATCTGAATGAAATCAATAAAAGCTTGATGTGTATAGATTGATATTGACACTGACTAGCAGCTGACTAATGTGCAACGTTAAGGCATGCATTCTTGGCTAAGAAATATTAATGACTCCATGAGTGAAAAGTGTTAGCTATTGACCTGACAAAAAATGAAATCTGATCTAGACGTGCTTTTTAATCCAATAAAGAAAAAGTAGGATATGTATTCTCAACGTCCATGTTTTTTTCTGTGTGCTGGGCTTGTATTTTATAAAGGGTCCACGTAACGTCATTTTTATTATCTATGCTATGTGCAGCTTTCCAATAGGTGGTCAGTCTTTGACCTCAGCTCTGGCTCAGTACCTTGTATACTGGTTTGTTTTCATATTTATTGACAAATCATGCGTGTCATTGGTATAATCTTGTACTCCTGTTTTAAAACAAAGCAACAAATATAGATGTAAAGATTCCAGATGTCATTGTTTTTAAAGGTATAGGAGCTTTTTGGTGTTAGTGTTGGTTTATGCTGAAGTATTGACACTATATGACACATTCACAGGTCCAGTACTGTCGTTATCCTAGAGCGGGGGTCACCAACCTTTTTGAAACTGAGAGCTACTTCATAGATACTGAGCCGTATGAAAGACTACCAGTTTGCAAACGTGATTAAAGAAGAATAGCAACAGGATCAAATTAAATGTCACTGGAGAGTTGTGTGTGTTTTTAGAACAGGTGCGCGGGCTACTCATGTGGTCCTTGTTGGTGAGCCCTGTCCTAGAGGCTGCATTTGACTGTGCATCGTGGAGATGCACATGGTGACACCATATATTAAAAACTGTGAGCCCAGTATCATGAATTGAATAGAAGCCTGGTCTATTTGTGTTGTTACGTCACTATCGCAGATAAACGGATTATTACACCTGAATTCCTTTGGTGTATACAATTTTAACATTTTATAGACACTCAAGATTGATTTATTCCTTCTTTGGGTTTTTGTCTGTAGATTTTGCAGTTTATGCTCCTTGCTCTGTTTGTACTTGCCATAGCGTTCGGATGGTTGTTGGAAGTTCCTCAGACCCCTTTGAAGCAGAAGAAATGTAATCATTTATGATGGATGTATGCTGCTGCAGTGATCTGCCAGTTTGGATGGAATAAAATGAAGGAATTTTGAAAAGTTTGTCATGTGTATAAATATGCAGTCTAACGTACACCCAAACACAAACCTTTTACAGACTCGTACATTCACAAGCGCACGCACATTGTATTTCAGCTAGAAAATGATCAAGTTTAATTATAATGAACCTGTAGTTTCCCCCTAACATGCACAAGTAAAAGCTCGTGATGGCAGTCGTCTGCCTTTGTCCCACCCCCCACTTTCTTTTTTGGCTGCTGATTTGGTTGTTTCCGCCTTCCATAGGGGGACGTTCACCTGCCAGAGGGCCAGTGGCGACATGTTCGACGTTGCTATCCCCTCATTCTCCCTGGACAGCCACGGTCACACGGGCAGCCCTTACTCCTTCCTCTTCTGAAGCACCTAGACCACCTTACACTTTAATGCACCACTCCCCAGTGCCATACCCCCATCTTCAACCCCTGCACCCTTCCAGGACTACTCCATCATTTTTAAACCTAAGGTCTGCCTTCCATATCTGTACCAGCAGATACTACTACCATGGACATTTGCTCGGATAAAGGAATAGAAAAAAGGCTCACGCTGCAAAATACAGCCCGTGGTTACTGCAACAGATTATATTGAAAAACACTGGAGTACACCTTCAGGCTTCTGAAGCGTTTTCCTTGCCTGACCATGCAGCTGAGATCTCCACTTCTTTATCTGAAGTCTGCCATATGTTTTGATTTGAATAGAACCTTTTCTTTTACCCTGTTTGTCTCGCTTCCGTCATAACTTACATAAGATCTCCTTCGGTCCTCTACCTCTAACTTTTTGTATATGGATTCCCGTCTTCTACCATCGGTCCTGGCACATATTATTATGACACACAGTGGAGTGAGAGACAATTTTAACGAAGACCCTTTAAAGTTCATATTTCGGGAGCTTACTCGTCAAACCTTTACATTTTAGAAGTCACCTGATAGGGTTTTTGCTGGTAAACTTAATATAGTTGTCTCCTGAGTAGAGCTCATGTCAAATATAACCTCATATCCTCAACTACCTCACACAAACTTCAGTTTTAGTCCTAGCTGCATTTCACCGACGTAAAGCAATTCATGTTTCTTTTAGATTTTAGAAGTTTTTTGCTGCTGTGATCTGCTGTGTGTAGGGTGCAGAGGGGTGTAGCACTGGGGTTTAGTCAGGGTGGCCGCGGATCCTTAAAAAGTCTTAAAAAGTCTTAAATTCCGTTGTCCTAAAATAAGGCCTTTAAATGTC
>JBBPDC010000084.1:7728456-7740774 GCA_037974485.1 Hemigrammopetersius urotaenia | reverse complement strand
TGATTGGTTGATTAGATAATTGCATTAATGAGAAATTGAACAGGTGTTCCTAATAATCCTTTAGGTGAGTGTATATTACACTGTTCAATAATTCTATTGTTTATTTTAGTTTGCCGCTTCTGCTTTCTTCTTTTGTTAAGTCCACTTTGCCATGATAACAATGAAATTTCCCACGTGTGGGACCACTAAAGAGTAATCTTCTCTTAACAAGGACAATGGAAACACTCGGGCAGGGGAGGAGACAAGAACAAGACACAGAAGAACAGGGTGGCACGAAGTCAGTGCTAGGACGGAGACTGAGAACAAAACAACAAACTCACATGGCATGCAGACACATGGCAGAGGTAAACAACGACATAATCAAGCAACAAGGACACAGTGAAAGTCCCTGTTCTGGACAGTCACCATGGTACTTTGAGCACCAACAACCAGAGAATAGACTTGGAACCAGCCAATCAAATGCTGTGGATTTTCTAACGGCTAGATTACTCCCAGGCCTTTTTGTTGGAGTATGAACATGCAGAGATGTCAGTACACGACACTTTCCCACAGGAAGACATCATAAAGTTGCTAAACAGATGCTTAGCTGTTTGTGATACTCTTTGATGTCCTTTAAACACAGTTTATTAAAACTTGTATTAATGAAGAACAGATTCATTTGTGTTTAAATGAATTCCTTTTTTTGTACGAGATCTGCACATAGAGCTTGTGTGGGTGTATGTGTGTGCTCTCGTGTGTATTTGGATTATGTGTCTTTTAAGCTTTCATTCTATCTTTCTCTTTTCTGTCTCTCTCTCTCTCGTCTCTCCCTCCTCTCTGTCCCTTCTCTCTTTCTCTCTCATACGTAAGTGTGATCTGTCTCATCTATTTTTTCTCTCTCATCCTTCTCTCTCCTCTTTCTTCACTTTTTTCTCTTTGTCCTCTCTCTCAAAGCTGCCTCTGAGAGTGTACCAGAGGGTGTGCAGTGTGTGCTGAGGGGATTTGGGAAATCTCATTGACTTAAGTTTGTAGAAAAGCCAAAAGCTTGTGTCTTCACTGCAGAGGCTTTAAGGCTGAACCGTGAGGTAACTCTACTGCACAGTTTATGGTCTGTAGTGCTTTCATTTCTCTGTGCTGCAGGGCGAGCAATGTTTGAGGCTGACAAATGTTGAGGCTTCTCTGGAGTGATGGATCTCTATCCATCCAGGAATGAGTTGGATTGTTCATCCAACTCAGGCTCTGATGGCTGAATGCAGTCAAATCCACACAGCAATGTATTAACGTCTACCGTGCCCTTCCAAGCAGATACTGTAGCAAAGGGAGGGTCAGGCTACCCTATTAAAAGCCTTAATTTTAGAAGAAAATGAGTCTATAGCGTAGATAGACATACAGATCAGACACTGTATTAATCCTGAGAGAGACAGAGGGAAACAAACTAAAGCTATAAAAAGGACATGACTTAAAAGATAATCCAATAAGAGACTTAGACTGTGTTTTGTAGCACAAATCAGATTTTTCAATGTGACGCAGATTTGATGTTTTCAAAACTGTGAAAACGCAAACCTGAAATGTACAAATTAGATCTGAGTCACTTTTATACGCATGTGGTCCTAGGCCACTCAAGGCCATGTGATCTTAATGAGAATAGTCAGATTTTTGGAATTCTTGTTTTTACTACTGCACATACACATTTTATGAAGTCCCGTGCTCACAGTGTAGCGACACAGGCTAAGTTGTTTATGCTGGTAAACACTGCAATACACCGTCTGGCCTTTTTCACCTTCTCCAATAATCAGGAACATATGAGAGCTAATTAGAGCTGTTGACTCTTGAAAGGTTAGTATTGTGATTTCATTCACTTGCTGCTGTAGTCGGTCATGGATCATTCGTGACATGTGACCAATTGGAATCAATCATGCTTTGATTTCCAATAGCTGGGACCAATTTTGTCACTCAGTGACAGTGAATATGAGCTGTAGTCTAATCAGATTTCAACCAGTTTCTTTTAAATGGAAAACAGTCTCCAATGTAAAACTTGTAATAGTGTGTATTAACAAGCTTCAAATAAAACATATGCAATATCTTTTACAAGCATCAGATGTCTGTATCTGATCTAGAACAGCCCAAAAATATTCGCATGCAATGCTGATAGCTTGGTGCTGACTTATTACTACGATCCCATAGGGGGCGCTAACAGAAAGTATTGTGGCGAGCTGGCAGGCAAGACTGACTCTGTGAGCCTGTGAGGGGTGTTTTGGGAGTTCAGGGGAGGGTCATTGCCAGTTGACGCCCAAAACTGTGGGGGGGTTAAGTAGATAATCACTGGCACCTGTAATTCTGGCGGGAAAAGGGGTGTCAGAGGGAGGTGCTTAAGGGTTGAGAGTTAGTTGGAGTTTAGTCAGCTAAGAGCAAGGTTGTGTGGCTGCTGTAAGCTGGAGTTGAGAGAGAAATAAAGTCCAAACGAAATGCAAGATTCCAAGCGTCTGGTGCCTTCCTCTGCTGCTCGTCACAGTATTATTCATATAGAGCTGTGTTTATCCTATTTGACATTTAGCATACATTTTGAGCAACGCCGTACTTCCAACTTTGTGAACAGAGTTTGGAGAACAGACATTTCTATTCCAGCATGACTGTGTCCCAGTACACAAAGCAAGCTCCATAAAGACATGGCTGGATCCCCCCTTCCAACACCTTTGGGATGAACTGAAACGGAGACTGCGATCCAGACCTTCTTGTCCAACATTGGTGTCTGACCTCATAAATGCTTTACGGAATGAATGGGCACAAATTCCCACAGAAACACTCCAATTCTTGTGGAAAGCCTTCCAAGAAGGGTGGAATCTGTTATATCTGGAAAATGTATTTGAATGCAATGTCATTAAAGTCTCTGTTGGTGTAATGGTCTGGCATCCCAATACTTTTGTACATATAGTATGTTTGGGACGAGGCTGAAGTTGGCTTCTTATTCGCAGCCTCATATATTACGGGTCATTCTATTTTTTGGCCTTTCTGTCACTGCCGGAATGACTGTTCAGTTATGTATGTGTGTGTGTGTAAGCCTCCTGTTCATCATATATGCATCCATGCTAAGCCTCGGTGACAGACAGTGGAAGAAGTCGCAGTGGGAGTGAGCTTGCCGGCCTGTTAGGCATGCATGACAGAAAATCCGTGCGGTTAGTGATGAGCGTCTGAGGCAGCGAGGCTCTCCTCATCAATCTCCAAATCCCCGGCCAGACTCTCTAATGAGCCACTGAGCCGCTACTTGCTTTGTTCAACTTAATCAACCCACACAAGTCCATAACAAGAAGCCATCTTTTTTCCTGACTCTTATGTTGCCCGCTCCTGTCAACAGGTTACACTTTATGATCTACAGTGTAGCCCAAACAAAGAGACTACAGTATAAAGATCTATTGCACTAGAATAACCTTAGAATAATCTGTAGTATACCTGTATTACTATCTTAACGTTTTCTGTTACACTTGGTCATAGTAAGCTGAATGGGATTTCTAATAGTTCTTTTCCACTGTCGCTGCAGATTATGTCAAAGTCAAAGTGAAAATTTATCATCTCAACCACATACAGAGAGACGAAATGATGAACGATCCACGGTGTACACACAAATAAAAGTAAGAAAACACAAATAACGGAACACATAGAGGAAATAAAATACATTTATATATGATAGTGCCATACAAAAAGTAAGCAAAATTCCAGTCAAATTATTTTGTTAAACTCATGTTAAACGATGTAATGGCCACATTTGTCCTGAATACATGGGCAGCTTTGTTCAGTATTTGTTAAATATAAGGCTAGTTGTAACAGATCAACAGATATCTGGAAGTCTATACTACAAAATACAGTCAACTCAGACAATCACTTACTATACAGCTGTTTTACAGGAATACAGCTGTTTTACAGGAATTACAGGAAGGCAGTAATACAAGATGTGAAATGATTATTATTATAGAAGTATTATATAGTACTTCAGTACTTTTATTTATTGTTTTGATTTATTTATTTTGTGATCCAAACCCACAACTAGATAGATTGATAGATAGATCTGCTCAGTACTGGCACATCACTGAATCTATTAGTGAATTATAATAATAATCGTGCATAGTTTCGTTTTACTGTGTAATGTCGCCCCCTGTCGACCGTGTTTGAGAACTTCACTTGCTTGCTCCTTGCCTGCTTTTAAGAATGAGGAGAATTAAAATGGGAATCATAAAACTAAACAAAACAAATTCTCATGCGGCAGGTAGCATATTAGTAAGCCTTTCTTGTACATGGACAAAGGTTCTGGGACGTTCAAATACATATACTTAAATATGGAGTTGGTTCTCCCTTCGGAGAGTTTCTGAGGGAAATTGTACCCATTCATTCTGTAGAGCATTTGTGAGATAAGGCACTGATGTTGGACGAGAAGTCCTGGCTCGTAATCTCGGTTCTAGTTTATCCCAAAGGTGTTGAATGGGGTTGAGGTCAGGGGTCTGTGCGGGCCAGTCAAGTTCTTCCACACCGAACTCATCTAACCATGTCTTTATGGAGCTCGTCCATAAATCTGCCTCTCTCTCCTGGTTTAAACATTTTATATATATTTATACTACAAGTCTGTGTACAGTGTTGTATTGTTATTGGCTCCCTACTGTGTTTTTATGTGAGGTATTTGTGAACTTATATTTACTTAGATATATTTATAGAGTTATAGGTTAATTTGTAACCCCCGTTTTACCCTCACCGTTGAATTGTCTGAGTGCTGCTGTCCTGTTGTGTTCTGTGTTACACTATGGTCCAGGAGGATGATATTTCTCGATATTGTCTCACTGTGTACTATCTGTATGTGGCTGGGATGACAATAATGCTTTACTTTACTTAAATCTGGTTCTCTATTTATTATCATCTGTCTGCCCTTGTTTAAAATTGTCTCTCTCCCCTGTTTAAACCTAGTTCTCCTGGTTTAAACCTGTCTCTTTTTCCTGGTTTAAGCCTGGTTCTCCGGGTGTGTCAGAGGGGGTTAATTTTCAAACCCAGTGTCTGTACCTCACATCCGGCTGGAGAGGGCAACAATCCTCCCTGCCGCCATTTCAGTCTGGAGTTTAGAGACATGTATAGAGAGAAAGAGCTCCTTTTTTCGGAAAAACAACAAATCTTGAGCAGGTAGAAGAGTTTAGAGGGGGGTTTAGAGTCTGGTCTGCTGGGTGTGAAGCTCCGGGTGGTGTGGAGCCTCGGGCGGCCAGGCTGGAGGGAGGTGTCCGGGGAGAGTGTTAGGCTGCAGGTCTCCGTGCTCGCCTCGCTGGGAAAGAAAGTTTGTGTATGAGTCTGAAGTGAGGCGGGGGGTCGGGGAGAGGCAGAGGCAGGCCGGGGAAGAGCCTGGGAGCGGAGGAACACAGGCATGGCCGGTAATTTCGACTCCGAGAACCGGGGGAGCTGGTACTGGGGCCAGATCAGCAGGAAGGACACCGCGGCCCTACTGCAGGGTCAGCGGCACGGGGTGTTTCTGGTCCGGGACTCCACCACCATCCGGGGGGACTACGTGCTTTCGGTCTCGGAGAACTCCAAAGTGTCCCACTACATCATCAACAGCATCAGTAACAACAGACAGTCCGGGACAGGTACACCACTCTACTCATTTTCTCTTTTTTTCATGTTGTCTGTCTTCATATTTCTCTCCATTTATACTTCAATAGCAGCTATCTTATTATCCAGCTCCTTACTTTAGTTTTTCGTCCTACCTTAAAACCTATTGAGTGTTCTACTGCTGTAGCATTTAAAATGGAAAGACAGTTTCGAATAAAAAGCAAATATTTTGCCTCATTTGTGCTGTCCTGTCTGCTTTTATCATGAAACAAATGAACATGAACCCTACCTGACGGTCCTAGTCTCTATAGTTAGCCTGACAGCTAGTATTGTTAGCCTTATTCCTGCAGGGGTTTTACTTAGTTTTACTCGTATTTTTTGATCAGGTACATGACTGTGTTCATTTTTCACTTTATTTATGCCAATTTAAAACCAAGTTTCTTAGTTTTCCAGCTCCTTAACTTCAATTCCCCCCACCTTAAAAGAAAACACCTATTTTAGAGCTCTAGAAAGTTAAGTTGCCTCATTTATCCCGTCCTGTCTGATTTAGCCACGTTCTGAACATTAATCTGATTATTAAATAATGGTAACTAACCAGAACAACTTGATGGACTGTAGTTAGCCTGATAGTTCTCTGAGCTAATTTAGGTAGCCCTTTCCCTGCATTCAGGGTTTAACCTAAAGTTTAGCTTGTGTTTATCGGGTATGTGGCTCTGCTCATTTCTATCTCTGTTTATAATGTTGTTCTCACTATTTACAACATTTCAAAACCAGGTTTCTTATTTTCAACGTACCTTAACTTGTACAGCAAGGTTGCGAAGGAAAGGTTGGCAATAAAAAGCCATTTTTTGCCTCTTTTATAATGTCCAGTCTGATTTAATAATGATATGAACATCTTGCTAGCTCTGGCTAGTAAAAGAAGCAGAAATTGGCTTTTTACTGGAATTTTCCTTTCCACTTTAAATGCTACTGCAGTGGTCCCATTCTGGAGCATTTAAAGCACTTTAAACAAGAAACCTGGTTTTGAAGCAGCATAAATAAGTGAACACAACCATGTACCTGATTTAAAAAGTGTTTAACTTTGAGTTAAACTACTGAAAGTTAGGGAAAAGGCTAACTGAATTATATCAGAGTTGTTTTGGTTAGTTATCATTATTTACTAGTCAGAGCTAGTTAGGTTGGGTGGTGTTTATGTTCAGAATATTTGCTTCATGGTTAAATCGGGCAGGACAGTATAAAAGAGGCAGAATTTCTTTTCTGCCTTAAAATCTTTGGCCAGAATGCAACACTTCTGTAGCATTTAAGGTGGAAAGAAATCTAACTAACTCTAAATAATGATAACTAACCAAAACAACTTGATATACTCTTGAGCGTTAGCTTCAAATAGAGTTAATTTAGTTATCATTTTTCCTGTCTTCAGGGGATTAACTCTAATTATTGTTTAATCTGTATACATATCAAGTCAGAATAATAACAGTAAAAACAGTAATAATGACTAGCTGCATTTTAACATGTGGGTTAGCTACTAGATAATGTAGTTTCTGGAAGAGTTTATTTAAAGACCGCCAGGTGCTGACACAAGGTGTTTAATCAGCATTTTAACACGTTTTGCATTTTTGTTGTTCTGTAACTTCAAGTTGCTAGCTAGTTGCTGGTCTGTGGTAAGCAGCTATAGACTTATTACATGTTATTTGTGTGAGTTTTGGTTAATAAAGGCTAAACCACTTAAAGTTTAAAGTTAGCCTCCCTGGATTGGGGGCAGCTGGTGGGCTGGTGGTTAGTGAGTTGCCCCTGGAATTGGAAGCCTGTGTTTTTGAATCTCAGGAACTGCTGGTGGCACACTGAGGTACTCTTGAGCAAGGTACCGTCCCCACACACTGCTCCCTGGGTGCTGTGTCACTGATTGCCCACTGCTTCACTTGGAGAAAGAATTTCATACTGTGCTGTGCTGTGCTGTATTCATGTATGACAAATAGACACCTTACACATTTTAAAATAGTGGGTTCTCAGTGGGTGCTGGAGTGCTAATTTGAGAGGCGCAGCTCTAAAACCATGCACCAAATAAACAGATTTGCTTGCAAATTTAAAATAGTACAGAGGGCTAAAATACAGTATTTGTCAAGTGGTGCTTGGGAGGAATTTGAGTCCCAGCCTAATGAGGGTACAGGGACTAATCTTTTCTCTCTCTCATCCTCATGAAGTGTCTGTGTATCTGCATCTGCCAATGTGATAACAGTGACTCTAGGGTTGGGCGATTAATCGAAAAGTAATCGAAATCGACATTCAGAACCTATAATTGATCAAATTTTTCCAGGACGATTATTTCGAATACTTTCCCTTTAAAAAAAACTACCGCGCGTGGAGTCACGTGACCCCGCTCCGTTATGTTACGATATTCCGCCGACATGTCGAGCATGGAGAGCTTAAACACTGAGACAACTGAGCAAATTGTCAGTGAACTATGGGGGCAAAAAAAATAAATTAAATAATCGTTCATTAATGTTTCATATATTTGTATGTATTTGTTCGTTTAAGTAAAGTCTATGCATGGGGAAACGCTGTAAGTCATTTAAAGCACTTTTCAAGGCCGTTATTTGGTTCTGTAGGGATATAGCATGATGTCACAATCCCTTCACTATTGGCACTTTATTAAAATAGCAAAGCTCACATTTGACGGAGTTTAGTCTAATATTTGTTCAGTAATATGTTGGATTCTGGCAGAGCAGAACTTCTAATGCAAACATGTGTGCAATAACCTTTTAAAACAGTGGTTCGCAAACTGATCCAGGAATACCTTCTGCATGTTCAGCTTTTCTGATTTTTTTTTTTTTTGAGATATTGGAACAGACAAGAATAGTGACCCCTTATGGTCACGTGTGAACACATCAGAGGACAACAGAAGGTGTGAACTGTGTGAAATTTACATCAGACGCTTTTAACCAAAGCGACTTCCTTTCCCTAACTACAGGGGACAGTCTCCCTTGAGGAACTCGGGGTTAAGGGTCTTGCTCAAAAACCCAGTGGTGGTGTGCTAAAGGTAGGATTCGAACCTATGACCTCTTGGTCCAGAGGCAAGTATTCTACAACTAGGCCACCCCCCCCCCCCCCCCCAGTGTGAAATTCTTTCCCTCAGTGGTGCCACTAGCAATCCTGCGATTCAAACCCACAGCTGATCACAGGAGCGACTCCCTAACCACCAGAACACCAGCTACCCCAGAGTTAAAGATCTGCAATTGATCTACAGGACTGAGTTCTTTAAAAAAACAGTTTGTCACTGTTCCTTAAGGACATGTAATATCCAGTTTTCTCTAAATATATATTTTATTATAGTACAGATAAATACCCACCTTTTGTGTGTGTGTGTAATAGGTGCTGGCATGATATGGGCATAAAAAATACAGGATAAGAGAACTGGCCCAGAATGTTCCTATCAATGAATGCCTTGTTAGCTCTGAAGTGTGTTTTTGTAGAAGGAGGAATGATTGTCCACACTGAGGTGAAGTGGAATTTCCCAACGGAACTGCAAGGTGGTTGACACTCAGACTCACGCTAGGAATGAATGGATTGTGTGAGACAGAGTCAAGATGACTGTTCAGCATGGTGTTCGTGGAATGTGTGTGATCGTGTGCCTCGTCCGCGGTTCATTCTTTTACACACACACAGCTGGATCCTGAATGTTCTGGAATGGCAAGTCCCTCATGTTTAAGTGGACACAAGCTGCTGTCACATTTTCCTTTAGTTCTGATTCACATTTCTTACTTATGTGTGCTTCAGTACCGCAGAAAAGAAGGGGGAAAAAACGCAATCTGTTCTGACGGAAATAATCCGCTGTCTTGAACGGATATATTGCTCGTGTATGTAGGTCAGTTGTCTCCTAATCGCTGGGCTTTTGCAGATTCAAGTTTGGAGATTTGTTGATTCATGATGCAGGAATGCGGGAAGCGATGTTTGTTATTCAATGCATTGTTCACGGTGCATCATGATGGTGCATGTTGAAGGGTGATTCTTAAGGGGGAGTTTTCAGGTTTCTGCAGAACTTAGTCGTTCCATTGTAGAGAGAGGGACTTTCTTCACTGTGGTGGTGATGGGAGCCATGCAGACAGTCATTCTATTTCAAAACAAAATCTAGAAGTAAACCCTTTGGTGCATTTGGAGTTCTTTTGTGTAATGGTGGTAAAATCTGGGTTAAATGTTCAACAATTACTTTACCTTACAGTGTCCTGCCTGTACCTTTTAGCAATGATGATTTTTTTTTACTCTTACCTGATGATGAGAAACCCTTAGATCAGATTTTTTTCCTACATGTCTGACTATTGCTGAACAACTCACCATGAAATAAAAACAACTTTCCTGTAGCACTGAAATAAGCCAGTTAAAATGCTTTATTTTAGGAGATTAACCATTATTTGTAATAGCATGTGATGTAGCTTTAAGAGGTAATAAACAGTGTAGATGTCTGGTTTCTATTACTGGTGCACTAAACAGAGTCCTAACCATTTACTTATGTAGACATTCTGCAAAATTGATGGGATTCCCTTACTTCATGCAATTTTTTTTTCTTGGTTTGAGCCTCCTGATCTATTTAAACTCATACGTGAGAACATTTCAGAGTCTTTGAATGCAGTAGTTCTGTGGTTGCACACTCACCTCAGCTCAGGAAGTGGTGGGTGACTTTTTTAATTAGTTGTGCTATTGCATCACTGAGAACCACGGCTTTAGTTACCTCACCTCTGTGACGACCCATGTAATGAAGTAAGACTATAATTATACTAATTATTTTAGTAAACCACTAAAACTAGACTTAATATATTGCCTATTTCCTGATTTAGCAATCAATGTTTTTAAAAAGAAAAATATAAATAATAGAGAGACACATGGCTTCATAATGAAATCAGAAAACAAGACGCTTTAGTAGAAAAGCATAAACTAAAGCATTTAAGACGGTGTAGCCAAACAGTGCAAATGAATAAGTGTCATTCAAGCTGTTTCTTAACAACACAGATTAATAAACCTTTTAAGCAGTATTATTTCAGTAATTTCTTGAATGCTGAAGCCTAATTGGAACCTTGACTCTGTCCAGGTTTAACGTCTTCGCGCTTCCGTATCGGGGATCAGGAGTTTGACACGCTTCCAGGCCTGCTGGAGTTCTACAAGATCCACTACCTGGACACCACCACACTCATCGAGCCAATCAACAAATCCAAGCATGCCAGCTTCATCAGCACAGCTCCTGCTGGCACCCCCCAGAAACAAGAGGAAGCAGAGTACGTACGTGCCCTATTTGACTTCCCCGGTAACGACGAGGAAGACCTGCCGTTCCGCAAGGGCGATGTTCTGCGGGTGCTAGAGAAGCCAGAGGAACAGTGGTGGAACGCCCAGAACAGCGAGGGACGTGCCGGAATGATCCCGGTGCCCTATGTGGAGAGGTACCGACCTGCCTCACCCACCTCCGTAGGAGGGGCTCCTGTGGGACAGGCAGGTGTAGGAAACGCAACGGTTCCAGCACTGGATGGCACTGGAGCTCCAGTCCCTACCAAGCTGGACTACGCCCAGCCTGTGGTCAACACTCCTCTGCCTAACCTGCAGAATGGACCAGTGTATGCCAGAGCCATCCAGAAGAGAGTGCCGAATGCCTACGACAAGACTGCCCTCGCCCTCGAGGTATGGCCCAACTCAGCATTGTTAATCCTGTTCTTGTTATTGCTAGTTTAGTTTAACAGTTTATAGCTTAGATTTACCAGAAGCCACACCACTTTCATTATTGTATTACTTAATTTGTATACATTTTTAATGTAATATTAATAATATTGTTAGATAATATTACTTAACAGGGGTTGATTAGATATTGGAAAGCATATGTTGATCATTGGTATTTTTTTTCTGATAAAATGTATTATATTGGCTCTTATGCAGCCGCCCCATTTTGCATTGGTCTAAAAAACCTGATTGCTTACGTGTTGAGTAATAGCCTATCTATGCTGAACACTGTGGTTTCCAGAACTCTGGAGCTGTGTTTCAACTGTAAGGCAGTAGACAATGCCAAATTTGCAATAAACATCAGTCCTTTATGTTGAAGTTGCAAAAAATCCCTATTTGTAGGACTGGCAGAAGCAAATATTGCATTATAATATATTATTAGAGGTGGGCATAGATTAATTTTTTTAACGCCGTTAATCTCATTGGAATCTTGGCGTTAACGGCCGACAGAGCCGGAAAAGTCCAACTTAAGTTAGTGTGGCACCAGTTTTAGCTCTATAAATATACAATGACTCATAAGATGAGAGTTAACTATGTTGTGCTGGCAATATTTCAGTAATATCATGGTGGTTACTTGGTGTGAACGTGCCTCATGTTCGTTGGCCCCAGGATTGGCTCCCACCACCCTAGTAAGGTTTATAGGTTATATAAAATGAATTAATGTAATAATGTAAACTAATGTTGAGAGTCTTGAGGAGCTTGTATATAATACGTTGATCCGTAATTTAGCCAGCTGGCTTGGAAAATTATCTCAAACTCAATTACTAGTAACTAGGGATGCACAGAATATTCAGCCACTGAAAATGGCAAAACATGTATTTTCGGTATCGGCCGAAATATTTTTTTTAACTTGACCGAAAGAGTGATGACGCAATCAACAACCGCAGACTGCATGCACCAGACTGGATTACAGTTAACTTGTCTCTAGTGTGGGCGCATTTCCATATATCTAAAGGGGGTTCTCCACTGACTGGTACCAGCTCAGTTCGGTCCAGTTCAGTTCTA
>JBBPDC010000084.1:7700584-7714660 GCA_037974485.1 Hemigrammopetersius urotaenia | reverse complement strand
AATGTCCCTCGTTGAAAACAGGAATCATTAAAATGCTGTGCTCTTCTAACCACAAGAAATTTGTTATTTGATTTTTTATTATTTTTTTTAATGATCCTTAAAATTCAACCTATTACTTAAAGACAAACCAAACTGTGTTAAACACTTCCTGGACTGAGTAGACACTGCTACATCATTACATGCTCTGCTGGTCTGGTGTCACCTGTTCAGGAGCTCCACTATGTTTTCCTTCATGTTGCCTGTGATGTTCTGGTGTGAAGCAGGACACGCCCTTTGTTGCCTGTTGGGTGTGTGTTGTTTCAGTACAAACTGCCCTCAGCCAGCAACTGTTTCTACTGACCTGCTCCAGTACAGTAAATCAGTCTCTTAGCTGAAAGATAATGGGTGTCAGTTTATTCCAAATTGTACCAAAAGCCTTATCTTTTTTTCCAAGCTGATCTGTTGGCAAAGCTTTTTGACTTTTCAGTTATGAAACTTATGTCAGTATTTTTTATTGGATTATTCTGAATCTGGTGGTGGTGTTGTGGGTAGGATACTTGCCTCTAGACCTCCAGACCAAGAGCTCATGGGTTCGAATCCTACCCTCGGCACACCACCACTGGGTTCCTGAGCAAGACCCTTAACCCCAAGTTGCTCTAGGGAGACTGCCCCTTGTAGTTGGGGAATGGAAGTCGCTTTGGATAAAAGCGTCTGATAAATGCCGTAAATGTAATTTCAGCCCAGTTTCTGTTGTGGAGCTGATGAATGCTTTTCTGGAGAATCAGAGATTGACGTGAATAAAAGTAATCAGGGGGAAAAAATGTTAAATAAAAAAAACCTGTCTTGCTTACATACACATTACATATGTGTATATCTGTATGAGAGAGAGATGGATACAAATACATTTTGTATCTGCCTATCAAATAGGGGTGGACGATATGGCAAAAATATCACATCAAATTTTTTCTACAGTTAAATCACGATTTCGATTTTATCACGGTGTTTATGTTAATTTGTAATAGTTTTTTTTTTTTTTTTTTACTATTTTGCAAGTTATTGAACTTTACAACCAAATTATTTTAGGTTGAGTGCTGTTTCTATAAGGTGGGCATTACGTGGACTAGCAAGTAGTGGCTGAAAATTAGTAAGAGCATACAGTCATATCGCCCACCCCTACTATCAAATTTTGGCTAAATACTAGTGCTGTTAAAAATAACGCATTAACTATTTGCGTGAATTTATTTTCTATAACGCTTTAAAATAAATTGATCGCTGGAGCACGGATCAGGACGCGTGACGCCACGTTTTTGGATGCAGGAGTTTGGAGCGAGAGGCGGGAGAGGCTTTGTCCTTTAATTCAAGTTATTTAAAGCTACGTTTTTGTCTTAACACAGATTCTTTCAGGTTTGAAGATGTTTTGCATTTTCTATTCAAAAGTAAGAAAATGCAAAAGTGTGACACAGCTTTTAAAAGTGTGAGTTGTGGAAAAAACAAATAAACAAAGCCTTCTTTGTAAAATTGATGACTTAGTGTGTTCATTATATATTGGGTTGACAGAATTGCGATTAATTTTTTCCCAGATTTGCTATTAACTAGTTAATTTTAATTAATCGCTTTACAGCCCTACTAAATACACAAGAAACTGAGATAAAGTAACCACTCAGTATTCAGCACCACCAGTATACTGATCACCGCCTGATCATCTGCTCCTGTTTCTTCACTGGTTCAGCCATTAAGTTAGATGTGCTTTGTTCCATTTGAATTTGAAGGTCACTGTGTGGCTTAACAAACAACAAGCACTCCTCCAAAACACCGGTCGGGTTCAGGGACTAGGGTGGAAATGAGTCTAAAAGTCCTGCAGGATTAAATTCTGGCTCTTTGGAAGCAAAATATAAAGAAATGAGTGTTGGCTCAAGACCTTTGTACAGAACTGTATATTTAATGTCCTACCTATAAGGTGCAAGGTTTTTGAAATGTGAAAAATGCGCCTTTCCTTCAGAGCTCGTCTCCACTCAAGCCCAGCTCAGCCGGCTAGAACCCAGGAGGCAAAGAGTGCAGCTGGGGTCGGGCCAAGCAAGGGGGAGGAATGCCTGTGTGTGTATCTGAGAGAGACAGAGAGTGGGGGGCAGGGGGTTGATTCTCTTCTCTTACATAAGCTCTGAAAAGAACAGAACAGGCTAGTCTAGTCCGGTCCCCCCTCTGTGCATATGGAGCACCAGCCTGGCCTCCTTAAGAGAAAGAAAGTCCTGCTAGAAAAGTCATTGCTTTTCTGTCTTCCCTCGATGCCTCTGTCCCTCCTTCGTTAAGTCACTCCTATTTGCACCTCGTTCGCGCTTCACGTCATGATTTTGTCTTCTGATGGAGCGGCTGCTACTAATGATTAATTATATTTATACAAATACAAAGAAAAGGAAGCCTATTATCTCAAAATTAGCTGTTTAATGTGAAAATGCATTGGTGAATCAGTAATGGAACATGGCTAATAATGGACCTGCATTATTTTGACATATAATTGACATGGGAGGGATTCGCTGTGTTTATGGCTCGCTGTTCTTTTTTAGCACATGTGCTGAAATTCCTTGCCGGCATTCATCTTAATGCCGGTATGCCTCCCACCCCTCTACCTATCAGCCTTCCTTCTGCCTGTCTCCTTTTGTTCTCCTGCTATGAGGAAGTGAAGTGCGGTGCCGCTCCAGGCGCAGTGGGAGGACCCCGTTTCTGATCACCCAGCCAACCTGCAGGAATTCCAGCGCAGTGGCGTAATGGTGGTGCCCCCCTCTTCTTTCACCCTCCCCGCCCTACCAGGCTCTTCCACACTGTGCAATCTACAGTAAGGAACGAGTCATACGTCAGCCTCGCCTGTCACACTACCTCTCTCGCAGTCACACAGTTGACGCCCTGCTGCTTTTTTTTCTATTGTTTGGTTTCTGCACTCTAGACAGTGAGTTATCAGTAATAAAGTTTTCTTCAGATTTCTCAGGGAGCCACTCCCTCCTTCAAGCTATAGGAGACAAAGTCCATTTGTTAACCCTTTTTTTTTTTTTTAAACAAACGCCATTCCCGTAAAGAACCTTAACCATGGATTAACACGCAAGTGTGAAGAATCCAGAATTTAAAGGTTCTACACCCATTAAAGAAATCCTATCCGGGAACCTTTTTTTTTTTTAGTATAGGCTTAAACCTGAGCTTTGTGCAGGCTCGTGGAAGGCTTTGAGTTTCAAACGGACATGCGGAGGCCTCGCTCTCATTGGTCGAGCCGTGCTGACTCCTGTTTCTCCAGAGGTTGCATCGCTATGTTTGGAATACCATATATCATTCCTGAACGTAGTGCATCAGCACACAAGCGCAGATGGGCCTCTGCCAAGTGTTCTACTACAGAAGGCCGTTCCACGCTTCTCTCCCGATGACCTCATCTCTCCTGTTCCCCTGCTTATCTTCATAAAGCACCCATTCTCTCGTGTCTGACAGAGGCTGGCCTTGCCCTGCTGGTCTCTGACTGAGTTATGAATGGGCTCCTCCCTGCATGCCTGGGCTTGACTCGTGAATGCCTACCCCACTAGAAATGGCTGGCAGCCATGTCCACATGCTCCAGGCGTAGACCCGCACTCCGACATGTTATGCCTGTCTTCTCCCCTGATCCTAGATCGGTCCTGTGATCTGCCATCCTGTTGATTTTAGTTACAGAAAGCAGGTCTTAAATCAGCATAAACTGGCAAAGCTCTGCTTAGCTCAATCAGTAATGGATGGCCTATCTTGTGTACTGCTGTGCAAAGGGTGCTGGCAGTCCCCCAGCCTCTCCATTAGAGAGAGGAAACGAGTGCAGTGGAAATGACGATTTTATAGGGTGCCTCCTCCTAATATCTTTAAAGATCTAAAAATTGTTGAACATTGGGGGGGAAATGCAGCTCCATGCACAAGTCCTCCTTGGACAAAGTCACTTGGTTCCCGTGGACAAGCTGCAAGTTGGTAGGAGGAGCAGATTGGGAGAATGTGTTTCTAATGAGGAGTGTAACTGAGAAAATGTGATATTTTATGTAAAAATAGTACGGCTATTTTAATATCCGAAAGCCATTCATTTGAATGCACTTTAGTGAAATAGATCTAGTAAGTCGCTCACAGCCAGCCGTAGCCTTGTCTGTTCGGACAGAATAAGATATTTACTTTCTCTGCAACCAGCACAATTTATTTTGGTAGCGTGGTTTGACAATAGCCAGCTCCTATACAGCAGTTTATAGCTACAATTAGCTAAAAACAAAACTCCTTATCTTCTGTGGTGATGTTTGAGGATTCCTTATAACTTGAGGGAGAGAGCTTTATTTTCTTTAGGGCACTGGTTTAGGGCCTCAGGATTATTCTAACCTGTCTTATATTTGCCAAGTGCAGTATGGACTGCTAGCCAAAAAGCATTCTCTGTGTGCTAGCTGGCGAGTGGCCTAGGGCAAAATAAAACCAGTTTAGACTGCATTGGGCTAAAAACAGGCTTAAAAAGATTAAAACCAGCTTAAAAACCTTGGTGCTTTGTCTTTTCTAACAATTATTACATTGCAAGCAGTAGCGGAATAAAGCAAATCAAAAAGTCTGGTTTCAGTTTTCATTCACTCTTTAAAGTGATACGACATTGAGCTATTTGAGTACATATTTCATCAAATATTCAGAATAGAGTACTGAAGAGTTTCTAGTGAATTCATTATTTAAAAAGTTTCTCTGGCTTAATTTAAATCCTTACTTCAGTTAGTGTGTCCAGTGACACTTTCTTCAGTGATTCAGGTCTTCCTCTGACCTGCTATTTGCATTAACAAGTATGTCAACTGGAGAGCCTGGAAGTATTGTACCAGATGGGATCTGCTGTAGCCGACAGCAATAACGGCAGCAGAGGACGGAGAACATGACTTTCTTCTTGCCCAACTTCAGAATCTCTCTCTCCTGTGTGATAGGACCAGCCAGCACTGTTTTGGGAGCTATAAATGGACTTTATAGAGAATATAACCGTGGTATTAGTCTGCGAGTTTCTTTGAGCTAATTTTAGAGCTCCATGCTCAGAGGGAGCTGAATCTTATGTCCTGCAGATGATGACGTCATATTAAGTGCTGTTACAAGGAAAACGCACTTATTCTTGTGCTTTAGGCCAGGCATCATATTGCGCATTAGGCCAATCATTATAGGCCTCATTATAAAATTATGATTATAAAACATTTATGATATGATTTATTTTGACTATACCAATTTCTCTCATACCTAATAAAGTTTGCATTATTATCTTGTATCTGCAAGACAGTTCACTTACAGGAGAAAGAAAAAAGGCTCCCTAACCTTCAAGTTAATGTAAAATAATTTTAATTCAAGCCATTTCTATTGGTCCGTCATTAAAGTTTGACGTTGTATCTTGTCAAAAATGGAAAGCATGAAAGGAGCCTTCTCTGAAAATGCTTCTGTGTAATAAATGGTATCCTGTTGCGCAGCGAAATATTGCATGCAGTAATACAAATATTCATAAGTACAGTAATAAAGGATCAATGCTCTTTTTAAAATCCAGATTATTAAAGTTTGACCCCCCCCTCACCCATTGCGTATGCAGTTCCTTGAACAGGCTGATAATGTGTGTAGATTGAAAGCCGCAGTTATGCAGTGCTGACACTGGCCAAACCTCAGAGAAAAGCTTGAGCTGGAACACTCTTTAACCTGCTGTCTCTGTACCTACGCAGAGTAGGCAATCTGCCGTTCTTAACCGCCAAGAATCCCCCACCTTTAGGGTTGCCCGGTAACGAGCTCGGTGGGAAAGGGCGAAGGTGAGTGTGGTTAGAAATAACCACAGTGTACCTCTGCACTGAGAGTGCTGTATAACTCTCCACCAGCCTACAGTGTGCAGCGGCTGCAGTTCATTTGCACTGTTACAGTAAAAGCACTTGATGTTGAGTATGTGCATTGAGTACACATGTAGACCTGTGTACACAAGCTATCAATGTATGTGTGTGCATGATATAAAAAATGTGTTGGTCCCCCTTTGCAGCTAAAACAGCTTCCACAGAATTTTGGAGTTTCTGTGGCAATTAGTGCTCATTCATTCTGTAGAGCATTTACGAGGACAGGCACTGATGTTGGCCGAGAAGGTCTGGCTCGGTGTTGGATGGGGTTGAGGTCAGGGCTCTGTGCGGCCAGTCAAGTTCTACCACACGAAACTCATCCAACCATGTCTTCATGGACTTTGCTTTGTGCTCTGGGACACAGTCATGCTGGAATAGAAAAGGTCTTCCCCAAACTGTGTCCACACCGTTGGAAGCATGGCGCTGTCCATCATGTCTTGGTATGCAGAAGCATTAACTGGGAGTAAGGGGTCGAGCCCAAACCCTGAAAAACAGGGTTATACATGCACACACACCCTGAAGTGATGTTTGTGTCTCTTTTTTTCTCACTATTAAACTTGCCCTACTGAGTGTGGGATAGGACAAACTCCAAGTCTACCAAGTCTATCTCCGCTGTGTCATGCAGAGTTTTGCTGTATCCAGCTATTTCATACCTCCCCACAGTCTCCAAGTAAAAGCCATTGTTGATGTTGGTGGTAAGATTGGCGTAAGCGATGTAAAGGGGTTGGTTGGTTTTGTGGTGTAATTGTTTTGAAAATATAAACCACAGAGGAAGTTTGGTTCTGACTAAAGTTTAGAGCAAGGGTGTCAACAAAGGTGTGGCTGCAGCCTTTTGTTCCAGCCAATGTGGAGCACAACTGATTTCACTTTAGTAAAATTGATCCTAATTTTAAAGTACTGTCATCTTTTCTCAATACTGGCTTCAGGTCTACCAGCCATGGTCATGCATTTGTGGAGTATACTGGTTTTAAAACGCAAAAAAAATCTGGTCCGAACTTATCAACCCCACCGATTAGTCACTGAGGTGCGGCCTTTATACTGCAAAGTCCACAGTGGAGTTTTTGTGGTTATCCTGGAAATGTGATTATGAAATATGGAGGCTAGTCATGGTGATGAGAGAGAGAACACCTTTACTTGACAGTCTGACACTCTCTTAACTATTCTTTGTTAAAAATACCCCCCAACCCAAGTGAAGGGACTACTGTTCTGTGTCATTCCAGAAACATTTTCTCATTTTGAAATGTGCTAATTCACAATCAATGTCATGATGCAGTGATGCTTAAAGAATTGAATAGTTTTGAGACCAGAGATTTAAACCCATTGCTTGTGCCTCTTGTAGAAATGGTGGAGTCCATGAAAAGTGTGGCGGGGAAAGATGTGGAGCTGACAGTTGAGGAGAGGAATCTGCTGTCTGTGGCCTACAAGAACGTGATCGGTGCGAGGAGAGCCTCCTGGAGGATAATCAGCAGCATCGAACAGAAAGAAGAGAACAAAGGAGGAGAAGACAAACTCAAAATGATCCGGGAATATAGACAAACGGTGAGGCTGAACTCCCTCTATACAGACCAGTTGCTTTCTTTGCACTGTCTGTCAAAGGGCTTTTAGTCAAAGAACTTTTTTTTTTTTTACTTTCCTACATATTTGTAAATGATCTCTGATTGGCTGAAAAAGAGTCTGGGTTGAAACACTCTTTAGTGTTGTCATTGTTGTCTTTTGGTTTCTCTTTTCTTGCATATTGGTGTGGGTGTGTGTGTCTTCAAGCACTTAAAAAATAAGCAGTATAATTCAGTCACTTTTGTCATTTAATGTCTTTATTTATCTTTATATGTTTTCCCATCATTCTGCACAGGTTGAGAAAGAGCTGAAATCAATCTGTAACGACATTCTGGATGTACTGGACAAACACCTCATTCCTGCAGCCAACACGGGAGAGTCGAAGGTTTTCTACTACAAAATGTGCGTAAATTACACAGACCAGTCCGTTTCTCTTCCTTTCGGAGCCTGAGCTGAACTCAAGTTGCACAGTTGATTAACATGGACAGTCATTTTGACTCTATTTAGAAAAGAACTGAGAACTGGCTTATATAGAAGTCAGCTGGCAGTTACTGAACTCTCAGAACAAACATCTGCCTGACTTTGTAATAAGAATTCAAAGCTACAGCTATTACATTACACTATGGAGTCAGGACAAGACATATATGAGAAAATTGACCAAAGCTGCTGACTCTGTTTTATGCAACTTTGATCCTCGAAGCAGCAAAGAAATAAATGTTACAGTAGTTTTCCTTTCAGAACATATGTCCTGTCTCTGAAAAATCAAACCACAATGATTTACACCTTTATTTACAAAAACAACAGAAGCTGAGTGTAGTATTAAAGTAGATATTTAATGATGAAGTTTGACAATAACCCAGTGTGTTTTCTAAAATATGCTTTGGGGAAACTTGTCCGGTCGGAGCAACTTTTGCCCAGTCATTAGAAGGATGTATGATGGATGTATGTGTGTGTGCGCACACAGGAAGGGTGACTACCACAGGTACCTGGCAGAGTTCGCCACAGGCAACGACAGGAAGGAAGCAGCGGAGAACAGTTTGGTAGCATATAAAGCAGCCAGCGACATCGCCATGATCGAGCTGCCGCCCACACACCCCATCCGCCTGGGCCTGGCCCTCAACTTCTCCGTCTTCTACTACGAAATCCTCAACTCTCCCGACCGTGCCTGCAGGTTAGTTCTATTAGTCACCTTCAGCACATGTGCACACTTGTCTGATGAGTAGAAGTAACAATATTGAATATAATTTCTGCCTTTAATTATTAGTGTGATTGCTTCAGTAAAGATGCCTGAAGGATTGCTAGGTTGGGTCCATGGCACAAACTTTTTTGTCCATAAAACCAATGTTTGGGTGTCTCCCAAATCACACTTCACATTTTCTCGTCAAAGGGCATCGTTTTGTTGTTACTATTGTTGCTATTATTGTTACTATTATTAATACTTTTGACATGATCCAACAAATGTGGTATTTCAAATATCAGAATTTTTCACAAAACAACTAATGGGGCCTACCGTGTCCTTTTAGCCTTTTTTTCCTGCCTTGTACAGCTGCTTTAACTCCTCACCTAATCGTCAAATGCCTTATAAGTGAGGTTGCAAGTGGTGGAGGTTCCCAGGGCTGGGAAATATTTCAGTTAGTTTGGAGATGGCACAGACAGATTAAAGCATGTTTCGGTGGAATATGAAATATGTCATATATAATCATGGAATCCGAAATATATGTTCATCCTGCGTTCGAATGTAATCATAGTTTTAGTGCAGAAGCAAAGAAGCAGACTTCACACACGAAATGGGTCTAAATTCGATTTTTTGCTGGAAAAAAATCTTTTAAATCTAGTATCCGTTCACAAGCACCTTTTTAGAGCTTCCTTATGGTAAAATGAAAGGTGGTGTTTGTTCTTGCAGCCTATTTATGGTTCAAAGTCAAACGAGTGGTGAGTCATTTATAGGTTGGTCACTCATGTCACCCCATGAGGCATTTTAATTCAGCCCTGCCATGATTTGGGTGGCCAGTTCCATGTAGCCGCAAGACACTCTCAGGCTGAATAAGCCAGCTGATTTTTTGTATATTATGAACCTATACTCATGTCCTCACCGTATACTCGGGTTTTTTGATCGATCATGTCAGTTGGGTTTGGTTTAACTCGGCAGTCATTTTGCTGTAAACAGGCTTCAGTGGATCTCCTCTCTGTATACAAGCCTTGCTGATTTTACTCCTTAGTTTATTGCGTGTGCAGACTGTCCAGCCTGTGTGTTTGGCACCAGAGTAACCAGCAGCTCGGTCTGTTTTCAATGTACAGATTTCAAGGGTACTCATATGCATATATCCATGGCAACTACACATGAAAGCTGCTCTCGTTAGAGCAGGACTGTTTTGAACACACTGAGGGTATCGTAACTAGTCACATCTTATTCATCAGCCATGTAAGCTATACAGGTCACACACACACATTTAGAAAGCGCAGGGTTTTTTTAGATTGTGAATAGAAGGTGATTATGTAAGATCGTCCCTACAATCATCAAAACCAGCCCTTCATGTCTTGCAACTGTGCATTTGATTGAACTGGTCTTTCGCAGCCACTCCCTCTTCTGAATAATTTATCATGTTTCTTTGCTTAGTGGTTTGCTTGGTTTGTTATTGATGTTTGATTTGCAAGATAATTGTCCACATCACTGTGCACAGAAATAAATAATGAAACTAAGCAAGACAAAATATGTCTTGACTAGCCCAGGTGTTTAAAATGGTAAAATCACTAGAACAATAAACGACCAAGGATATTAAATCTTGACCAGCTCAAATGTGTGCGTCTTATCTTTGGCCCAGGTTCATGTGCCTCGGGTGGTCTGTTCATAAGTTGGTGCCGATTTTTAATTGGGTCATAAGCACCTTGACCCTAAATAGCATTTATAAGACACAAATAGAACTGTGACTGAAGTGGGATTTTGATGAAGGTGGCTGTTACTGAATGAAAGGGAAGTAAAATCGGTAAAATCAGCAAGAACGAGCAAAACTGTTTGGCTAGCAGTAAGTGGTTCTTAGACATGTGGGACATATTTGGTAAATATATTTTAGACCATTTATAAACACTTTATGGGGTGGTCTTGGTAGCACAGTTTGTTATGGACATGCATTGTAATTCAGCCAGTTCTGAGTTGGTGAGGGACACATTTGACCAGATTTTGTCTGGACCCCACCCAAACTGCTGTGCCACATAAACCCTGTTGAATGAAACTGCCCAAAACTGACCCGAGGCGGCCTCTCCTTGTCCAATATGCCAAATTAAACCTGTCCCCTGCCCCACGTCTGACGTGCTTTTTGGGAAACCTTGGGATTGGGCAGACATTTCAAGCACTAAGTTGCGTTGGTAATTCCTGTAGTGTACATATTTGTAACCCACCATTCAGGCTTGACCTTAAACCCCTCTGCTCCCCTTGACCAGGTTGGCGAAGGCGGCGTTCGATGATGCGATAGCAGAACTGGACACGCTCAGCGAGGAGAGCTATAAGGACTCCACACTCATCATGCAGTTGCTACGTGACAACCTGACACTATGGACTTCAGACATGCAGGGAGACGGTACGTCAGCTCACACACTGACCCAGAGTCCGCTGTGGCTGTGCAGTAGTGAGGAGCCGCCCCATGTGGTGCGCTCTGAATACTCAGAGCTGGCAAACTGTCATCAAAAAGTTAACTCGCCATTTTAGTGGTCCTCTGCATCTGATAACATACACTTGATCAGTAGAAGTCATTTGTTGTTGGTTTCTTATTGATTTAGGTTTAAGTTAAGCACTACTTTTGGGGCTAATGGCAATACTTAAAGAGATTAAGAGATGAATGAAACATGAAACCCTCAGCAAAAAAGGACATCCCCCAATATTGACCCATAAAACTTTTAAGCTAATCTAATGTTGAGTACAATTGAAAACACGACAAGCATGACAAGCTAGCTGGTGTAACACGTTTTTTTCGCATTTCGCATTCATTCTTCAGAAATGCGCATTGGTCTAGTTTTGTCAAAGGTGAGATTGAAGCAAAAAAGTCAAGGTTCAGCATTATGTTTGGAAGTGGCTTTAGATTCATGGGCTGAAGGCAGACATATTGCCCATCTGACCATAACAACAAGCACACGACATTGGTCTGGCTTGTAGATTTCCCATCGACTGTATTAGTGCCAGCCATGCACTTTTGACAAACGTCAGAAAGGTTACTTTCATGATCTTGTGATGATGGCATCTCCAAAAGCAGTTCAAACCGAGTGAAAGACATTTGAGCCCTGTGTGAAAGCGCTCAAAGTTCCAGCTCCTGAATGAAGCTGTGAAACTCCTCCTTTTTTGGCTTCTCCAGAATGGAAAGTGTTAGTGTCACCTTTTACTCATGCGTTGAATTATAAGCTTACATTTGAGACACAACTTGCACATTTGAAATGACTCACAGGATGTTTTACATTACACAGCTCGGGTGTGGTTTAGTTTCACGTGGGTTTACAGTAGTTGTTTGGTTTACACATGGGGGGGGCATATGTCACTCCTCAGAGCAGGATCTAGGTTGACCTCATAGGAACAGGTCCTTAACCAGCACTTCAGCTCTGAGAGGTTTAATGAATATGGTACCAGGCTGTTGATGTCACACCTGATAAACTCGGGTAATGTAGAGCTAGTCTGAATTTGTTCTTGGTGCTCATACCTTTCTGCTCCAGTGGTAAACTGGAAATTCACCAGATTACCTTTGATGCCCATATGAACGCACCACAAGTATTTCTGTAGATCAGCTTGGCTCCAGGGAGAGTCATCATCTCAGCTCTGTTCTCATTGGTTGGGCTCTTTTTTCTTCTCAGTCTTTTCCCTCATTTTCTAATTCTTCTGACCTACCCAGCTACATGTAATTTCCCTTTTTTGTTCTTTTTATTTCCTTTCTTTTGTTTCTCTCGTCCTTTCTTTCTGTCTTGTTCTGTTTTGTTCCTGTTGTTTTTATTTTTGTTCTTTGTCTTTTACTTTTGTTCATTTAGCTTTTCTTTCTTTCTGTCTTTCTTTCTTATTCACACCATTCTCTCTCTCTCCATTTCTAACTCGTGCTCCCAGTGTTCTAACATCTCGCTCTCTCCTCCATCCTGCTGGTGTAGATTCGTAAGGACAGCTCCCCCCCCCCCCATTCCCTCTCAAGCTCCTCTTTGTAAGTCGTCTCCTCCCTTTTCTGTGCCTTTTCTCACTTTCTCTCTCACTTGCTTGCCCGCACACCCACTGACTTCTGTGGTTCCTCACTAACTGCACTGCATCCTGCTGAGTGTCTCCAAGTGAAGATTTGTAGATTTGCCCGCAGAGGCATTCGCGGTGTGCGCTGGCTCGGAGTGCGTCTCTGAGCAACTGTGATGAAGACCTCTTTTTCCGCAATAATTAAGTGTAAAGGTGATTTAAGTTTAAAAGTCTTCTGAGCTTGTTTCACATAGTCTTTCATGGAACAAAACCAGGCATCTGTGTCCATCCAGATTAATGCGGGAGATGCTATAGACGCTTATTTATTTTATTTATTTTTATTTACTTATTTAGAAGGCAGCACGTCAAGCATCATACGTTATGGATATAGTACGTTATTAATATAGATGTCTGTTGAATCTAAAACATTTTATGCACAATTTCAAAAATGTAACTGAATATTTACTAAAGAATTGAAAAGCATTACATTGTAACATCTTTGTATGTGTGTTAAAGTAACTTCTTTGTATGGTGTTTTGAACGTGTGTCTGAATCCCTCACAAAAATATCACAAATACCACACTCACGTTTTTTTTTTTTATCCTGTGCCAACACAGCGCTTGTGCTAACTCTGTTAGGTAAGTGTGGCGGTGCACGGCTGTCGCCCAGCAGTTAGCCTAATGAGCGCTACGTCACCAGCTGCTATTCTCGTCCCTCTTCTTTCTGTGCCTTTTGTCACACTTTACTAATTCCTTACCACACATTACTGCACAGCAAGTCAGCCGCACAGTAGCCATGGTTACTCTGCCAAGCAGCTCCCGGCGGAGTTCTGAGGCTGGGAAACTTAAATGTAAGCTTCAGTGGCTCGAAGTTTGACGCTCATGTTTCATGTTCACACATGCAACACAGCCCTCTGTCAGATAGCCACGACTGATTATATGCACCAGAATTCTGCACTGTTTTTCAAATTGTTTGCATGCAGAGTGTTGGAGTATAATGGGATTGTATCTGTGTGTTATCTCCTGACTGTTTAAAAGAGAATGGCCTGAACTTTGTGACATGTACATAAAAGTAAAAATATAGGTTGATAAAACCTTAAGGGTACATGATATAGCAGAATATAGCAAAATACTTTGACTTTTTTATGATACACCAGAGGTACGCCAACAGAGCACTATTGGGAAGAAAACTAATAATAAATAATTGATTAATTGATAATAATAAATAATTGATGATTATTAAAAAAATAACTTTAAAAACAATAGAATTTAATGCAGAATAAAAGTGAGTGTAAAAATGTCCCATTCAATGTCATCTGCTTGCAACTACTTTCCGCACGCACTTACTCTTTTGTAGACTGTTTAATTAATTTAAATGATTTTTTTAATTCTAAAAAGCCTATTGAGACAGTTTGATTATGGGTGGGGGGGGGGGGGGGGGGGGGGGGGGGGGGGGGGGGGGGGGGGGGGGGGGGGGGGGGGGGGGGGGGGGGGG
>JBBPDC010000084.1:7674435-7694203 GCA_037974485.1 Hemigrammopetersius urotaenia | reverse complement strand
AAAGTACACCAATCAGCCATAACAAAATCGCCTGTCTAATACTGTGTAGGTCCCCTTTATGCCACCAAAACAGCTCTGATCTGTTGAGGCATGGACTCCGCAAGGTGAACTGTGGTATCTGACACCATGGCAGATCTGTTGTGAAGTGAAGTCTCCATGGATCAGTCATCCAACAGATGCTTGATCAGACTGAGATCTGGGAAATTTGGAGGCCAAGTCAACACCATGAACTCTTTATGCTCCTGAAACCATTCCTGAACAGTCTTTCCAGTGCTGCAGGACATCCTGCTGAAAGAGGCCACACTCATTAGAGCATACTGTTGCAAGGGGCATTTGTTCTGCAACACTGTTTTGGCAAGTACACTATGGACAAAAGTATTGGGACACCCATGTTATGCAGGGTTTAGGCCAGCCCCCCTTGCTTCCACCTTAATGCTTCAGTATAACAAGACATTTTGGATAACGTCATGTTTCCAATTTTGTGGACACAGTTTGGAGAAGAACCTTTTCTATTCCAGCAGGACTGTGGCCCAGTGCACAAAGCAAGCTCCATAAAGACATGGCTGGATGAGTAAATGCTCTACAGAATAAATGAGCACAAATTCCCACAGAAATTCTCCAAGATCATGTGGAAAGCTGTCCAAGAAGAGTGGAAGCTGATATAGCTGCAAAGGGGGACCAACTCCATATTAATGTCGATGTATTTGAATGCAATGTCATTTAAGTTCCTGTTGGTGTAATGGTGAGGTGTCCCAATACATTTCTCTATATAGTGTAGATGTCAGTAACACAAAAGTCGAATGCCAAGACCCAGTCATCAAACCATCACGATCTGGTCCTTGTCAAAATAGGTCAGAGCCTCAAACCTTCTTTCTTGCCTGATATAAATCCCACTCCCACTGTAACTGGTTGCTGTGGCTGATTGGTGTATATTTATAATAAACTTTTATCTTGGTAATATAAACACTGATTGTACCTAAACAAACACAACCATAACAAAACCCGTACAAACGTTTTATCAAACATGACACTCACTGCAAATAGAAACGTCTTAAATTGATAGTAACAGTGCTATTCTACAAATGTCTAAAAATCGGAGAGTTCACGTCATATCTTCTACCAAGTGATTTAAAAATTTGTGAAGAAAAACTTTCTTTGTGTGCAGGAATACTAGTAACAAAACTGCATCTTGATTCGAAATCTCGGTAGAACTAATATTCTCTATCTCTCGTTCTTTCTCTCTCTCTCTCAAAATATTCAGACACTCTAACAATAAGTCTCACATTCAAAAAAAAAAAAAAACACGGGACATTTTTTTTTGTCCACAGTTACGGAAGTATTGCTACTGTCAGTGCAAAACGTACACAGTAATTACAGCACAACAGGATTACTGAACATCTCGGGTATACGACCACAAATCTAGCTAGTTCAGAGGCAAGAAACTCGAAATGGATGAACCGTACCTGTGTGACGTGGCTGCATGCATGCTCGACCAAAACAGCTATACTGTTTGAAATATCACAGCACACCAAATGTGAACGTGTTCAGCAGGAGCTCCTTATTCCATTAAGACACTTCTTAAAGCCACATATCGCCATTTACATAATAAACAACCCGAAACAATTCCAGATCGCGGAATATCTCATGCTCTTATGAGGTGAATGTTCAAAGTACATTGAGTTCAGATGTTGTGTTTCATAATATGATGTACATGCAAAAGTCAGGAACCACCCTTTCACTCATTTCCAGTCAGAATGATCATTGTATACACAATATTCATACATTTAACAGATATTCAGTGCTTTACAATAAGACTGTCTGTATAAAGAGGTTTATGATTTATTATTGGTCATAAATAAGGTCACAATATTGGACAACTGTGACCTGTTATTTGCAAAATAGTGAGCCCACATTCATCTTAAGCCTCAGTCAGCTTCATCATATTCACATTCACACTGTTGTTTTGTTGTATACAAATCATAAACCCTTTCTTAGTCTTATTGTAAAGTTATGGCAATGTTTCAGTATTTAGTGAGTCTACTCATTATTTTTATTACAGCTTGCATTCTTTTTGTTTCCAAAAATTCTCTACAGAAATCTACAGGCCTGTATAAACACCTCCATAGTTTAAATTGGTAATCTCAATCACTTTTCTTTTCTCAGTAATGTCTGCTTGAATATTCTTTTAAGACCCACAGTGTTCAGTCATCTTCTTGCAGTGGAAGGATGGACCGAAACACCTATGAATTGTTTCAGTTCTAAAACAAGAGTGGAACTTTTTTCCTATGTGTGGTGAAAGCTTGAGCTGTTTTTTCTGATGGGACAATGTTGCTGGTCTACCAGGTTTTGCAGCTTTTAGGGGTCCCATTTTTTAATGGGGCCTGTTTTTCACTTATTTTTCCTTTGACTTTGCCCTTCTTCCTAAACCTTTCATTTAGCCACTTTAGATGCAGTTAAAAAAATGTTTGAGGCAGCTTAGGTGTGTGTGGGTAGTATCTGTGAATTTGTGCCTCTTTGATGGGATACTTTGGGAAAGGCTTTTGTTATGAGGACACAGCTGTTGTTGTTTGAGGCTGAGATCGGATGAATGGAAGACTTAAAGTGGCAAAAGAACAAATTAAAGACTAATAGATTTGATATTCTGTTGTGCTTGTTTTCCAAACTGCTTGTCTTTAATGGCAGATTTGACTGGAAATTCCATAAACAGAAGGATGGTCTCTGGCTTTTGTACAGTGCTGTATAACCGATATGTGTAATTTAAAACAGCAGTTACTGAAGTCACCAAAAGAAGATAAAAGTATTTTGAAGCGATGCAACTTTAGTGAGTGAGTCAGTATGTTCTGACAGCCTTTAGTACAGCCTCACCTGTTTGAAAGTAAGCACCACTTGTCTCATGGATGTGGGGAAATGGGGACTTCTCATCCAAATGATTCACTCAATGATTGTTAACTAAAGCGATGGTGGACCGACTGTGGTCAAACTTGACAGAGTGCTCACTGCATTGGTCTGAATAAGGAATCTGAATAGTTAGTCCATCTCCTTCATTCAGTTTTGGCCAGAAAAGTCATTTCCTCCACTGTCTCCAGTGCCACTGGTCTTAGGTTCAGTTCAGGTAATCAATGACAGTATCCAGTGTAAACCACAAGATAGGAATCAAACTCAAATGATGAAATGAAGTGGCCTGATATATGGATATAGATGTGGTTGAGGGTGCAGCTCGCACACAAGCCTCTAGAGCTGGCCGAAAAGGATGGAGCAGAGTAGGAAGATGGAGTAGAGCAGCAAGAGGCCCAGGCCCAATCGTCGATCCAGCTTCCAGCCGTTCAGGTGAACACTCAGGACCTGATGCACACACAAAGCACAATTTAATACACAAGAACAATTTTTAAAGTTTTGGGACCCCTGACCATTACAATAACAGGGATTTTTATGATGTTGCATTCAAATAAATAGACTTTAATATGGAGTTGGTCCCCCCTTTGCAGCTATAATGTCTTGGTCCTAGTTCCAACCCTGAAAAACAGGTGTGTCCCAATACTTTTGTCCATATAGGGCATCTTTCTGATTATATGGTTTACAGTTGGTTCCTATACATAAATACAGCAAAGTGAGCCATATCTATCATTAGCACTAAAATGACCTGCATGCCCACGTTCTTAATAATGCCACACAAATGATTTATGTGCGATATGAATAAAAACAAATGAATAAACTACCAGCAGAAGCCCTCATCACAAAGACTAATACTCAGATCAGCTGTGAAATGTTCTAGATTACAACAAAAAAGAAACAGAAGGTATCATTGCCTACACTGTATTATATCATGCATTTATGAAATTCTGATCTTACCATTTTCATTAAGATTGCGTGGCCACAAATTATATTTATATCTGAGTTCAAACGGCTCAGAATAGATTTGAAAAATCAGATTTGAGTCTCTGATATTTCAACCTCGTAATGTGATTATAAGCAAAAGGGAGGCTTTGAATTGTTGAAGTGTGCAGGAGATGGTGTGTGTGGGGCAAGGAGGCACTCACTGTGAGGAAGACAGATGCTAGTAGCAGGATAACTGAGTACACCAGACCTTTATTGTTGATGAATACCTGAAAAGACATGGAAATAATCAGTGACAGGAGAGTAAACGGAAGAATTTGCAATGCAATGTAATGTATTTCACAAAGATTAATATGATAAAAGATCAGCCGTATACAGCTCTGGAAAAAATAAGAGACCACCGCAATTCGTTTTTAAATCAGCATCTCCATTCCATGCCAGTGTCTGTTAAATTCCTAACTTATTTAATGAGGAAAAAACACTGCTGTAATCGACACTCCTCTTGCAGTGAGGCCAGTCAGGTGGCAAAACACTACCAGAAGTATGTTAAAGGTAATTATTACCATTTTGTTTGAGAGCTGCATCATTTCTCTGATTTTGATGTTTTGTCATAAAATGATGCTTTAAAGAATAATCATTTTATTTGGAAATTAGGAGAAATATTGTCAGCAGTTCTTAAAAACTAAGGCAAAGCTATTCAGTCCAATACTTGCAGCGGTAAAAGCTAAAACCTGAGAAACTAAGAGTGCTATTTTTTTCCTGCATATCCAAAAAGGAGAGAAAAAGTGCTCACTGATGTTCCATGGGACACCACCAACGTCCTGAGCGCCCATGGGAAGCCCAAGCCCAGCAAAATGTCAAAGATATTACTGCCTATGGAGTTAGATACCGCCATGTCTCCCATACCTGACACATACAAACACACACACACACACACACACACACACACACACACAAAAGGGAAGGCACTGTCACTTTCCATTGATCAGAGAGCTTTTCATGTGCCTTTGATATTCGGCTTTGCTTAGACAGGAAGCTCCACTGTGTAATGTTCACATCTGATTTTCATTCATCCTGTTTTTGTTGATTTTTTTGATTGGTGTGTTTAGACAAGCTATGAGTATGAGATCATTTTAAGAATGGGTACACTTACAACCAAAAAAAAAAAAAATCACAGGCGACTCCTTGTCTAAACATAGCCAACTACTGCAAGCAATAAAACAGACTATGATGTACTGTCTACAGATAAAAGAGAAAGAGTCAAAATCCAGTACCTTGGCGGGCTACAATGAGGCTTGCCATGCAGTCGGGTACACTGGTACCTGCTGCCAAGAAAGTGATGCCCATGATATAGTCAGGGATGTCCAGAGTGTAGCTGATTATGGTGACCTATAGGCACAGATAAGAGTATAAGCAGTCCATTGTTAAAGACAACATGTGACCTGATCTGGCAAAATGAGTCACAGTGACCAAAAACGCAAAATTGAGGTTGAAAAAATAAGCTTTAAAATGATATCTTGGTCAAAGCTGTATCTTAAACTGCTGTCAAGTTACAGCCGTTTGAATCATGGTAGCACAGCACCATTTTACGTTTACGGCATTTAGCAGACGCTCTTATCCAGAGCGACAAAGTTTAAAGTTTTTTGTCAGTTTTTGTTGATATCTTTAACAATCCATAGCATCCAAAGAGATGCACCCAACAAAATTTTACTACAGGCATTTAGATACTTAGAAAAATATATGAAATCAGACTGAAGCTTCAATTATTTCAAAATATTCATTAAATACTTATCAAATAATTCATATTTTTGTAAGATTTGAGAGCTACAACTCAGATTAAATAGCCATTTAAGTACATTTTCACAGTTATTTCTATGATGAAACTTTGGGAGATTTATTTTGAAGACCTTTTCTTTCATGGAAGACCAAAAAAGAAAAATCAATATTTTTGATGTTTGTCAACATAATCGGACCGTATCTCAATAAACAGAACGCCGACTTCTGACTCATTAAGGCAGATCGGGTCACAAATGTTTATTCTTTGAGTGTAAGTCTATTAACACTCTATCCACTGGTTATCATGCTGATTATTTATCTACCCTAACATGTTGTGCACGGTCATCTTTGAATCTTAGATACAGACATTTTAAACTCCAGGGGGTATTTTAAGACAAGGACCCTTGTTTCCTACTGGTGCCATCAAATCAGTTCACATTATGCATAAACCCTGCAGAAATGATGTAACTATGCAAATGCATATATATTTAATGTAGAGTCTTTTTGTAAACAACCACCAGAGGAAAATAACTGTCATGCTGATTAAAATTTTATGAATAATCAATTCCCACAACTTTTCTAATATTTTTTAATATCCATTCCTAGTGCTCATAGAGATCTTATTTGTTTTAATCACTTGCCACAAGCTTCTTAAAAATTATTATCAAGCTTTTTTACTGAAGCATTATTTCCTCTCTTACCATCCAGACCATCTGATAAGAGAAGATGGCGATCCAGAGTGTGGAGGTGATGAAGGTTATCATGAACCAGCGATGCCACTGTGGCAGAATACAGTTGGGCACTGTGTAGTACAGCAGCACGCCCAGTGGCCATGACACTAGCCACTTAACACGGGCTGCGCAACTAGCTGGAAAAACATACAAACGCACAAATGTAAACATATAAATGTTCACATGGACAAAAGTATTGGGACACCCTTTTTTTTTTTTTTAAATGGTTTGGGCTAGGCCCCTTACTTCCATTGAAGGGCTAAATCTTACTGCTTCAGCAGACCAATGACATTTTGGACAATGCCATGTTTCCAACTTTGCTACCCCAGCATGACTGTGTCCCAGTACACAAAGCGAACTCCATAAAGACATGGTTGGATGAGTTTGGAGTGGAAAAATCTGACTGGCCCACACAGAGCCCTGAACTCAACCCCATCCAACACCTTTGGGATGAACTGGAATGGAGATTGTGAGCCAGACCTTCTCTCCAAAATCAGTGGCTGACAGAATGAATGGGAACAAATTCTCATAAACAATTTTCTTGGGAAGCCATCCATGAAGAGTGGAATCTGCTATAGCAGCAAAGGGGGTCCAACTTCATATTAAAAGTTTATGTATTTGAATGCAATGTCATTAAAGTCCCTTTTGATGTAATGGCCAGGCGTCCCAATACTTTTGTGATGCACGGTGCATTAGATTATACAAAGTAAACACTTAAATATCCTCCACAGTCATCTATCACTAAAGTCATCAATCATTAATAGTTATTAGGAAAACTTATCTCTGCTCAAACAGGGTAATTATTAGTTTGAGGCTTACACTGACCTGGAACATGGAGGGGTCTAAAGACCTCATCTCCATCATCTTCTTCCTCAGGCTGAAGGTTGTCTGCTGCTTTCACTCCTCCATCTCTCTCCAGCCTACCTCCATCTTCCAGGGGTCGATCCACACTACCTCCGTTCTCGATCCCTCCGGAGCCGAATGACTTCACAGGGCTGCCCCCTTGCCCTGACTCCCGGATCAGTCTCTGTCTCTGGAAAACAAAGAGACATGAAATAAACAGACTACTTATGATGCAGAGGCATTTTATTTCTGACTCTACAACAGTAGTACACTGCAAAGGAACAATGCAGATGCAGTGATGTATGTACACGGGCAAGTTCAACAGTGTGGGCTGAGTACCAGCGGTGTAAAAATTCACTGATGCAAGGATGCATTTTTGGAAAGTCATTATAATGAATTATAATAATATTGTAATGATATTTAATAGATCATGCTTCTTTTTGGTCAAAATTAGACGTGAACACCTTAAGACACCTTTTTCATTCTCTATACTGATATGAAAACCTCAATATTGATCAATAATGATAATTTGCATGTAAAAAACAGCTATTGTAATTGTACTTCACTTACTTCACTGGTTATCACATTTGGATTCATAATTTGATTCATTTAGCTTGAGATATTTGCTCAGCATTTCCACAAAAATACACTGACTATCAGCACTGGATGTGTATTACTGTATGTGTAAGACATGAGTGTGTCCCAGCAGGACATTCTAGTCACCCAAGTAACAACAATCCAAACCACAGCGGTGATGAGTCATTTCTGTGTATGCACGCAGGTATAGAAGGGGATCAGATTTTTCATTTTGCTGTGTGATTTAGGTGGAGTCGGTTCTCAAAACTGTGGATACAGGTCAGGTTTGGGCTTCAATCTGGGCAGACCTCCACACCCTACCATCCAAATTCAGGGTTCAGGTTCAAGGTCACTTTCATTTTTTCTCCAGAGGGCCTTGTTTAACTGCATCAGGCTTATTGTTTATTACTTAATAAGCAATAGAATTAATCTGCACGTCAGGAAACCTCCAGGAATGGATTAAGGCACGGTGTCTTAAAGAATGATAATGTAATAAGAGATTTACACCCTTGTTCTTTATTGAGAGTGTGGTGCCCACCTCACTAATGAGCACACGGCTGGCCATGCTGAGACGGGTGCGGGGTGAAAAGTGCGGCGTAATCATGATGCGCAGTCCAGCTTCTGGAAAGGAGAGCTGGTGTGGCCTGAGGATCAGTAGCTCATCCACCATCACCACCGAAGACTCCTGCTGCCCTGCATGAGGCTGATCTGAGATCAGTCCAGGGAGATGTGTTTCACATTAAACTTACTGTGCGAGGGAGAGAGACTGAAACTACTTTAAAACAAAGACATTTTCCATATTGCAAAAAGGATATAAATAGTGCTTCAGACATTACAGAGGCAACACCCACACTGAAAATACTGTGTGACGAAAAGAGCTGAACTTATACTCTATGAACAAAAGAATTGGGACACACCTGATTTTTAGGGTTTGAGCTAGGCCCCTTAAGTTCCAAGGTCAATCTTAATACTTCGGCATACCGAGACATTTTGGACAACGCCATGCTTCCCACTTTGTGGACACAGTTTGGGGAAGAACCTTTTCTATTCCAGCAGGACTGTGCCTCAGTGCACAAACCAAGCTCTATAAAGACATGGTTGGAGGGGTTCGGTGTAGAAGAACTTGACTGGCCCATACAGAGTCCTGACCTCAACCCCATCCAACACCTTTGGGATGAACTGGAACAGAGATTGTGAGCCAGGCCTTCTCGTCCAACATCAGTGTCTGAACTCATCAAGTCTCACAGAAATGCCATAGTCTTGTGGAAAGCCTTCCAGAGTGGAAGTTGTTACAACTGCAAAGGGGGCGACCAACTCTATATTAACGTCTATGGATTTGAATGCAATGTTAGAAAAGTCCCTGATGATGTAATGATTGGGTGTCCCAATACATTTGTCCATATAGTGTATTACCCCTATTTGAACATAAAATCTGCCGACTTAGTAAGATGAGAGAAGTGCTGCACCTATGAAAATATCTTCTCTGACTTGCTGATCTCAAACCGGAGTACAGAGAGAGGAGATCTTACTTCAAAAATAAAATCAGCCAGGGCTACAAAACTGTCCTCCTCAAACACACATAGACCGTCACAGATAAAGATGTGACTATTGCAAAATACTGGCTTGCCAGAATGTTGACAGTGCCAAACACACTCTTCCATGCACACACACACACACACAAACATCCGAACAGTCTGACACAAGAACATAAACACACAGCGGTCAACGCTAAATTAGGAAAAAGTTACAGCAACATCATGAAGCCCCGAGCTGATACAGCACCACTGCCAGATTAATGATGTGACTTAATCAAAACAGTATTTCTTATGACATTACAAACTGGTCTAAAGAACTGAAGTAAATAAAGTAAATAAAAGGAATATTTTGTAAACTATTACTTCATAAACTGATCATTTCAAATGTTTCCCCTATTTTGGACCGTATTTTCAATCCTGGCTTTAATGACTGCACCACTCCTATCACTGCTGTTAGAACAAGATCTCATTTCTCTAGAAAAGTAACTTTACAGTAGAAATTTCAGAAACAAGATTCTATTTTAACATAATTTTGGATCATTCTAAAGCATGTCTGTCATGACATTTTTACACCGTATTAACAGTAGCTGCATATTATGTAAAAAATGAAAGCAAAAGAAATGGACATGCAAGGTTTTTTGTCTACAAAAATCAGATTTGTCTGGTAATGTTTTTATAATCGTGCTTTCTTTTAGTATCTCTTTTCTATTGTGTAAATCTATATTTTCATTAAATATTCAGAACATGCTTCTGCAGGGCAATAGTACGTCATGCTAGTCATAGTCATGCTTGTTGAACAGGTAAAAGCCTTCCACACCTTTACGAAAGAACAAAGGCTTAAATTATTAAGACATTGTGGGTTAATATGAGGTTTTTTTGGATTTAATGCACTAAAACATCCAAATAAAGACTTTCAAACCAGAGAACGCAGGAGGAAAATGCTGAGGAAGAAAATATAAGCAAATATAACATATGGATATAAATAAGGATACATCTAGTAACAATTATTGCTCTTGTTTTTAACACATGGAGATCCACTGTCTCAGAGGCTGAGGCAGTGCACATGTGAGGTGGAGGCTCTACTTAATCTCGGGGCTCTGAGATTTAAAAGTAGCTATCACACCATGAATATCCAACACCTTTTCCTTGCTTTGATGGTTATATATTTTTTTAAAACTTTCTATAGCCTCGGGCTTTGACAGCCTCTTCTCTCCTTCCACAAAGACGTAAGATGATCAGACCTTTTCTCAAGAGCACCATAGAGGTATTGCAGTTTGCTCCATCCTCCACAGCCTCCGCGTTTCTGGCGTTCTCTCCCCTTGTGCAGCAGCGGCCCGGACCCCCAATGCGTCTTTCCACAAAGCTCGCGATCTGACTGTTAAACCTGTACAAACAAGATTTGCCAGAGTATGTTCAAAAAACACCTTTCGTGGGACCTACACTCAATGGCCAGTTCCAACCTACCATATATGTGACCTGATCTGTCAAAATGACAAAATTCAAAACTGAAGATGAAAACATAAGCTTTAAAATGATATATTGTATCTTAAACGATTGTCAAGTTATAATCGTTTGAATTATGGTATCGCAGCACCATTTTCCAACTGAAAAAACGAGAAAATCAAAAGATTTTTGTCAGTTTTTTGTTGATATCTTTAACAATCCATAGCATCCAAAGAGATGCACCCAGTATTCAACAACATTTTACTACAGGCATTTAGATACTTAGAAAAATACATTAAATCAGGCTGAAGCTTCAATTATTTCAAAATTTGTATTAAATACTAAATAATTTGAGAGCTGCAACTCAACTTACATAGCCATTTAAGTATATTTTCACAGTTATGTCTACAATGAAACTTAATTTTGAAGACCTTTTCTTTCATATTAGACCAAAAAAGAAAAATCTATATTTTTGATGTTTTTCAACTTAATCGGCCCGTATCTAAATAAATAGAACGCCGACTTCCGACTCATTACAGCAGATCCGGTCACATATGTACACATTTATATTTACTGACAATAACCCATCAGTAACTGCACAATTTATCAACCCCCACTTCTACTCCATAAATCTAGGAAAGTGGCTGCCATAGGACCCTCACTGACCACATATTATCTCGGACAATTCTGAGTGTGGGCTGTAAAGCAAGAATGTATCAGGCATGGGGTCAGCACTGGCACAGCTAGGTTGAAAATAGTCTTTCAATTACAAATATCCAGCCAGGAGCAAGTCTGTGTTCAGAGACTGACCACTGATGAAAGGCTAGAGGGTAGTTAACACCAATTATGTGTGAATCCAGTCTTTAATTTTGCACAAGCAATGAGTACCAATAAGCCTAATAAACATTTGTCTAATAAAGTGATCTGTAAGTCTGCACAGTGTCTAAAATTCCATCAGTAGTTGTAAACCTACAAAGTGCAGCTGTGCATGTGGTATGCGTTTCTATTAGCCTATGATACAAATCAGGTGTAACAAACTGCCAACTCAGTGCATCACTCATAACTCATCCACTTAACAGAGTTTATACTAGTGATGGACTTCAGTAAAGTGCACATGATTATTTCTACTCACTTCATGATGAGAATGTAAACTCCATACATGGAGATCAGGAGCATGGACTCCCACCTGGAAACAGAAGGCAGTAAGATCAATCTTACTCACACAATGAAAATAATGTTACTGAATTATTGAAAGTAATAAATACATTCTGATGAGCTTATTTTATCCAACCCTATGGCCAAAAAAAAAAAATCGCTATTTAAACGGAAATAATTAATTTATCATCAGATATTGCCAATTGGAAAAATGTGATTGATTATCTTAAATGACTGAATATATATAGCAGGTGTGTAAACATGTATGATTAATTGGAACAGGGTTCTAAATTATGCACAAAAAGTGAATTTCTATGGTACTTGTCATTTATTTAAAAGAAAATGTAAAATACCCCAACGGACTTCTGACCTTCAAAATAGATTTGAATGCACAAGCTGTGCCGATGAGAAAGTAAACCACTGAGCCACTCTATGTCTCTCTAGGTCTCTATATAATACGGACATGTTGGAACTGTGCCAAAGTCTCAAACAGCCTCAGAGGAGAAGTGGCACCATAACTTAGTAACAAAAAGAATAATAATTCAGAACAGTAGTAAGAAAGCTTAAGAACAGTAGCGTGCTGAGGCAATTACACTAAAAAAGGTTTCGTTTACGCCATTTATCAGACACTGTTATCCAAAGCGACTTCCATTCCCTAATTACAGGGGACAGTCTCCCTGGAGCAACTTGGGGTTAAGGGTCTTGCTCAGGGACCCAGTGGTGGTATACTGAAGGTAGGATTCAAACCCATGACCTCATGGTCCGAAGGCAAGTATCCTATCCACAGGTTCTCAAAGCATTTCGGTATGAGCCATTATCACTTAAAGACTCCCCCTTTTTCTTTGTCCATAACAATTAATAATTCATCCTTTTTTGATTCTTAAAAAGGTACCATGGATATTTACTATTCGTGCATCTGGTTTAATTCTGCAGGCAGGGATTCTGAGTGCAGTGTGGATAAGTCTGGATTTTAAAGCTCTTGTGAAACTTTATTAAGACCTTAAAGACTTGTCAATATGGTTTAGGACAAAACATGACTTAACGGGAGCTACAAACATGCCCAAACCTTTCAGACAACAACAGTGTTCACTGTAGCTAAATCACATCCACAAGCCTGCGAGACCTTAATGAAGACAATGACGATTTGTTTGGGTTGATGTATTAATGGAAACAATACGGATGACCGTTGACCTCTTGTGTTTGTTAGCCATGTTATAGTTCAACATGAATAGCAACTGACAGCTGGATATATGTAAATGATTCTTGTGACATCACAAAAACAATTCAAAACAGGCTGTTTTTACACCATAGTTTAAAGTAAAGTAAAGTGGCCTCTTATAGTCACACGTGAACACACCACACCACAGCACACAGGGTGAACAACGTGAAATTCTTTCTCTGCATTTAACACATTCACCAAGTGAAGCATCGGGCAGCCAGCAACAAGAGACGCCCGGGGAGCAGTGTGTGGGGATACCTCAAGGGTACTTCATTGGTGTCACTAGCAGTCTTGGGATTCAAACCCACAACCTTCTGATCGCAGAGGCAACTCCCTAACTAACAGGACACCAGCTGCCCCAAACCAAATGACCGGAATCGAACCCAGTTTGGATGGCAGTGTTGACCATCTTGAATAAGGGGCGAGTGCCAGTACTTTAATATTGAAACAATACGTTAATATTGTTTACATACTGACATGTACTGAACACTCTATGAAGCAATTTCCAGTCCTGGTCTCGTTACTAACCCTGTGAATATTCTTGAAAACCCACAATAGGCAGCGCATACAGAAACACAGGAGTTCTTAACTCAGGAACAATTCACTGAGGAATGTACCTTCAAAAACAAAAGACCACTGAACAGAACAGGAGATGAAATGTTAGCTGCCTGATAGTGCTTCACTTTTAATAAGCCTTTGATTCCGACTAATTTCATTGCGAGGCCCCTTCTGTCTGAGCAAAAGCACAGAGGTAATCAGTTGATATGAGAGCATGTTTGAGGCGCTCATTCGTGTCTGAGTGTAATGAATGGCTGTAATTAGACTTACCACACAACCCTCTCATCATAGATGACCTGCAAGAGTGGGAAATAAATGAAGGCACAGAACTAATAACGGTGACCTTGCCGTAGCATGAAAAGCTGTTAAAATGAAATGCCTTATTATTATTGAAGAGATAAGTCAGACTTCTGGTAATGGCTTGCATGAAAATGCTTTATTGCTCTCAAGTTTATTTCATATTTCATTTAGCCAAGAGAACAATATAGCATTCGAATGTCAGTGCCAATGATGAGCTTGTTCTCAAGAGCATTTCAGACACACATATACTCACCAATATTAAGGCCAGGACGGACAGGATATAGTAAATAGAGTCTCTGAACAGGGACCACCAGGTAAGAGCTACAGTCTGTAAGCAAGAGATGGAGAAATGCACATTACTGACCACAGACATCTGTTCACAGGTGTCTCCATCCAACAAACAACTTTTTGTACCATCTTCCAAAACATCAGTCATCAGTATCAGACATCAGTGAAGGACGGGCTGCCACATGTCTTAGTGACAGGAATCAAGAATCGGTTCCAAATTGCCCAATGCGCCTTTGAGGTTTCTGCTTTCTTTTATCGATGCTGGAACGCGTTTCTGTTGCACAATGCAAACAACTCATGTGTAATGACGTCAAATTCTGAATCTGGAAACTTTCTACAATAAGAAAGGGAGGAAGAAATGTGTGAACTTTCACAAAGAAAAACAGAAATGATGCTACTTGCAATATCTGTAATATCATTTCAAACAAGGGTGGAAACACCAGCATTAATGCTAAAAACATCTTTCAGTGCAATTTGGGCTGAAATTCCAGACATGTTGTAGGTTTAACACTATTTGCAGTTCTACTGTTCCCAGCACATCCGTTACTGAGGATACAATACAATCCAAGCTCATTCCCTTTTGGAAATAGTACTGCTATGTATTCAAATGTCAATAGGTATTTTCCTGAATACAAATCATACACATTTTAGATTTTTTCTGTTTTTAGATAGACATACTGCATTGAGGTAATAAAATAGCTTGGTTGAGTCTGGAAACCTGTGTTTGGTATATTTTTAACTCAAAGGATTAATCAGGAATTGATTAGGAAATCGATAAGTGTCAGAATGATGAGCAGAAAGGACAGGACAATGGTGCACATAGATTTTTTTACATTTCCATCCCTACGGCTTCAGCACTGCTATTGCTTAAAGGTGAGCGCCTCTCTTTTGCTACGTTTCTGTTCTAAATAAAGTCTTGAATACATTTTAAACATGATCGAAAAACGCAAATCTGTTTAGTGGCAACAAAATTTTTTTACACATTTTTGTCATTGTGATCTTCAGAACAAAGACCTCTAGACACTATTAGTACAGTGTAGTAGTGCATCATACTTTTAACAGTCCTTCCTTTAAATAGTATACAGTTCAGATGTCTGAATGTATGCCAGAATAGCTGTGGAACTGAAAACAAAGAGAGGCACCTGGCCAGCGAAGATGCCACACACTCCAATAATGACCAGGACGTTGAAGACAGCTGAGCCCACGATGGTCCCCACACCTACATCTCCCTTAGTGATGAACACACCTGTCATTCAAACAGAAGGTCTTCTTACAAAAGTGCTAAGAGATTCACTCAATCTGAGTGGTTCAGCAAAGGTTAAAACCTGTGGTAATTATGGCAAAATTGAAACACGTTCAGAAACATCCAAAATTGTAATAATACTGTATCAAGTGAAATCAAGTGACTTGTTCCCAAACAGTGTTTCATTACATCAACAGCTGTTCTGAAACGTTCTACTTGTTTGTTATATATTGAAAAGAAATGGAACTACACCTGGTGACTTGATTTCGCACTCAGGACATTCCCACAAATCTCTACAAATATACCCACGAACCAATACAAAATACACATACACTTTATTAAATGACACTTGCATGAAATATTAATGACACATTTTTATGAAATATAAAATTAAGTAAATAAGATGCAAGTCATATGTAGCCATTGAGTGAGCAAGCGCTCCTTATTAAAAACTGTAAGATGTACTCGTACTGTCTCGGCATGCTGAAGGTACCTGAATTGCATAATTAAGAAATGTGTCCCAATACTTTTGTCTATATAGTGTATGTGTTGGTTTTTACACTCCCAGACATTAATGTTAACAGTGCCCGGGTTCACGATATGTACAGTTCTTGTTTATTATAACACCTGTTGTAAAGCTCAGAGCTAAACCCGGGATAAGCAAAATGTTGTTCCAACTGCTAATTAATTAAAACGCTCAGGCGCCTGGATTTCCACTTATCTCAGATGTAGTCAGTCAGCCAAAAACATTTGTGATAAGGAGGACTGATCTTGGATCATACGCCTCCAAATTTAAGGCAATTATTTTCAAAGGCTGCCACAACATTTGAGTACACAAAACAGTTTGGTTCATTTTTAAAGGTCACAGTGTGTCGCTCTATGTCCTAAACCTCTCTGACAAGTTTTTGCCTTCCTTAATGAAGAGGTGGATGTGGTTTTAGATGGTTGTGAGAAGTTTTGGAGAGGTATTTGGGTGATTATTAATTCTAGTGCATGTCAGCTACATTGGGTATAGAAAATAATAACAATCCCTTTAAAATATTCATTTTGTTGCTTTGCAACCTGACATGAAGACACAAAACACAAAAAATGAAGAAATTAAGACACAAAAAAGCACATTTTTCCAGATCCATTTACACAGTGCAACATATAATGTCCTACTGAAAGATATGGTAGCAACCGTTCAGAAAAAAAAATAAAAAAATCATCGGGACTGACAAATGATCACCACCCTACTGAAGTACTTCCATGTAAAATTCTATCAGGTACAACTAATTACCCTTTTCATTGCAAACCAAGCTAACTGGCCTCCACCTGTGATCAGCTGTAAGCATTTCGATTAGTTCAGCATAAAACAGCTATTCCTGGAGTATTTCAGTGCTTGGCAGTGCAGCTGAAAGCGAATGATCAACTATGGGTGGCAAGGCACTATCAAAAGATCTCAGGGACAATGTTATGGACAGGCACAAGTCAGGAGATGGATATAAAAAAATCAATGGTTTTATCAAGCCTACAGCAACTATGAAACAGTTACAGGACCTTATAGGAGAGTTGTGTACATGTGACAACAATATCATTAAGTGTTCCACAATGGGAGAGTAGCAAGAAAAAAGCCACTCCTCAAGAAAGGTCACATTAAGTCTTGATTGAGCTTTGCTGAAAGGCACCTTAAAGGAAATGAGGCTAAGCAGAAAAAGATCTTATGGTCGGATGAGTTCAATATCGAACTTGAATTTGGCGTCAACACCTAATAGGATATCTGGTGGAACCCCCATACAGCTCACTGTCTAAAGAAGACCACACCTACAGTAAAGTATGGTGATGGTAGCATCTTGTTGTGGTGGTATTCTCTGTAGCAGGGAATGGGGCACTTGTCAATGGATGGGGCAAAATACGGTCAAATTCCTGAGGAAAACCTACTGTCCTTTGCCAGAAAGTTGTCAAATTCCAAATTCCATGACAATGACTCCAAGCACAGAGCAAAACTTGCCACACAGTGGCTGAAAGACAAAAGGATGATTGTCTTTGCATGGCCTAGTCAGAGTCCAGACCTAAACACTATTGAAAATCTGTGGAATGAGCACCAGCCGTCACCATCCAGTATAGCTGAGCTTGATCTGCTCTGTAGAGAAGTGTGGGCAAATACTGCACAGTCTAGATGTGCAAAGTTAGTAGACACATATCCCAACAGATTCTCGCCAGTAAATAAACAAATGGAGGTTCCACAAAGTACTGAAACAGTGGGGTGATACTTTCTCTCTGTTTATTTATTAGTGATCATAATTTCCCCCCGACTGCTGTTGCATTGACCAAATATAGCTGGAAATTTTTTTTGGGGGGGTGTCTTCATTTCAGACTCCAAAGCAACAAACTCTAGCCATCTAAACTTGCAGAGTACAGTTTTCTGGTAGGTTATGGTCTAATGTGGCCTACTTTAAGTGTACCTGCAGGTGCTCTCTTTCCACATTTCACTGTGAAAGTGTTCTAAGGTGACATCTAGTGGGCTTCTGTGAAGAAAATATTCTGTGTTTAGACCTGTGGCCTGATTTCCTAGAAGTGTTAAGAACCTTTTGACCATTAGAGGGTCTTAGGTATATAACACCAACTCTCTGCAACACTGTGACCAAGCACACTACAGATACAGATACAGACGGGAACCCTGAACTGACCAATGAGAGAGGTGAAGAGCTCGGGGGCTGAGCTTCCTGCAGCCATGAAGGTCGCTCCAGCCACATCCTCACTGAGCTGCAAATTCTGAAGAGAGAAATGCCACAGGTGAGTACTCAATCAGACAGTTTCAGGAACTTCTTAATCAACCTTAACATACCATAGGCATGAAATCTAGGTCAGGTAATAAGGGTTCATTTTATTTCCCCCCCTCTGAAACGGCATCCGGACACTACAGAATCTCACTACATATCTCGTGGGATTATGATTCGATTCAATCCCATTTCTTTGGCTAAGCTCCTTTTAGAGCAGTCTCTCCCCACAAAGGCAGCATTATCTGAAGTTGAAAAGCTCCGGTTTAAACGTCTCAGGAGCTGCAAAGAAAGGCAAGGCGGCCTAATCCAAAGGGAAACGCGCTTCCCAGATGCGCCTTGTTAGTGAGACCTTTAACTAGAGTACATGACACCGCAGCACTAACATCACGAAAGTGTGTGTGGGGGGGGGTGGGGGTCGGGGGTCAGACAAATTGGGCTGTCAACACCTCATGCAGAAGCGACATATGGTGCCCTTCTGGGAATGCCGGATAGGTGCCGTTTTCTCACCTCAGAGATCTTCTCCAGGGAGGGAACGAAGTAGTCATCGCAGACGATTGCAAGAGCGTAGAACATGTAGATTGCCTGGAGGTGAGAGGGACAGAGAGAGACAGAGTCAAGGTGATGGAGTGATAACAATAAGATAATAAGGAACAAATGACAGTTATACACGATGTCGAGTGAATGCTCTTTGCGTAAAAAAAACATTAAATATCACTTTCTGCCTCGTCTGAAATATCGATACGATGGCAAAATCCTTTAAAAGGCATTTCCATTTGGCAGCAAAAGTCTCTATGTTTCGAGAACCAATCAGAACGCAAGATCGGTTCATGTGATGAGGAACCGGATTTTTGTAAACACCGATGTTGGTGATTGGCGACGTTGGACGTCTGTGTTCTGTTGCGTGTGGGATGACATAATCAAACGACTAGGTGACTCGACTTCGACTTTGCTGACTAACTAGTTGAATTGTAAAAATCTGGAGTCATTAATGCCCTAATATATACAGTACCAGTGGTGGCTGATAGTCTTTGAAACAGGGGAAGCTCATATTAGGCCTTCATCATAAAATTCATTATGTTATTTGTTATTTGTAAATTCTGAGACAGTTTCATTAAAAGGCCAACAGTACATTTTCTTTGTCACAGCACTTACAGTCAGCCAGTTCACCTCGTCATTCCAGGAGAGCTGAAAAGACCTGTTATTTTTTCCTGATTTTTGCAATCTCGGGCGCTGGTCTGCCCTGCTGTTTAATTCTGAGTCTCTCCTCGTAAAGAAGACACTAAATGGGTTTGCCAAAAGGAGGTCAACAATATTAGCACCATCTGACATTATGCACAGCTTGCTAGCTGGCTAGTTCCCCCTTCCACAAGCTACTTTAATTATATGAATGGACTAACTTTACAATGATGAAACAAGGAGCAAAGTCAAGAAGTTCTTTTTTATTTAAAGAATGAATTTTACAAACAAAAATGGTTTACACACACACACACAGATATATATATATA
>JBBPDC010000084.1:7643430-7655868 GCA_037974485.1 Hemigrammopetersius urotaenia | reverse complement strand
CCATCCATCCATCCATCCATCCATCCATCCATCCATCCATCCATCCATCCATCCATCCATCCATCCATCCATCCAAGGCTGAATCAAGATGCCGACCCTGTTTGTCTAAAAGAATGACACACCAGACATCACTTCTAATTCAAGACTTAAGCTACTTTAATACGTTGCATTTGTGATCCAGAACTAATCATGTAGTGCCTGATCTCTGTAATGGTCAACTCTTGTGCTTGAATACAATCAAAATGCAGTCAAATCCTCACTGCAATTTACCAACACCTAGTGTAGCCTCCTAGAATAGCAGAGGCTATTACTGCAGCAAAGGGTGGAAAAATTCCCTATGAATGTCCTTGACTTCAGATGAAAGACTGGTTGAGCTGGACATACCTGGACATACCATGGCCTTGGATGAGCTCTCTCTCTATCTCTCTCTCTCTCTCTCTGTCTTTCTCTCACACACACACCCTCTCTCTTCCTCTCTCTCCCTCTCTCTCTCAGTCCTCTGTTTACAGAGCAGGGCCCATCGTAAGCCGCAGGAGCTATGTTTCTCCTGCAAGCCAAATAAAGACATAAGCCAGAGCATTATTGTCATCAGGCATCCACAGGTGTCATATCCAGAGCGATAAAGAGCTGCTCAGGGCGCACACTGTTTAGCAAAGCTCTCACTGTGAGATAATCCAGCCGGCATGTTTGCGCACTGATGATCCGCTCGGTAATGGATGGCTGTGCTGAAGGATGGGATGCTCGGAAAATGAGTCTTGGCTGGACGCGCGTGAGGCTCCTCGAAGGAGAAAAACATACAGATGCAGGCCCATAGTCCACCGTGTATGTAACTGATGTATAGAACTGTGGGTCAGTGGGTGTGTATTACAGGCTCTCGCATGTGAACTGTGGGACTCATCCCTTGTAAATCGGAAAGAGAAAACTCACATTTGCAGGATGTGTATTCATTACTCCTGGACGGCTACATGTGTTTATGCCTCGTTTTCCTGTCCCCAGTCATGCATACGTGTGTGTGTGTGTGTGTGTGTGTGTGTGGTTAAAGGAGTAAATTAGTGACATAGCGCAGTGTTTCTTGTTTGCGCTCGATCACCCCATGATGGGTATTTGTCTCTATGTTTATCTTTGAGTGAGTTGTGAGATGAGTTCGGAGGGATGGAAAGAAAAACAACAAAGAAGTTTTGAAAACGTGCACAAGTTCTGGAATATTTAGTACAATTTAAAAGGTCAGTTAGTTGATTTTTAATGCAGATTCATTAACAAAGTTATTCTCAGTGGTTTGATGTGAAATGGTCAGTTGCAGAGAAACTCTCAGACCCTTCTTTACAGTGGTGATAAATGGAACCATGGGTCACAACTAGGGCTGCACAATATATCGCAAATTTACTGTCATCGCGATATCAACATATACATATCGCTGACTGACATTCGATAAATGGTGTTTTTCCAAAACTCTTCATCCAGTGCCACAGAGAAGAGGGCAAAAAAATCACTGGCCAGTTTCTTCATCTTCTGTGCTGCTGTCATAGATTGTTCTTTTTGCTATTTTTTTCTGGCTAAGAACTTACTATAATTTAAATTATGTTTACATTAATTCTGATTTTTTTCAACAATGTTCAATGGTTCAAATGTTTTATGGGGGGCATTAAATGCACTAAGTAAATTCTTTAAAAAAATATTGCATTTCATTTTTTTTCTGCATAGACTAGTCAGCGTCTGAAGTCTTTATTACCACAAATCCAAAGGAGAAACACTTTAACACTATAAAGGTTAAGTGTTTACTTACTTATCGCATGTGATACCGCCATCGCAACACTCAACAACGTTATCGCATATCGCATGTTTTCCTAATATCATGCAGTCCTAGTCACAACTCAAATATATCCATTTTATTTACTATCCAAACCCAGTGAACCTACACAAGTCCCCTGTGTTTTTGTACGTGATGTTGCTGATGGTGAAAAATTGGTATATCTGAAAAATGAAAGTTTCTACATTTCTAGCATAAATGGGCTTTTATAATGTATGTTTTGGGCCAAAACCTTCTCAGAAGTATCATAAAATAATCATAGGCTATAAATATTATCGTAACTATTTCATGTAGTAGCTTTCGGGAGGGACCTCTCAGAACTATCTGAACTATTTTGCCTTTAAAACACACTGCATGTACCTTAAAAAGGCCTGAGGTTTTTCTGAGGTAAGCTATTTTGGAGCGTAATGGTTTTTTAGACTCTTACAGGTCAGAATGTCTAAGGACCTTTTTCATGGACCGAAAATACCTCTGAAAGTGTGCGAATAAATGCAACCAAATACGCCACACTCTACTGTTGAGTCCTGCCTAGACCTTTATTAACATGTCATCATTCTGTAGTCCCTGTCATGCACATATTAGGGAACTGAGGATGACTCTGGATAAGACTGTCTGCCAAATGCAGTTGTCAATCACACAGAGTTCCTAATATGGGTATGACACCCACTACAGAATGATGACAACACCAGAGGTCTATTAGTTACGCTCAGCCCAGAGTAGTGAGGAGAAGAGCCAGGGAGCAGAGTGTGAGGATGGTACCTTGCTCAAAGGTACCACAGTGATGACACTGGCAGTCCAGGGATTTGAACCCACGACTTCTTGATCGCAGGGGCAACTCCCTAACAACTAGACCAGTCTAACAACTGCCCCTGTAGCTCAAAAAACATGTACTTTAAAGGCTTTGTTGCAAGTAATGACCTGGAATATGTGTCTGTTTTGTGTAGAAGCGAGTTTGTTTTTGAGTGATTACAAGCATTCTGTCATTTTTTTGTCGTCAGACGCCAAAGTCAGGGAGCGTGAGCATGTACGTCCATGTGCGTGTGTTTTTAAAAGGCGCACTAAATCTGTCAGCTGTGTTTAAAAATCTCCACGTCATTTGGGCCTTCTTGTGTATAATGGTGGTAAATACAGGTTCCTGTCCATCGTTAGCCTCATGGCTGGATAATCACTGCAGCAAATCTGCTCTCACACCTCATTTACCTTACATTCAGTATAAGTGTCTGGTGGAATTTGTAAGTATAAAACAAAACATTTTGCATGAAAATAAACTGCTGTTTAGTGAGTCCGATCTGCAGCTGGGATTAACACTATATGGACAAAAGTACTGGGACGCCTCACCGTAAAACCAACAGGGACTTTAATGACATTGCAAGCTCTAACAGCTTCCACTGTTCATGGAAGGCTTTCCACGAGATTTTGGAGTATCTGTGAGAATTTGTGCCTGTTCATTCTGTTGAGCATTTATGAGGTCAGACACTGATGTTGGATGAGAAGTTCAGGCTCACAATCTTGATTCCAGTTCATCCCAAAGGTGTTGGATGGGGTTGAGGTCAGGGCTCTGTGCAGGCGAATCAAGTTCTTCCACACCAAACTCGTTCAACCATGTACCTTGCTTTGTGTACTTGGGTACAGTCATGCTGGAATAGAAAAGGTTCTTCCCCAAACTGTCGTAGTTGGATATCATGATGAATTTGCTGAAGCATCAAGACTGTGCTTCACGGAGTCTAAACCAAACCCCGAAAAACAGGTGTGTCCCAATACTTTTGTCCATATAGTGTAGCTGCAGAACTAGGTCATTGACTTATTTACAGCCTTTTAAGAGCAGTTTCAGTGTGTTTACGATACCTGGGCTGAGTCGGCTGCTGTGCAACAATCTGCTTCATCACTTCTCATCATCTCGACTGCGTTTGTATCACAGCGTGAAGCAAAGAGGTTCCTATTCAAGTTTGTTTCGAGCATGGGCAGGATGTGGAAAACATGCAGTTCCGTGTTCTTCCAGGAGGGAGCAGTATTCCAAATTATTGAAGTACCCGCTTTATCCAGGCACTCCTATTGTGCCAATACGCTATATGGACAAAAGTATTGGGACACACCTGTTTTTCGGGGTTTGGGAAGGTCCCTTACACCAGTGAAGGGCAATCTTAATGCTTCACCATACCAAGACATTTTAGACAATGCTATGCTTCCAGGTTTGTGGACAGTTTGGGGAAGATCCCTTTCTATTCCAGCATGACTGTACCCAAGTGCACAAAGCAAACTCCGTAAGGACATGTGTGAAGGAACCTTGGCAGAGCCCTGACCACAGAAAAAAATCTTGTGGTCTCACTTCATAATCTCCATAGAAAAGCACTGACCAGCAGAACTGAATGCTCTGGAGCAGCCAGTAAAGAGTGCAAGGTCACCTACTAGGTCAGAAAGGTGTAAACACTCCCAGCAGTGGAGCAATCAAACCCTGTTTGATCAATCAAACCCACGTTTCAACATCGACTGTAGCATTTAAGGGAGTGGGGGTAACTCAGGGGCGCCCTCTAGAATCAGTGTAGCATCATATGTGATGCCAAAATGATATTTAAAAAGATCTATTTGTGGGTTCAATATTTATTTCTGCCTTTGTTCTGCTTCAACCTCTGTTTACATGCTTACGTGCATTTTTTAAAAACTTGCTGTGTATTTTATTATTCTTATTAGGAATGCATTATCAAGAATCATCCAGAATCAGACATCTGCAGCTTTTAGCTTAAACTAAGTGATGTGCAGCTTATGATGCAGATGACATTAGGCAGGTAAGAGCTTGTTGTGCTAAAGGGGCAGTTCCATCTATTGATGTTGCTCTTTATTTGACTGCATGGTTTAAACTGGATTTTTCATTTTATGGCATTTTTATAAATAATATTCTGATTTATATTTACTGACATAAGTAGCTGTAAGTCTTGTTTGTAATGGTTTGGCTATTGATGTTTTCCAAAAATTGGTCATTAGGGAACACATTGAAAAAATCAATACCATAAAAAACTGTGCATCTCTACTATGAAATCCTTTAAATCCTGGTTTTAGCTTTACATGCGTTCAGGTTACAGTAGCCCTCAGAAGATACACATAAAACATCAAAACACTCCACAGTCCAGCCGGTAGGTTTTATACAGATACAAGTTCAGTTTTTATTTTATTGCCTGTATCCCTCCAGTTCACACAGAACAACACTCAGTTATCAGCCCATTCCACTCACAGGGTCAAAGGAACAAAGAGAGAGCACGGATGACCATCTACCTCCACGTCAGGTGTGTGTTTGACTCTTTTTGTACATTCCCCTGCCTTTGGTCCTGATAACAAAAACCAGGGCCGTGTGCATAGTGTGTGTATGAGTGTGTGTTTGTGTGTGTTTTTAGGTACAGATTTTGGCGAAGTGTGATGGGAACAGTGCTGCTCTACTAAGAGAGACAGTGATTCGGCTCATTCCTGCATTCTACAATTTACCACAAACTACGAGTCTCTATCCCTGGAATACTGACGTTTTGTTGATTTTCCAAGTGATACATTAACACATTCTCAACAGAGAACACAATTAAATGTGGCATTTTTGAGTGCAAATTTCGTGCAAAATCACTATTTGTTTAACGTAATGAAAAAATATATATACATTCTGTCTATCTATCTATCTATCTATCTATCTAGATAGATAGATAGACAGAATGTATATATATTTTTTCATTACGTCTGTCTGTCTATATATAGATAGATAGATAGATAGATATATCATGTTTTATATATGTACATACGCATATAAAATATGCCATACTTTGATTTTATATTTTGCTTTTTCCCTATTATTTCAAATTCAGCAAATAAACATTAATTGTAGAGTAAAACCTGTTGGAGTGTGCTCTCAGTAGAGAATGTGTCCTTATTGTCACGTAAAAAAACAACAGAACGTTTGGCCAGGGGTGCCCAGACGTGTGCACACCACTATGTGTTTTGCCTTACTGCTGTTTTTGAATAAGGCGTTATGCGGCGATCAAACAAGCAGTAGAAAACAAAGCTAAAGCAAAATGAGGTAAAGTAATAAAACGCCAGTGCAGTTTTGAGATCCTTTAACACTAGACCATCCAGTCCCCCACTTGAAATAAGGTGGTGTGTTGAATTTGCTCGATTCTTTACACATTTACAAAAAGTATCTACACAGACAACTTCACCCGCACAATTATTGCAAAATGAACAAAAATAAAAGACTGAATTGTGTTGATGTAATATCTTTTGCTTGTCGTCTCTTTCGGATCAAGATCTCTGAAAAGCTGCCTTTACAGGAGAAGTGAACAAAAGTTGCTAACTTTCAGTGTAAGTTCAGGTAACAAGGTCTTCCAATGTGGTTTTTGGAGCTTTCTATTGGTTCTATTCATCATAAATGTTTGATACACCTTTCAAATAAAAAAAAAACCATTGTGGAAAACAAAAAACGACTTTGTTCCAACAGAACATGAAACGTTTCAATCAAGCAAATTAAACATGTCGTTTGTTTTGTATATACAAGAAAGCTGTGACTCCGTCTTTGATTCGTTAAGTCTGGGAGAAGATTCCAAAAAAAGTTGATTCTATGATTCAAGAGTTGACTGTGAGGCCTTCCTGATTCCAGCAGTGAGATATTGTGCAGTCAGAGTGTCCTTCTACAACATACATGAGAGGATAATTCATAAGAATGAAATGGTCCCAGAGATCGATCATCCTGTAAGGCTCAGGTCAGAACACTCTGATACTCAGATGCCTGGGAGGCCTTCACTGAAGGTCCATAAGGTCCAGGAGTGTTAGATTAGCCTGGGATTACATTAGGCATTCCCTATGAAGCCTGTTTTGTTTATATTGTTGATCTACACACTGAGACCTTAAAGAGAGAAAAACTGCCACTTGATATCGTCTTCCGGGTTAATTGAACTCTAGAGGGCGCCCTTGAGCAAAAACAAATCCAAAAGCTTTTGTGCAAAATCAGAACTTGTTTTTATAAAGACACTATAAAGGCATATACTCAACAAAGACCATCATTTAACAATTTGATGCTGTGATTTTATATTAAAACGCTGTTACAGGACTTTCTAACAGTGACTGTGTACATTCATTATGAACAAACAGCCAATGAGCTGCTCAGTAGCCAGAATGTGAATGGCCTACTGGCCAAAATAATGACAACATTCTGGTGGGTTTTAATTGATTTTATATATAGCACTTTCTTTTACCAAAATGAAAGCCTAAAAAAACATTTTAGCAACATTTTTTAAAGGATTAGCCCCATTTGCCCCATTCATTAAGGACTTGCTCATGGGCACCCTCAAATGTTTTAATGTTCATACGATGGCCAGAATAGCAAGAGACTAGACCTCCTCATAAACTGGTTCAAGTATGATCTATAGGAATTTGTTTGTTCGTAGCATTTTACTGCATTCCATCACCAAGATTTTGAAAAAAATCCCAGACAAGAGCATCATTCTCTTCTATTAATACTTGAATAGAACTGAAGTGTAAAGTACAGCTGAGGAATGTCTGAGCTGGTTGCACATGAAATGAATGCATCGGGATCCCTTGTCATTCTTATCGAGATAATCAAGAAAATAACCGTAGAATCGACTTTTGGAATCAACTCCATTGATTTGAATCACCTGGAATCAGAACTCTGGAATCAAACACAGCCCCAGATCAAGGAGTTCACATCACAGAAGTGCATGGGATGAAGATTTCTTTCCCCTTGTCAGAAGTCTACATTACATAACCACATTACTGAGAGCACCGAGTTTACGTAATAAAGAAATCGTTTTAATGAAAGCGCAAGATTTTGGAAAAGTTAAAGTAAAACCCTTAAAGTGCATTAAATGATTGCTTTTGAAACTCAGAGCCATGTTTTCCAACAAAGACCAGAAACTGAAATGCAGATAAGGGACAAGGTGCCGATTCTATGAGAGGAAATGAGAGGAACAGGTTTGGCATGTTGAAAAATGGCCATTCTAAACAGGAAAGTATTCCTGTAGTCTAAAAAAAAAACCCTTTACGTAAATCTGAGCCTCTAACTATTCAGCTGATCCTTCACCAGGATTACCCCGGCTTCCAGTTTTCTCAAGAAAGTGTACCATATTAAGGCATACTTCATGGCATACAAAACCTGAAAGAAAAAAAAAGTCTATAACAGTTGATAACATTATAAGTAATTAAAACCAAATACTGCCTTTGCATTCGGATCGTTTTTAAATTGGAGTTCTTACAAAATAAAATTTCTAGAAAAAAAAAACAACAAAAAATAAACGCTGATAACCTTAGACCTGCCCAGTCAGTAGTTCATAAAGTAACGTCCCCACCCCTCTAGTTCAAAGACATCTAACAATAAAATCCACATTTGCAAGATTAATAAGTTATTACATTTTTTTTTGTACATACATACACACATACAGAGGGGAATCGGAAGTTGCTTGGCACATTCTCATACTTGCCAACCCCTCTACATTCTCTATAACTATGAGACACACGATTGAACAGGAAAAAGAGTTCCTTTACATTAGCATTTGGCTAAACATATCCCACAATGTATCACTGGCCTAGCGTTAATCTTGCCTGAGCACACTTGGAGTTCTGCCTTATCTGAATATTATAGAACGGTTTGGCAAATCACATTTACAGAGTTTACTGCTCAGCCCAAATGTAGATGGTCAGCCAGTTTGAAGGCCAAGTTTAGCACTAGAGCTATGAGGCTAACATTGGTAACACTAGAAGTCATCAGTATTTCTCCAAAACATCTCTCATCTGCTCAAACCACATCCAGCTCTTCATAAAGGAGTCTGAATGCTGGGGGCAGCCAGTTTTACCCTATCCCTTTTGGGCATGGAAGCCCACAGGGTTGAGCTACTAGTGGTTTTGTTCATTTTTATGGCCATAACGTGCCCTAAACCAAGTGCTGATGCAGTTTAAGTGGCTGGAGAGAACATTTGTGCATATATGTACAGAAAAGATTTGGGTGACTTCTGTTGTTTGCAAGGTTAGCCTCAAAACTACATAGACCTAATGTGGATTCCTTATGTGTTTTGGCTAAACAACTACATCAGGAGTGAATGCAAAACTCTGTGAATCGGATTTCTTACAGAACCATTGCCTGAAACCTGAAATCACATTTTTGCTGAAACGAATCTAAACTGCTAAAAAAGCCTAACGTTTGGTTAAGAATGCTAGGATTTCAGTCTAGATTTGTTTCATTCTGCCTGTGGAGCTTCAGAAGGAAGTAACACTGAATCGTTTTGGCTGTACATCTTCACATAAAACATAAAAGATAAAGAGTTATAATTTAAATCTTCATTATATTAGAATCTGCTGGTACCGGCTTATCACAGTGACTCTAAAATAAGATCGGAAAATTACAAGAGGAGGTTAAAAGACTATGTACAACAATACAGACATAATGACCGGGTTCTTCAACATTTAGCTTGGCATCTCTTCACGCGCATGTGTGTGTGTGTGTGTGTGTGTGTGTGTGTGTATATGTGCCCGTCTGTCTTGGACCAGTTTATCCTGCCTTGCAATGGAAGGTGAGCGCTGGCGACAAGACGTGAGTTCGTTTTTTTCTGGAGGAAACTTCCCCCCAACCCGGATGATCCTCTTTGCTTTTTTATGTCACCATCAGATGATCTGATGTGAGGTAAACTCTGAGAGTGCTTTGATTACATAAGTGATGTTAGAAGGGACGAGAAGGAACGATTGCAGAGCAGACGGTCCGTTCCAAAGTGGGCAATGCACAGCACACAGGAGACTAAAGTGGATTTAGTCACTTACTGAAAGCAAATACCATATCAGCAGATTTATATAAACGTCTTTGAATACAGCAAAAAAAAAGGCTCAGTCTTGTAATCAGATGCAGGAATCCCATCTATTTCAAGTTAAATTTCCCTTTTGTGGTCAGATGCCACGTTCTCACATTGAAGCATGATGCAGTTCCCTTCATGTCCAGTGGTCGGAGTCTTTCCTTCCAGCTACAGAAGCTGTATCCTCATTGGTTCAAAAATGTTCGCAATGTTTCGTTTGCTTCTTTTTTTAAATCAGGTTTTCACATTATCTTACATAGCGAGAAGAGGCCAGTGGTTTCACACTCATTCGTTTTGAGGCTTGCAGAAGGTCAGTTCATTGTCAATGATGCTAACCTAGGAGAATGTGCCAGGCTGTATTATCTTTCAAAAGCAGGTCGTCTCAGTCCATATATGCTCATTTCACATTAGCCCTGCTTTAATTTTAATATATCCTGCAGCTGTTCGGCTGGCCCCGCAGTGTCCATCTAGATATTTGTAGGCATAGCACCGAAAAGCCGACCTTAGGGAAGGAAGAGGAGGAGGCGGAGTGGAGAGACAATACTGCAGAGAGGGTGTCCATCTATAGGCCAAGGCCAGGTCTGAAAAATTAGCTCGAAATTGGCTAAAGAAAGGAGATTTTGCTCTTCTTCAAAATTTCTGTTAAGACAACTGTTAAGTCTTCAGGAGTGGTATGATGTGAAACGTGCCTAGAGGAGCCTACAGATTCAGAATTATTGGCTTGTATCTGGTTCCATTCACCATCACTGTAACAATGTCTATATGTTTGTTTCCCACCATCTAATTTCACATCAAACTGAACGGCTCTGAACAACTTTGTTCACATGTCAACCAACAAAATAGAGAAATTTTGACCTTTCAGCAAGCCTGGCTCATTTTTCATTTTCTGACCTTCTTATTGTTTCTGTAATATTCTGTCATTTGCAAACAGTACTCAAACAGCAAGGCCCCTATTTTCCCCATCTTGTAAAAGTGGCCAATTCTGACCAGTCTAATAGTGAATAGACGAGTGATTTTAGCATATCACCAGGACAGTGACGTACTAGCAGCTGTCTGGTGAAGCCACACTAGATGGGAATCTGTTTGACAGATGGGAACCATGATTATGTGACCAGATTCTGTCCACTTTGATCTTTCAGTAACAGACTGTATGGATATGTCAACATCTGAGAAAATGAAAGGGTATGTCAGTGTCTGCAGGACCTGTTTCGAAGTGTGAGGAATTATTAATGAGGGCATCTTTGATTGTTGACCCCTTTAGAGTGAAGGAATACTTCTAACTTCATTAACAACATGAGTTAAATGGACACCTCTAACCTGCATTCCTTATAAAGTTTTGCTTTTTAGGTCAGAGTACAAACTTCCTGGTGGTTTGGCTGTGTTGACTATAAATGCAGAATAATAACATTGGCGATTTCTCCATCGTTCAGTCTGTACATGTTACCAAAAGTCCAATATACTGTTATCTGTTGGTATTAAGAGGCCTAAGGAGGTGTGACAGCATATAAGTGCTAAATGTCTTCATTTCTGTACTCCTTTGCAACTAATTACAGCATCTAGGGTATTGTTTTTCTCTAATAATGAGTGATCTTTAGGAGTATTACATGGCTATCACTAGCGGCTACACCACAAAAAAAGGTGTGCCTTGCTGGATAGCTTTTAACCACAGACATAGGCAGAAACACTGTTTACGTCTATGTACGATATGTCTATACTCTAGAGACCTGGCTTTCCTTGCTAATTTTCTTTGCTCATTAAAATAGGTCTATCCCTCTAAAGATCTAAGAGTATATGCTACTGTATCTCTTAGTTCCTAGCCTCTCTTGTTGTTACAAGCTTTCTTTGGTAACAGGACTTGCATTTGGACCATTTTCGTGTTGTTCTAGGTCAGCATATTCATTTTCAAATGTTTTAGGACAGTCTTTTAGGTGACTCTGGGTGACATTTGTTTGGTCTTTACGGTTGGGTTCTGGTTCTTGCAGGTGGGTTTGGACTTCTTTGCAAGCAGGCCATCTGGAACATTCTTGAACAGTTCTTACAGAAGGCCAACCTTGCTAGCAGGAATTAAGACCAAGTCTGAGTCTACGTCTGTCTTTCAGATGGCTCGTTTTGCTAGCGGGTCTTGCTAGCATTTGTTTCGTTCCTCAGTGGTCTCTACGAGTCTCCGTCGGTCTTGCGGGTTGATCCGGATTGCAGTGCTAGCAGGACTTGCTCACATTTGTACAAATCTTCATTGGCCTCTGAGAGGGTTGGTGTATCTTGCTGGCTTGTTCTGCTAGCAGGGCTTGTTGACATTGCACAGCAGCTCGGTGACTTTGATGAGGCGGGCCACTGTGGTCTGCGACTCCTCCTGCAGCCGCTGGTTGTTCTGCCTCAGACTCTGCACCTCTGCCTGGAGCACCGCCTTGTCCTCTTTCTCCTACCAAGGGAGTGGCACACACAACACAACTGACCATCAGATAGCCCCCCTGGGGCATGGGGTGGGATGCTGGTGGATGGGGAAAGCTAGGTGATAGGGAGATGGGTTAGAACAGAATTAGGCCATCCCTCCCCATGGCTAAGTTTATACAGGCAGTGGAGTTTTTATGTAGCCAATACATATTCGGTCTGCAATTTGAGGTTAAAACACTTGTCAATATCAATTATAATTTGAACAGATCTAGTTTGATCATTGTTGTCAGTGTCTATAACTTCTACACTCCAGTTACACTGGGAAAAGGTTATTTTCTCGATTCAAATATGTACAATCACTGTAAAAATTGTATGTGATATGTTTAATTTAGGGTTATAACAATATATATAACAATA
>JBBPDC010000084.1:7606570-7632099 GCA_037974485.1 Hemigrammopetersius urotaenia | reverse complement strand
ACACACACACACACACACACACACACACACACACACACACACACACACACACACACACACACATATATATATATAGTATGTAGACACACATATATGCATGTTATATTTGGTAATCAGTTTTTGCTCACCTGTCTTTAATATCTTTGAGTTTGCCGTCAGTCTGCCCCGACAAGGTCACAGTGTCTGCTGCTGCCTGGCTGCCGTCTCCCGCTTTCCGGTCTGAAACACAGCATTCCGCTCCATTACTCAGCCATATTAGTCAGGATCACTCAGGTTAGTCACCCCAGCAGCTCTCCACCGCTAACAGTGAAACACATCCTCTCACTCACTACAGCCTAACAGTCCTGAATACACTCAAGTGACAAGACACTATTTCATCCCGAAACCATCTTATTCTCTCACACATTGCTGCTGTCAAGCATCTGTTAATACAAATAAAATAAATCTACTAGCTTATCATGCAGTGTTCACAAAGCTGCCACTTTCAAATGATTCCAAACAGACAAAAGTAAAAGTAATAACCTAATGACAGCAACTACATCTTTTATGCTCAGTAAGAATATCTGATCTCATGTAAACATCTCACATGAGGTAAATAAAATCAAAATAAAATCTATTGTTTACATTAAGTCTTCCTTTTATAAATATATGCTGTTTGCCACAGAACAAACTTTTCATAAACATTATATTTGGGTTAAATAAAACTAGAATTTAGACTTTAATCTCCTTTTACAATGTAGGCTAGGACTACACTCAATTTCTGAACAAGGAACAGATCCTCAATTTGTAAATACATGCTTTTCCAATTTTATTTCTTGATTCTTGATTAGAAATGCAATAACAGTCTCTACACTTTACACTTTGCTCACATCGCTGTCCACAGGAGTATTAGAGGGGTCAGGTAGGAGGACTAGTTCACAAACACCTGTCCAATTCATCTCCAGAGGACACAGTTCAGACCAGTACTGGGGGCTTTAGGCCCCTCTAGTTGCCCCTGGTCACAGTAATGTTTGCTCAAAAGTATTTCACTTTCTATGGAGATTATAGTTGTGCTGAATAACAGGTGTACCTTAAATCAGGAGAACACCATTTTGAAAGCATTACTGGATACCTTTTGGCATATAGTGGCCATATGAGTTGTGGAAAAGTAGTAGTACTTTATGACCACACACCTTCTCGTGACAAGGCTTCTAGAATGCTCCTGCAGGCTGTTGCCAGGTCAGAAATGGACTGCCACTCCTCCTCCGATGAATCTGCGGTTTCTGAAAGAACTGAAAGACAAAAAAAACCTTTCAATAACAGTAACATATGTGCAAATACGTTGCAGCCGAGTGAACACACCAGCTAATATTCATAAGATTGATCCAAACAGATGTGATAGAGCACAGAACTGAATGTCAATGGCGTCAATGACCGGTTATATCCACCAGGGGGTGCTTACACATTGCTGAGGCCAGAAGCCATATCAGAAATTAGCCCCAGCATGAGGAGGAAGGGTGCTGAGATGCTGATTCCTTCGTTCCCCCATGCAAAAGAGTTTTTACTGAAAGGCGTAGTACCCACACAGCAAGAATGTGGGGCCACAGAATATGTAGTTCGTTCATCATTTTTGTGATGCTGGCCTTCAGGTTTTTTTTTTGGTTTTCCCAGCGATCCCAAGTCCAAAAGAGTTTCTGTTTTCCTGCGGATGTTTGTGTAATCTAACTAAAGTGAATAATTCTGGTTATTATCTTTAACCATGTTAACACTGCTGCACTATTAATGTATTGCAAGCTATACGGCAATCACAGAATGTAGCAATATAATCACATATTATCACTATCAATCCAATTTTTTGTTCATATTGTGCATCCCCACCATAAAGGAAGCCTGTACAGGAGCATCCACCCGACAAGATGAAGGCCAGGGACATACCAGATGGCCCAGAGAGAGTCTCTTGATTTCAGGCAGGATAACACCCTCTGCCCCCCTTTGCCCCCACCTGGCCCTAACCCAGCCCCCATCTGTCCTCCCCTCGTTTAGGGTGTGGGGTGGCTTGGAGGGGGTGAAGAGGAGGAGGGGCATGGGGTTAACAGCATAAAGAGATAGAGATGAAAGAGGAGAAGACAAAGAAGGAGGTGGGAGGGAGGGATGGAGAGAGAGAGAGGATAATGCAGAGGATTTTTAGGAAGAGAACGACTCCTGAAGGCACAAAGGGGGAAAAAAAAGATTTGGGCTTAATTACGGTGGTGATGATTTTGGGGAGCTAGCAGCATTGTTCCGGTCCGGCCACAGACAGCCATTCGGGCTTAAAAAGAGAAGCTCTCCGCAGAGAATGAGGCTCCATTTACAGCAATTAACAACGACTAGCGCTATTTTCCCCAGCCACACTTCTGCACATGATGCCTTCGGGCATTTATATACACACACACACACACAGAGGCTCACACCAGAACTGCTGCTATGCTCCTGAGGAACTGAATCCCAGGCTTACAGGCCAAAGCTGGATATGATCATTCGACTAGGAGAAAAATAGGACAGTATAAATGCATTCTGTCCAAAGAGGATCATGTTTCAGCTGATATGTCTCCTTGGGCATGGTCACAAAAGACATACTTTGCTTTTAAAAAAGCATTTCAATTAAATCTGTTATTGATGTGTTATACGTTTGGGTTTGTGACAGCTAGTGTCACAAGAATTGCTGTGGGGACAAAGGGACGAAATGATTTTACAAACTATCAACAAACCCTGGTGGCTTATATCTCATATTCAGTAAAGAAACTGGCATTGTGGATATTATGAGAAGATAATGATACAAAACATGCATCACCTTGACCTACTTCAAATTAACCCTGAACTTCTTCAACAAAGGAACATTTCAGGTTTTGAAAAGTCCTTCATCATCCCCAAACTGTCTGTGAATCTGTGAACAGATGCTAATCAACCTGTGCAAACATTTTTTTATGAATATTTCAAAACTAAAAGTCACATTTCCAGCTTCATTTGTCCAGTATGTTAAATTCAGGAAAGAATTTCAGCAGGAATGTCATTAAAGTTTGCTCCAAAAGTTATTCTCATTTAGAACAGTTTTCATACACAACAGTTTCTACTGTATGGTAAACAAAACATGCATCAGACTCCAGTTTAACTGACCTCAACATTGTCTAAAATGAGCCAACCTAAGATGCAAAATACACAATATGGACAAATATATTGGGACGCCTGACCATTACACCAACAGGGACTTTAATGACACTGCATTCCAGTACATTATACGGAGTCGGTCCCCCCTTTGCAGCTATACAGCTTCCACTCTTCTTGGAAGGCTTTCCACAAGATTTTCTGTGTTTCTGTGAGAATTTGTGAGAATTTGTGTCCATTCATTCTGTAGAGCATTTATGAGGTCAGACACAGATGTTGGGTGAGAAGGCCTGACTCGCAATCTCCATTCCAGTTCATCCTAAAGATGTTGGATGGGGTTGAGGTCAGGACTCTGTGTGGGCCAGTCAAGTTCTTCCACACTGAAATCTTGCTTTGTGCACTAGGGCACAGTCACTATTGTCTTGAGAACTGAAGACAATAATCAAAGGCAAACCATTTTTAATATTTTGTATGCGCAAATATAGCTTAAGCTAATAATATTATTAAAAGCACTGGAAGATAGCTGCAAGACTCCTTGGTGGGTTGAGACCCTAACTGACTGGTTATAAAACTTATAGCAAGAAACAGCTTTGAGATAAAACTCAGTGTGACCGAAAACTGTTAAAGATAAAATAGTTATTTCTGTCCTTTCCTAGTAGCCTATGCTCTTCAGCGGGCTGTATTGCATAAAGTTGTTATGAATATGTGTGTGTGTGTGTGTGTACGGGGGCGGGGGCTGATGATTCAGGCTGCAGCAACACTCACTCTTGGTGATAGAGTTATGAAGACTCAGAGCTCTGGAGTTCCTCTCAGCTCTATCCATACACGCCGAACGAAGGGGTACGTCACTCCCTGATGGCCTCTCTTCACCTCCCTCTTCCATTCCAACCTAAAGAGAGCGAGATAAAGCGAGAGAGATATTGAATAGGTACGTTGTCATATACCGAAGATGCTAAATATTGACTGTCCCGATGAGTAACTCTCTTCAGCGGTGATAAGTGAGAGACAGAGGCATCCGAATGTGGGAGAAAACAGGAATGAGCGAAAAGTGAATGAGAAAGAGAGAGAGCTCGAGGGTTACAGGGTGAGGGATAAAAGAGTGGGGGTGGAAGAGATGGAGAGAGATGGAGCGCGCATGAGGAGAAGGAGAGAGTGGGAGAGCTAGTGAGGGCGTTCGAAAGGTTAAAAACGCTTTGCAAAGTTTGCAGTCTTGCCTGAATCACTTCCCAAACATAGGAAATTTACATGCCCCGGTCTAGGTGATGGTCTCTGAGTGGGAGGACAAACACTAACAGGCTGCAGGTGGAATCATAATCGGTCCTTAAATCAGGCAGGTGGGTTTATAGGTAGGTAACTGAAGTCTTATTTTTAGCTGTTAGCTTTTATTATAGCAGCTTCGCAATATGTGTTGATGTTCATGGCTATAATTCATGATAATTCATGGCTATAAGCTTTCATGACTTAGTGCAAAATTAATATAGCAAACTTCTGACACCAAAGGTCTGAGTAAGGAGAAAACTGCACATCCGGTAGTCAATCCCTAAAAGAACTGATTCTCGAATTCCAGGCATTTGAGAATCAAAAATTGAATTCAAAGCCGTGGACTTGATTCCACGCAGTAGCCCTTCAGTTTGCCCACACCACGTTAATGTGTGTGTGAGACATTTTGCTGTCTTATATAGATACACAGCCAAATTCTGGCTGTGCTTTACTTTGGACAAAGTGGAAAACAAAGAACAAAGAGGACAATCAAGTACAATTTAGTGAAGTATATTTGTTCATTTTCTTGTTAAAAGGGTCATTTGGGCCCTTTAACGTAGCGACCATATTTTCTTAGAGATACAAAGTGTCTGTATTTTACAATCATTTACCCTTTTAACAAGAAAACGAACTAAATGAACTTGACTAAACTGTACTTGGTTTCTTTCATTTTAAAACACAGTCAATTTGTTTTTATTCGACAACTTTCCAACTTTATTCCATACCTAGAATTTAACAGGCTGTTTTTGTTACAGCTGGTAGCCTAGCGGTTAGGGGGTTTGCCCTGTGATCAGGAAGTTGTGGGATCAATTCCCAAAGACCGCTAATCACCGCTGAGGTACTTTTTGAGCAAGGTACTGTCCCCACACACTGCTCCCCAGGCGCTGTGCTCCTGGCTGCCCGAGGCTTCACTTGGTACATGGGTTAAATTCAGAGGAAGAAATTTGTGCTGTTCAGAATGGTCACTTTCACTTCCTTTATTGTGACTAATATAAGTAAACGACCTCTTTTCTGATTGGCTGCCCCATGTTGTGCCCTGTTTAAAAAAGGTATTGTAATAATGTCAGGGTTTTTTATAACCTTCACCCTCCTGACCAGCCCCAGTTGACCTGCAAAAATGTTCTATAATCAACAACCCAAACCCAGAACTGAAATGTTGTCGTGAAGTTGCTTATAACTTAGGTGGGATGTTGTTTTAATCCACTCTGACCCTTAATTGCTTTAATAAGCTGACCCAAACTGGACCCACAGACTGAAACCTTTTAACTTCAGTGTAAATGGGTGGTTCTCCCACAGGCCAAAGACATGTCTGTCAGGTGAATCATGGTTTCGAAATCGTCGGTGTGAGTGTGTGAACGAATGGTGTGTGCACCCCGCTCAGGGTGACCCCAGGATAGGCTCTGGGTACCTGCGACCCTAGTGAGGATTAAGCGGTTACAGAAAGTGAGTGAGTGAGCGGGTGAGTGAATGCAAATCAAGGAGAAGTCTGGTTTCAATGACATGGGCCCTTTAATATGTCCCATTAAATTTCTGAATCTAACATCCCTAGAAAACTGTATGCCTATTATTATGGTTAAGCAACATGTCTCTGCTTAATACAGATGCAGCTGATTTAAAGGAACCCTCACCCTCCCCCACAAACCAGTGTGTGTGAGTAGGTGTGTTTTCTGACCTGTCTCTCGTCCTCCAGAGGTACTTTAGGCTTGACAGCCAGGATCAGGTCAGGGGTCGCATCTTTCAACTCTCCAGGGTTCTCATAGATATGATTCCTCCCTTTCAGTCCAACGTTATCGTACACATGGCTGACACACACACACACACACACACACACACAAGAGCACGCATGCACACACACATACACACAGATATATATTATGCTACTGTTATGCTTGGATCCTTTTCATACCAATCTGGACTTCACAGAGGATCTAAAACGATTACATGGTCTTTGAAGCTATGGATGTTTGGAGCCAGGAAAAGGCATTACTGTATGATTAGGGTCAAATGGATCTCTGCTCTTGTTTGGAAATATTCTCTATTAACTGCACAGCTGAGCCATATTACCACCACAAGCTTCAGTAGCATCCAGATGTCTCTGTTCAAGCCACAGTCTTCACAATTTTCTAATCATTGTAGAAGCAGATGATCTGCCAAGACATGGTTGTCTTTACTTCTTCACAGTAGCTTCCAGGCTAATGTAGTGAACAAGCAAAGTGAGCTTAAACTGCACCAACTAGCATCATACTTACTGCATGCCTACATAATCGCGTTTACCTTAAACACAAGTTAATATAAGAATATTATTCAGTAAACTCTAATAGACTTGCATTAGTGGTTTCTGGCACTGGTTTAAATTCTGTTATCTGTAAACATAAAGTAAAAATGGCTACTTCTAGACAGCTGCTTCTGTTTTTAGCTCTGCAGTGTTTTGTCACTCAAAACAAATGTGCATCAGGATGATGGAAGAACAGCTAATTTTGCTTGTGGCACAAAAGCTTATATGACAAGCACTATAAAAATGAAGGTTTGAATAAGATAGTTGTATGCACATTTTATGTGCAATTACTGTCAGTTTGCTTGCACATTATATATTTAATGGGTTTTTAATAAATAGGAACGGTGCACTACATTTAACAGAAAAGATGCTTTGCCTGGACTACAACTATAACAGCAGCATTCTGATTGGTCAGCCTGATCTTTAATGTTTTCGTACAGTGCAGAAAATCGAGCTGGTTGTGATTAAAACATCACACAGTCCATCAGTTTCTGACTCCTTTAATACGCTTGTTAAAATGCATTTATTGGTGGGTTTTGTGGGTTTAAGCATCCCGTGCTTCTTAGCTTCCCCAATCTAGGCCACAGGCAAGACTTGGCTTTTGCTTTCTGTAACATTAGGCTCATCAGCCTAGTGCAAAACAAAACAAGAAAACTTTAGATAAAAATCATACAACATATGGACAAAAGAATTGGGACATTCTTTTCCAGTGACTATCAATCTTAATGCTCCAGCATACCAAGACATTTTGGACAGTGCCATGCTTACAACTATGTGCACACAGTTTGGGGAAGAACCTTTTCTGTTCCAGCATGACTGTGTCCCAGTGCACAAAGCAAGCTCTATAATGACATGGTTGGATGAGTTTGGTGTGGAATAACTTGACTGTCCTGCATGGAGTCCTGACCTCAACCCCATCCAACACCTTTGGGATGAACTGGAATGGAGATTCTCGTCCAACATCAGTGCCTGACCTCATAAACGCTCTACGGAATGAATGGACACAATTTCCCACAGAAACACTCTTGTGAAAAACCTTTCAACAAGAGTGGACGCTGTTATAGCTGCAAAGGGGAACCAACTCCATATTAAAGTCTACGTATTTGAATGCAATATCAATGAAGTTCCTGTTGGTGTAACTGTCAGACGTCCCAGTACTATTGTCCATATAGTGTACCTAGGCTGAGCGACTGCATTGGATTGGAAATCTGGAAAATTGAATATACAGTTTTGCAGCTCTATTGCTTTAATATATGATTCATGTAGAACAGAGAACTACTCAAACCCTCATTAAAATACAGGAAGAGCAAGGGCTGAGTATAGCTGAGTTGTGTAACCCCACAGTGACACACACGCACACACACCTCCCACTAAAAACAGCTTTCCTTTGCCTTGGTGTTAAAGTGAGCACTGAGAGTTTGAACTGCAGCTCATGTCTGAAAGAGTGGGCTACATGCAGGTGTAATCAGCTGGGAGGAGGGGTCTAACACTTACATCCTGTGTAGGCTGGGGGCTATATCTTTATGCCTTGTGTTGTTTCTCTATGCCTTCATTGCAGGCTGCTTGAGTCAGAGGGAACTGCTCCGTAAGGTTCAGCGAAAGGAGCACGCACACTGTAACGCGTGCTACATGTGGGAAATTGTCTATTTTTGTGCACAGAGGCTTGGTTTCGAAGACCTACTTTAAACAAGCTGCTTCTGCTCTAAAAATGACTTCCAGTGGAATATGCAGATTTACACATTTAACCCTGTAAAAGCCAGATGATTTTGCAAAACTATGTTCCATTTATCCCCTCACACTTAGTTAATTTCAGATAATCAAGAAACGATCTGCTATGTTTGTGCTACACTGGAAGGAAGTACTTAAACAGAGATAAAGACGTGGATAAACTAATTTGGACCATTTCTCTCTATAGCTGGCATCCCATTCCTACCCATAGGGGACTAATGTTGTGCAGAAATGAAAGAACAAAGCTTGACCATGCAGCACATTTCCCATGGTTTCCCATGGTTGCAGTAACCTACAGTTCTCAGTCTGTGTTTTGCTGTATAATGAGCAGCAGGCTGGAGTCATTGACTTTAACTGTACAGAGCTGCTGGTATTATTACAGTGTTTTCAGGAAAATGAGAAACACTGATTCTGTTTTTTGTGGTGCAGGTGCAAAGGAGCTTTCAGATTAGCTTAATCATTTCTGAGTACTAAAAAAATATACATATCTGTCATTTTTAGATGGCTATAATTCAATCAACATCAGAAGCAGAAAACTTCACTGATCCCAGAGGAAATTGCTTAAAAGAATCATTGTTCTGTTTGTATTCAAACTATGTATTCAAAAGTATTGTGATAATACACTTATTGTATAGTCATGTGTTTGTTTGGAAACAAAGGGGTTAAGTTCTTGGACCATTCAACTGAAAACTGTCCAGTCAGGATGTTTTTCTCCATGGTATCTAGGTCAATAAAGCTAAGCTCTCATTGGTCCAACCATAATGCTAATGTTGCTTACACTGTATGGAAGCTAGCAGTCAACAGTGGTGACTGTTGGCTTTCATTCAATCTTATCAATATTAGCATTACTGACTGCTGTCTTTTTTTTTTTTTTTAAATGTACAGTATATCAATTTTATTTTGTAAGAGGGTCCAATTTCATTACTCAACAGAGAGGCTCTCAGCAGATGGACTAAGCGGAAGTGTGTGTATGTGTGTGTATACCCGTCACAGATGTCCTGGAAGGGCGGGTGTCTCTCCAGTGAGTAGCTGCGTGTAAGGGGTGAGGGGGTGACCTCCATGCCCTGGGGCAGGGGGCTGTCCTGCAGTGAGGCAGCCCGCAGCAGAGGCAGGCTAGGCGTGGACAAGAGGCAGGTGGAGCCACCCCCCTGTCCTGCCTCATCACTCTCTTCCTCCTCTGCTTCCCTCCCGTCCGGCTGCGCAATGCTGACTGACTCCTCCCCCTCCCCTTGCTCCCGCTCCTCCTCCTCCATCTCTTGCAGCTCCTCCCGCGACTCCTCATTCTCCTGCTCTCGCTCATCCAGCACCCAGGCTTCACCTGACTGGCCCTCGCCGGATTTGCTCTCCGCATCCTGGATGGACTTTTGGTAGAGCTCAGAGAAACTCCTGTAAACACACATACCCAGGACATCAGGACTAGCTCCAACACTCTATCCACCCAATCCTTCTGACCTTTACGATGCTTTCAGAAGTGTCCATTTGTCATATGTGAACAAACCACAGCACACAGTATGAAATTCTCCCTCTGTATTTAACCCATTCACCAAGTGAAGCAGTGGGCAGTCAGCGACGCGCCACATGAGGAGCAGTGGGTGGGACGGTACCTTGCTCAAGAGTTCCTCAGTGGTGCCACTGGCAGTCCTGGGTTTCAAACCCATGTCCTTCCGATCACAGGGGCAACTCACTAACCACCAGACCAATTTAGTCTGTTCCACTTTGACTGGCTGTCTCTACGGTTTCTGAAAGCACTTCTCTACACCGACTTTTATCAGTCTTGACGAGCAACACACTCTTGTTTATTCTAGTTTTGCGCGTGTCTTCTATTTTTACACATTTGTAAAATTATATTCAGATTCTCAAGGTTCAATTTAACACAAAGACAATCTGAGTAAACACAAAATCGAATTTTAAACGATCACTTCTTGAAGGAGAAAATGCAAAATTACACAGCCCACTTAGTTACTTAATCAATCAATTAACCAGATTTAAATGGTAATTAGGATCAGCTGGACTAGACACACTCAGGCTTGATTACAGCCTCTTAGTCCAGCCAGGCTAAAAGGGCTCAACAAACAGCACAATATAAACGTCTAATAAACAATCAACAGGAACTCTGGAGGAAATGAGAAAGAACGTTTTTAAACATATCAGCCTGGAAAGGGTATCCAACATGGAGAAAACTTGGAATCGTGTTAAATCTTTCCAGATTAACAGCTAAGGCCAAAGCTGTATACCCCTCTAGTGGACTTTGGGCATTGGGCAAGGGGGCTCCATTCTATTGTCAATGTTTTTCTCAGGAGATTATATCAGTGTGTGCTCAAACTGAATGCCTCCATCAGCAATGGCTGTTCCTTAAATATCTAAACTTCATAATTAGAAGCAGTGTCTGAATACTTTGGGACAAAAAGTGCACAAAGGTCTGTGAAAGTAAGAGGTTGTGACACGAGGAACTATATTTACAAGCTAAAACAGGCGAGGTGTTTGTTGTAATAGAGGAAGTGTGTGTGCTCACTGCCACTCAAACCGCAACTGATGTTTTTAGTCTGCTTGCAAAATCAATTGGGTTGCCAGATATTTCAACATTTATCCACACTAATGAAGTATCACTCTGAAAGATAGTCAAGCTCTTGCTTGTGCCGCTGGCAGCGTGCGGCTATTTTTATCCCGACTGTCACTGTTTCGTCAGGTTTAGTAATTCACAAACGCTGCACCAGGAGGGCCACGTTAGGCCTGTCCATCTGCCCAGCAACAGAAGAATTCTACTTCTGCTGCTCTCCTTCTCCCTGTTTGTCTGAGTGTGTGTGTGTGTGTTTGTGTGTATGTAGAGCCTTGGTGGGCATTGTTTGGCATCATTAGTAGAATTGATTGGTGGTTGTCCAGCTGGTGGAAGGCCGGTTGAAACGACGTCATTAACAATAGAACACAAACTGACCCCCAGCTTTTCTCTCCTCCTCCGAGTGCCCTCCTCTCCCTCCATCTGCTCCCCACTTCTCTCTCTCCTTCCTCTCCTCCTCTGTCCATCCTTTCACTTGTCTCCTCCATTCATCCATTACTCACTTCTCCATGTTGTCAGAATTCTCACCGTTTGTCCCGAGAGTCGTGTTCACGCTCCAGCACATTCCACTCACTCTTCGCTTCTGGAATATGCTAAATGGGGGCTGTCGTGACTGCTCAACTTTTAAAAAAATAAACCTGACCCTAATAAACCCAACATTACATACATTCTCCTTTAACTCATTAAATCCTTACACTACAGTAGCTAGTGGTAATGCATATCTATATTAGTCGTAGTAAATTGGATCACTGTGTGGAACTGGAGCTTGTGACCTTTTTTATAGTGTTTTATAATATATAAAAGCTCCATGCTGCCCTTATTGTTAGATGCAGAGTGATAGCAGACTGATTACACATTCAAAATGCAATTCCAATTGTGAACACTTTTTTGTAGAGTGAGGTGACTAAAGTGTGAAGTTTTGAGCTGTTCATTTGTTTTCCTCTTAAAATCCGACAACAGCACTTAGGAAGAACATCTTTAAAAGAAAAGAGTAGATAAGAGTGAAGATAGTTTCTCTCTAAATACGCTATTAATATCAAATGGGACAGCTGGTAGCCTAGTGGTTAGGGCATTCGCACTGCGTTCAGAAAGTCCTGAGCAAGGTACCGTCCCCACACACTGCTCCCCGGGCGCCGTTTTCATGGCTGCCCCCTGCTTCACTTGGTGAATTTCGTGCTGTTCACACTGTGTGCAGTGGTGTGTTCACGTATGACCGAATGATCACTTAATATAAATAAACAAATGTTACTCACTGCTGCCCTCTAATGGCGTTACTTACATCAAATAAACAAACATTACTCACTGCTGCCCTCTAATGGTGTTATTAATATCAAATAAACAAACATTACTCAATGGTGCCCTCTAATGATGTTATTAATATCAAATAAACAAACATTACTCACTGCTGCCCTCTAATGGCGTTACTTACATCAAATAAACAAACATTACTCACTGCTGCCCTCTAATGATGTTATTAATATCAAATAAACAAACATTACTCACTGCAGTCCACTAATGGAGTTAACATCAAATAAACAAACATTACTCACTGCTGCCCTCTACATTTACGGCATTTGGCAGACGCCCCCATCCAGAGTGACTTACAATCGTTAGTTACAGGAACAGTCCCCTTGGAACAACTGAGGGTTAAGTGTCTAGCTCAAGGAGACACTGGTGGGGGGTTCGAACTTACAACTTTGTGCTCAACAGGTTTATAGGGAAGTGTTTTACACACTAGGCTTCTACTACCCTTCTACTAGGGTGGCGGTAGCTCAGTGGGTAGGATACTTGCCTCCGGACCAAGAGGTCACAGGTTCGAATCCTACCTCCAGCACACCACCACTGGGTCCCTGAGCAAGACCCTTAATCCCAAGTTGCTCCAGGGAGAGATTGCCCCCTGTATGTAGGGAATGGAAGTCGCTTTGGATAAAAGCGTCTGATAAATGCCGTAAATGTACCCCCTGGTTTTATTAACATCAAATAAACAAACATTATTCACCACTGGCCTCTATTTTTTGGATTGATTTCTCAATTAATCACCACATTTAATAATCTGTACATTTCTCAAACGCTAATACAACTGACAGTGACAGAACTATATACAACACATACAGCCAGTTTCACTAACCCCCTCTTACTGTTTCTCCCTCCCATGTTACTTACTCTCTCTCTGTTTCTCTGTTTCTCTCTCCCTCTTTCTCTTTCTCAACATTTGCTCAGTATCTACCCTGCTCTCTCTCTCTCTCTCTCTCTCTCTCTCTCTCACATTTGTCATCATATCCAAATCGCTCTTCCTCCACAAAATTAATTCAGCTCCCATCAACCCCCTCCTCCTCTCTCATCCATCGAGCTGTCCATCTATTCCCAAGCCTGATCCACTCCATCACTCTCTTCAGCTGCCTCCCAAACCCTGTCTCTCCATTTTTTGCCTCAGGGTCCCCCCTACTACCATCATTCATGTCTCTGTCCCCCAAAAACCCACTCCTCCAAGTTCACAGCAACATCCATCACTCCATCCTCTCTGCCACACACCTCCACTTTCCTATTCCCCTCACTGCATTTTACACCTTCTAAAACTCTAATGCTCTCAGGTTACTTCACTGATTCCAGCATTTTGGCACACAGCACTGAGAAAAAGCTGCCAGCAGAATTACTTTTGCACTGTCATTATCTCTGCCGCTTTGGGTTGTTTCACAGAGAAATGTTCCCTATTATAATTATGTTTGACATGCCTGATCTAACAGCTGTACAGTTATTATTTTGTAACCCTTAGGAGTCTCTTCTTTCCCTGGCAGTAATAAAAGCGCACTGTAATTTGTAAGACAAACTGATAAATTCTGTTAAAAGTTACAGTTGTGTGGACGATCTTCTATATTTCTGAAATGTGTTGTCGTTTCTGACAAGGTACCACTGTCTTCACGCTTGAACGGAGCTGTGGAAAACGAGGTATGCTGGTTGCTGTTAAACATGCTTGGTATGACATAAGTCAATACTCCAGGCTATGCATTCCCCAGAGTTATACTGGTACCTCCCAACCCTGGTCCTGGAGGCAAACTGCCCTGCAGTGTTTATACTGCTCCCAACAAACGTGATCAAAATAAACAGCTCATTAATGACCCCTTACTGAGCTGTGGCGCGTGTGTTAATGAAAGCTTTAAAGTGTGCAGGGAAGTTGGTGGGGCAACATTGGGATATTCCACAGTTAAGGATCTCTCTCTCTCTCTCTCTCTATCGATCTATCTCTCCCTCCCTCCCTCTCTCTCACTCTCTCTCTCTCATCCTTCTCCCTCTCTTTCTGTCTCTCTCTATCTCTCTTCATCTTCCTCCCCCTCTCTACCTATCTCTCTCTCCACTCTCTCTCTACCTATCTCCCTCTCTCTCGCTCTCTCTCTCTCATCCTTCTCCCTCTCTCTCTTCATCTCCCTCCCTCTCTCTACCTATCTCTCTCTTTCTGTCTCTCTCTATCTCTCTCCTCTCTCTCTTCATTTCCCTCCCCCTCTCTACCTATCTCTCTCTCTCTCCACTCTCTTCCTATCTCTCTCTCTCTCTCTAACTCTCTCTCTCTTTCCCTGTCTTTGTTTTCTCTCTCTTACCTGCGTGGTTTGCCGTTCTCGTCGGGTGGGATGACGGTGATGTGGATTTTGGGGGCAGTGCGCAGCAGCTTGCTCCTCTCCTCTTGACTCAGGTGTACCAGAGGCTGGCTGCAGAGTCGTACCACTCGAGCCCCCAGCTGCAGCCCACCGCTCTCAGCGTAGCAGAATCGCTGCAGTTCCGTCACAAAGCCCTCCTCACTCATGAGGAAGCCTGGCTGACCCACGCTGTCCCGCAGAGGGGTCACCTCCCGCGCCTCGCAGCCCCGTGTCACCAGCTGCAGCACAATGCAGGGATGTTACCATACTTGCTCACACACTATGGCTCATGTTCAGAAACTTTAAAGCATTTGTATGAAAACTCCTATGCTCTGTGGCTAAAACCACTATAAATAAATAACAGTAGTAAACTTTAATAGGAGTTTTTCTAATCATGCATAAAATTAATTGAAATCAAAATACCAATATGATTTTGTGATTCACAAATTGAAAGAAGCATTTTATGAAATGACAAAAAAGGTAAAGCATCAGTGTCAAGCATAAGGTCACTGGACCAATGCCCCCCCAGTCCTGGGGCAAAGTTCAAGAAAATCCATATTAGTAAATGAGCCACAATAGCAAACTGCATTCAACACATAGAAAACATTATTGATTTTAGGCATCAAGGGAGGAAGCAAAAACACCGCTGTTTTCCACTTGTACATATTTGACTTGCTCTTTGTGCTTTTTGGGCTTTTACTGTGTTTTCAGTTAGGATTTTATTTCCTCTCGACACTGTTATTTGAATGAATTCGGGGGACAGATGTCTAATTCATTTCCTCGTCCTCTGTGATATGATCCTGTTACAAGAGCTGACATCACTGCAGTGTTATCTTTGTTATCACTTACACTTAGTTATTAAATGTAAAAAAAACAATCAAACTTGACTAAAAATACACTGAATGACTCATTGTGTTGCTCAGAACTTTGATTTCTGCTGTTTGGGCGTTAATGAAAATTTTCTTTGATAACTGCAGATGTCCTTAATGTTGCTGAAGCTTAGTGTTTCTTTTGTAGCTGAGATGAATGCGCAGATAAACTAAAAGCAATGCTTTATTAGGGTAAATTATTTTTATTGGGATAACTTCTGCTTCTTCTTGCTTCCATGTTGAAATAGCATATTGCATTTTTTACCTTTCATTGGACTAGGACACAAATGGAATTTATTTCTTTTTATACTATATTTCACCATTGTTGGCTTCTGTGGCATGTATCTAAAGGGCTTTAATACTCAGGTGCCCTGTTTATCTGGATCAGGTGTTTGTCATATTAAGACTAAAACTAGATGGAGGACAGCAGATGCCAGACTAGAAGTTATCTCTTCATTTTGCTGAAGCTGAAGAAAAGTATAGAACTGTTTCATTACCATGAATGAATACTGATGATTAATTCTCACCTCAAGCCTCTGCACCACCTCTTTAATGTCCTCGGCCTGAGTCTCCGGCACTGTGATGGACACAGCCTCTCCCCTCTCGTAAAATATGTCCAAGCAAGGTCCACCCAAAGCCCCAGCCTCAGTCACTGCCTTCCAGCCAATCACGTCGCGGCAGGAGCAGTTGAACACAACCCTCTTGGTGCAGCGTTCAATCAGCACCACTGACTCGGCGGACACTCCCAGTAGGCAGGGCAGCTTCGGCCCGCCGTTTTCCTGAGTGGCACAGACGGCCCACACCAGGGCCCCTGCACTGTGGAGCTCCGCCCCCTTGGCTCCCTTCAGCTTGTCCTTGCGCTTGCCCCCCAGTGACAGCAGGGGGAATTTGGTGGAGGAGTCTATGGGTGTGGTGGTGACGTAATTCTCTGCCAGGTCCTTCAGGTACTCCTGCCGTGTCCGTGTGGCCATGGAGCGAAACTTCTCCGACTTCTCGGCCGCGTTCTCCGCATTGATAGCCTTGGCCAACAGGAAGTCGCGGAAAGCCGGGGAGCGCGGGAAGCGGGCACCTTTAGGGAAGAGAGGGCCAAACAGTGGGATGTCCTTCGAGCGAGTTACAGCAACTCTAACAAAGAAAGAGAAAAAGAGAGACAGGCATAGATTATGGCATCAGACTGCAGTCTTTGCTAAAAGGAGTCTACATTGTTTAAGTTCTTTGACTCGAAACAACAGCAATAGAACCATCTTTAAAAAGGTTCTTTAAAGAACTACATGCAACAGGTTCTCCATCATAAAGAGCTGTTTAAACAGGCAAAGAACCATGGTTCTATGTATAAGAAAGGATTCCTGTTTTGGTATTTTGTAAGAATGTGCAATACAACATGAATATAATATCACAAGATTAATACAGTATTTATTTCCATAAAGACACAACGTACCAGAAAAAATGGGAAATTTTTTTTTTTATTTCACAAGAATATTTAACGTATTAAGCACTTCTAGCTGTATGAAGCAGTTCTAGAGTTGATCAGTTCTAGAGTCAGTAGTTGATCTGCCACTCAAGTGTTTTTACGTAAGTTCACAAAAGGCAGTGCAATATCGCAAATAAAATCATGAGTCAACGGTGAGTGCCGTAGATCATCACAGCTATTATGTAATTTGTGAGAACACACAGCCTCAAGTGTTCTATCGCTTTTATGTAACAGCTCTGCAAAACGAAAAACAAAAGTAAAGCGAAGAAGAACTGAACATTGTACTAAACACGGTTTACATCAGCAATTCTTTCCACTATTAAGGTAGTTCCCTTTTGCATTGTGGATATGAACTATTGCAGTACCGAATTCAGCTCTGCTTTTTGAACATTTGTCAGATTAATGTGAATGTCGTCGTGTTTCAGATCTTAGTACCTGTAGTAGGTGTTTTCCGTGCAGGGTTCGTGCACCTGGACGATGATGAAGACGTGCTGGAAGTGCGAGCGAATGGCTTTGGGTGTGAACGGCAGCGCACCAGGCTCCTGGAAGACTATCGTTACGATGTCGTTCCCTATGTGCCTCTTCCTCAGTAGCTGCGAGAGACAGAATGAAAAAAGAGAAACAAAAACGCTGTGGTTTATTTGCCCCTTAAACTACTTAGGCTTATCCACAGTGAACGAGTTTATCTCTCGTTTTTTTGGTGGACAGCCAAATACAACCACTAATGATGCTGATGTCCTGTCAGGCCAGGTCAATATCGGTGCTTTCTAAAATGTTATCTGATCTTTGATACCATTAAATAGCTGAGGTTGTTGAGGTTAGAAAAGATTCTAATCATCTTTATCTATCAGCCTGTTAGCATGTGTTACGATTATCATCAGTTTGATAATGTGATCTGTTATGTACGCTTGAGTTGTGTTCTGCTTTCGTGTTTTGTTACCTAATCGCTCCTTGTTGCTTGTTTAGTTGATGTTTACCTGTTGTGTGTTGTTGGAAGTGTAGGGGAGCATGGTGGAAACGTGGAACATGATCTCATAGTCCTGATAGCGAGTGTATAGAGAGTGTGTCCCGGTGGAATCCGCTGTGGACAGGCACACATACACACACAGCATTTGTTATACAGTCATGAATTTACCTTTCCCCATTATTCAAATGTTGTTTCTACAGGTCAGATCCAACCTGATCTGTAGATATGTTGGTTTAAAGCTACCAATAATACTTCTTTTATTCATCTTATGAAATGTAACATTCATAGCAGGACATATGATATGGTATTACCAATGAAGTAGTGCTGTTACGGTGGCAAATATACAACAATCAAAACGAGGATCAGATGCCTGACTTAGACACAAATGTGAGCATGTTTTAACCGATTTACAAATCACTCTTTAATCATTTTAGATGCACATGTGAAAGAAACGCGTGAGGCACCTGAGGTGTGTGTGTGTGTGTGTGTGTGTGTGTGGCTATATTGTCACCATAAGCTTCGCGGAAGACGTAGCTGTAAAAGCAGCAGTAAAACAAATGAAATACTTATAGGTTTGATAGTATTTTTTGTGATTGAGGTTTCTGTTTAGTGTTTGGTGTTGTCTGCTTTTACCCTCATAGTGAAGAATGAATAACTTGTATTCAAAAGCAGAAATGCAAAAAGAATGGTCTCTGATTTGCACAGTATTGTAGTAATGAGGGTGAAGTGTTGTCTCACTCTTGGTGTCAAGCTGCGCTCTGTATTTCTCCCAGCCTTTCAGTCGCACTCTTTCTCCCAGCAGGTCCAGGAACCCGTCGAAGGCCGGTCCAGCACTCTCATTATTGTACATGTCCTCCTCCGTGCTCTGCCCAGCCCGACAATACATCACTCCCACTTTGCGTTGGAAATTCAGCTGCACACACACAAACACACACAGGTCAACGATTGGATTTTTGCTTTTTTAATTGCAAAGGGTTAAAGGAGAAGTTATACCCCACCAATTAGACCAGCTCATGTGTTTTTTACCTACACTGCTGTAAAAAAAAAGCTGATATCTGTTGATTTCTTCCTGTTTTGTCAGACTTAATTGCCTCAGATCTTAAAACTAAATCTCAATATAAGGCAAAAACAACCTGAGTAAAATATAAAATACTGTCACGGCTCGGTCAGTGACCATTAGGGGTCACTGTTTGGTTTGGGTTTCTGGGACTTTTATTTTGGCATTGTTCTGCTTTTTGTGTGACGTGTTTTTGGTTGCCATCTGATTTGTGTTCTGTTCATTTGTGTTCTGAGTATTTAAGTTCTATTTAGTACTGACCAGGTTGTCAGTCAATCGCCTCATTTTCATATTGTCTCTGCCATGTTCATGTTCTTGTAAACGGCCCTTGAGCCAGGTTTTTGTTTTCTGTTTTGTTTTAGCATGGATCCTTGTGCTCCTGTCTCGTCCATGCCCCGAGGTAAATCACGGCAGTGGACTAAACGCCTCTGTCGTGACAAATACAAATTTTGAATGATCGTCGTTTAGTAAAGGAACACTACCCAACACTAACTGTACTGGAAAGAGTCACTCCTTTAGTTACTCAATCCACCAATTAAGCAAACTGAGTTGATCATTTGGAAGACTATATTCACTCAGGCTTAAATGCTGTCAGCCTTGTTGAATCTCAGCATCATATTAATAAAGAACGTCCTGCCATGTCGAAGGTATAGATTTTTAAAGAAATGGTTGAACAGATAAGGAAGGACTGCAGAAACCTAAACAAAGGGATACAAAATGAAGCAAACTTGGAACAGTGGAAGTAATGTGAATACTAAGAAGAGCATAAAGGCTTGTTGATGATCTTCAAATGTTTGGCAACCCCCACCCATTTGGAATAATGTTCTGTGTTGAGCTGAAAGTGGAATTTTTAGGAACCTTCTGGCGTAAAGCTAACACTGCATTCTACAATAAGAACATCAAACCAACTGTCAAACACGGTGGTGGAAGTGTGATAGTGTGAGATGCTTTGCTGCATCAGGGCCTGGGCAACTTGCCATAACTGATGGTACAATGAATTCTGCTTTCTATCAGAAAATCCTGAAGGGGAATGTCTGCTCCTCTGGTTATTTGTCCATAACACTGGGTAACAATTTTTTATTGGTGTAATCTGAGGCTCAAACACAATTGGGTTATGCATCAAGGCAACGATCCAAAGCACAAAAACTAGTCCGGCTCTGAAAGGTTTTCCAGTCCTGACTTGAACCCTACTGAGATGCTTGTGCAGGACTGTAAACACGGAGATCATGCTCTAAATCCCGCCAATGCGACTGAATTAAAACAATTCCACAAAGAAGAGTGGCCAACATCCCTCCAAAGTGAGGACTGATCTCGAGAAGCATTCGGTTGCAGTTGTTGCAGCTAAAGGTGGTGCCACTGATTATTAAGTTAATGTATAATTATGTATTATACATTAATGTATAATTTAAAAATGTATCGTTAAAATATTTTCCTTGTGTTTCTTCACGTCCTTCTTGTTTGATATGAGGTCCTAAAATGGAAGAAATGGGTTTTCATTTGTATTTTACTATGCTATAGACTTGTAGCTCCACATAAGCTCCACAATAAAGAAACAAATTTCAGAAACAGAATGTTCGTTGGCTGATCACCTCATCAAACCATTCATAATAATAGCACTGCTTCTCAAATCTTGAACACTGGTGACCTTCCTCCCACCAAGACACACATCTTTTATCTTAGCTTTACTCCCACAGCATGTTTGACAGATCTATTAAGCACAACAGAAGCACTTACAGGGCTTTTTATTAAGACATCCACACATACAATACGAGACCATGAAATATTTAGCACTACTTACAGCTGACCACTGAGCTTAGCACAAACAGAGACTACAGTTAGGAGCAGATTTAGTCGCAGTCAATTCCAGTTAGGGCTCCCTCACTCACTCAATGCTGTTAACACTCTTGAACTTCGGTCTCACAGATGACACAGCCAGGACCCAAACTCATGATCTGCTAATGACAGAATGCACCCTCGCACTCTCACGCCACTCAGAAACAGGGATGTTATTTTAATATTACTGACCATTTTTTCACTTGTTAAAATTGGCATTTATTACTATAAGCTTTATGACACCCTGCATTTTATAACCACATTGTTACATTTTTGCAAATGAATGCAAAATAAAGGGTTTACGAATATATTTGACTAAAAAATGACTGATCCAACAACAGTTTCAGTAACGTCATAAACGTCATTTATAATTATTAATGAATTATGTTATTATATAATATTTTTTTTTTTTATATACAAAATGAATTAATATATACATATTATTACTGAACAATAACTATACATGATAGATTTAAACATGTCATGTACTAAATTCTGTTAAAAAAAATGAAGTATTCATCAGTCATTACTATACTTTTATTTATGAAAATATAGAGCATGTGTTAATTGATGGTTAATGCTAAAGTACATTGCCATTGAACCTACATCTATTTTTTACAGTGTAATAATGTAATGTACATTATTTATGTACAAAGTTGCTGTCTTCTGGTTGAAATGTGCAAGGTGAATGAATACAGGCCACTTCATTAATCATTGTCCTGTCATGGAGGGAGTTTGTTTAATGAAGTCTACTCCAGATGAAAAGGTTTTAATAATGCCACTGAAAAGATATACTGGACACTTACTGGAATACACAAAGTCAAAATAAGCCAAAGCTAAATAACTTCCTTTAAAGGGGTTGGACTGATTGCCTTTCATGGAGTAAATGTCAAGCCATGTGTCATTTGCTGTTGGATTTGTGGTTGTATTCTGGCTTTAATGGAATGCAGTAGTAGTAAGACGAGTGAAACTGATGCTTATACAAATAGTACAGTGCTGGGGAACATACATCTAACATTCATTCTGAACAATATCTAAGCACTCACTATTGGTTGAACTGAAGCATGAAAATTGGTGTAACTGATGCATGAGGACCAATAAATAATATTCATGTGTTTCCCTGTACAACAAGATTTGTTACGAATCTATAAATTGTGGGCAACGTTAGATCTTGTTTCTTACACAAAGGCAACAGCACATAATTAACAGATAAGGGTAGATTTTTCAGTTCTGCCTTTAAAGGTTTAAAGTGTATAGTTCACTGAAACACATGGCCTTGTCTTGAGGAAATAAAAAACAGATCTTTAGACCGTGAGCATGACATATCCGCCTTAAGGGCAGACCAGAAAGTACTTCCCGGCAATTAACAATCGCTAGTAAAATCGCTCTGAGAGCAGTGAGCTCACCCCTTGCTCATCCAGTTTGAGCAGCGTGTCGCGGACTTTGGGCGAATTGGAGGCCAGCCTCAGACAGTGCAGGTTGAGGTCTGGCAGGATGAACTCCAGCAGTCTTTTCGGAGAGAGCCCTCGAGGGGTCGTATGCCGTGCCGCCGACGGCACTGACTCTTCCAGGATGGAGCCACGGAGGGTCTTCAGCTACAGACAAGAAAGAAAACAGATGCAGTTGAATATGAGGGTGTTTCCTGTAAATATAGACCAATTAGTCATGGAACGGAACTTTAAAAATCTTTAAAAATAAGCAAAATGACTGTTTTAATGTTTGTTAACAAACCAAAAGAAAGTATTTGAAAAAAACAAACAAACCATAACCCATTAACATGATCTGTTTTAACAGTATTAGTTTTTAAAACCCTTAATTCATCAATAAGCAGTAAAATCAATAAGCAGTAAAATGCAACAGCGAAGTTAAAAACTCTTGTTCCCTTCTGTAACAAGAATACATGAGAAGTATAAATAGCGATATGCTATAATAGAAGAGGAGATGAAACAATTTGATATACATAATAGACATTGAATGAGTGGATATATAACGTAAATCATACATATACAATGCATGAGTGCCTATTCAATATACATGGGGTACTCGGGTTACGACAAAGTTACGTGCTTTTCACAGCGACGTAACCCGTTTTGTGATGTAAGTTCTAGCCTAAGTCCCTAACCGATCCTAACACAGATGTAAAATCATGATCTGGAAAATAAAAACACAACACAGCCACAGAAAAAGGAAAGGGACATAAATATTTTGTACTTGTACACTGTATTGTCGTAACAGTCATATGGCTGCTGTGTGACTGTGTATTCTTCCGCCGCCCAGCGAAACTTATTCACCGACGTAGTCCATAAGCGTGACGCTAATGACGTAAGCCGAAACACTCACATCTCCTTTTTTATATTTTTATGGGAGTGAGTATGTAACCCAAGGACCTCCTGTATGTAATATATACATTCAATAAGGGCCTATATTATGCATATTTACTATATACGATATTAGATACACTTTTGGTTGGAACATACGGACACTGTCCCTGGATGTCAGTGATGAAACAGGGGAAACTGTGTTCACTCTGTGGATCAAATAAAGGGGTTCATTCTGATTCATTATTTTAACAGTGCTAAAAAAGAAAACACTGCTATGCATGTAAATGTCTTCAAGTATGGAGATAACATATTTCTACTGTATCAAACACTCTTAGAGATATAAAAAAGCAGAAAGGAGGGGAATACATGCAGCACTGCAGACACGCATGAAGAGCTCCAGAAAGAGAAGTAGGAAGTAACGTCTCCCCAGGGAGACAGTACTTATATGTAGCTAAAGAAAGAGAGACACAAGATTCTACTCCAGTGGAAGTTAATGGTGATAAGGAAGAAGAGGGATGGCAGAAAGGCGACAGGGCAGTGGTAATGAGGGATAAAGGGGTGATAAGAAAGACAAAGAGTGGAATAAAAAACCAAATGGATTTGCTGTGAACAGTTTTTGCATTTTAACACTTCTGTCTGTATTTTCAATTTGTTTCTGTTCCTTTTTTTTACACAGATGGCCTGAACATCCTGATTTAATTAAACATTAGGTGTAGAAAGTAGGAATCCGGAAGGAAGACATCCTCTCTTTATCCCCTTTAACCCTATTCCTATTTTTTTAAACAGCCTGTTTATTTTACTGTATCTTTAAGATCGATAAATACAAGTGACCACGGTTCTGCTTGACTGCCCTCAGTTTCGTACCTCAATCAAAAAGTCTCTGCCTCAGACCCCCCCACCCTCACATGGACGGATACTGTGATATCTAACAAGGGTGGTGGGGCAGCCTAGTCGGTAGGATACTTGCCTCTGGACTGAGAGGTCATGGGTTTAATCTTACCTTTAGCAAACCACCGCTGGGTTCCAGAGCAAGACCCTTAACCCCAAGTTGCTCCAGGGAGACTGTCTGCTGTAGTTAGAGAATGGAAGGCACTTTGGATAAAAGTGTCTGCTAATAAGGTAAATGTAGCAAGTTAAGTTGGCCACAGCTGTCAGGATTTTGCCACTGCTGTTCTGTTTGGCTTCCCCTTAGCCACTTTAAGCAGTAAAACACTCCAGACTCAAGACTACTCTCATTTCAGCGTGAGGAGCCTGGACAAAGCTGTTGTTGCGCTGCGCCTTTTGTAACATCACAACTTCAACGAATTCAACACAAGCTTAGGGTATCAATATACCTTTGTACTGTTAGAAAAATGTATGTTCCCATTTTGGTGGCCTAGTGTTTAGGGAGTTGCCCCTGCAATCAGAAGAGCATAGGTTCAAAGCCCATTACTGCTAGTGGCACCACTGAGAAACTCTTGAGCAAAGTACCATCCACACACACTGCTCCCTGCTCCCTGCTCCCTGCGTTCCTGGGTGCCGCTGCTTCACTTGATGTATGGGTTAAATGCAGAGAAACAATTTTGCCCTGTTCACACAGTGTGATGTGCTGTAGCGTGTTCACCTTTGCCTAAACGACACTGTAATTTAATAATATGGGCCTTTTAAGGGTGATGTTTTATTTTATTTATTTTTTTAGAAGCAATACACCGCTTGTTCCTGTTCTTTGTCTCCGTGACCTCAGGTTATTTAGATAGAGATAAATTGAGAGTTCCAAGGAGAGAGATGGAGGATGACGTGACACATATACAGCCGATTAGAAAAGAAGAAGAAAACCTACGGGTGGCAAAGAAGGAAGGAAGCACAGAAAGAGGAAGAAAAAGTGATGGAGTGTGATAAAGACATGCTGAACATGAATTCTCTACACTCCCCTACATAAGCCCACCTGTGAGAGCAAGTCTGTCACAGGAAGGTCAGCGTAAAAGTCAACATACACACACACATACATGTGTTAGAGGGTGCGCGTGTGTGTGTGTGCGTGTATGCTGCTGTGTGTGAAAATGTTCACCTCTGTGGTCCTGAATATGATCCTGTAGTTGTACTGAGCCCCGCTGGACGCTTCCTTCTCCTCGCGCCGAAAACTGATGGCCACTGGTCCCAGTCGATCGTCCATCCCAAAGAAATTCTGATGGTCTGTGAGAAACAGCAAGAACACGGTTTTACGTGATAGTTTTTACATGTAAATGATCATTTGTTGTCTGGACCGTGTCCGTTGTAATGTTACTTAATAATAGTGGTGCAACGGATCAAAAAACTCACGGTTCGGATCAGATCACGGTTTTAAGTCACGGATCGGATTAATTTTCGGATCAGCAAAAAAATTAAAAAAACAACAAATTTAACTCCCCATTTATTCATTTAAGTATTTTTGCCCATTAAAAAACATTCAACTCAAGACTCATTCCA
>JBBPDC010000084.1:7591926-7606470 GCA_037974485.1 Hemigrammopetersius urotaenia | reverse complement strand
CCCACCCCCTCCCCGCTTTACAAACGGCTTTCCGCATGTCTTTCGTAGATATGTCGAAATGCGCCCACACGGCAGACTCGCAAGCACGATTTCAACTTTGGGCCCGTGCGGCCTTTTTTCTTCAGATCTTCGGATCACGTGCGTGCCGAACCGTGGAGGGAGATCGGTTCGGATCACGGATCAACAGTGATTCGTTGCGCCACTACTTAATATAATTGAATGTCAGTTAATCGTTGTACCAGTAGGAGCCAAATGTTTGGACAAATCAAATTAAATTATTTAGATATAAATAACCAAGTGCTGAACAGCGTCCACATTAAAATAACTTCACAGCTAGATGGTTTAGAAAAGTGTCACTATCACCATCCTGCTGAGAAATAGCCTTCTAGTAGCTCTGGTACTAAAGTGCTGTCCACTGTGTAAGTGATTTGACAGTAGAACACTGTAATGAGTAGTGCAACAGTAGCACACTTAATATGTTCTCTGATAGCAGTACATATGCTGAAGCTGAAAGACATGTGATAAAATAAACGAGCCGTAATAAGTAGTTTGATGGTAGTACATAGTTGTATTAATCAGAATAATAGTATTACACAGATAATAAGCATCACAGCAGTACCCAATTGTAGTAAGTGGTTTAGGCAGTGTGACAGTAGTATATAATAGTATGATATCAGGTGTGACAAGTATGATAGCTAAACATGATAGCTAAACATAGCTGTAATCATTAGCATTATATGTGAACCCAGCTGTAATAATTAGGATGATAGAACAGTTTAATTAAATAGTATGATAGAATTACACAGTTGCAATATGTTGTATGATGGCAGTGCACAGCTGTAAGATCTAGTATAATAGCAGAACTGTGTTCAGTAGCATTATAGTGGTGTTAATGGCTCGTACGATAGATCGGCTGTAGGAAGACGTATGACGGAAGTACACAGCTCTGACCAATAGTATAATAGAAGAACACAGCAACAATAAGTAGTAACATTAATGGTACATAATAGGGTTATAAGTGGTATGATACAGTACACGACACTCATTTGATCATAGTGGAACTCAGCTGAAGTGAGTAATATGACAGTAGAACACAGTAGCTGTAAGCAGCATGATAGTAGAACAGTGGTGTGAGAAGCGGTGTGATGGTAGCACATGGTTGTAACAAAATAATACAATGCATTACATTAAAATAATTGGGGCAGCTCGTGGTCTACTGGTTAGGGAGTAGCCCCTGCGATCAGAAGCCCATGGGTCTATATCCCAGGACTGCTATGGCACCACTGAGGTACCCTTGAGTAGGGTACCGGCACCCCACACTGTAATTGGTGAATGGGTTAAATACAAAATTTCTTCGTCCAAATTTCACACTGCATGCTCTGGTGTGTTCACACGTGACTATAAGGGGCCACTTCAACACAATGATACACAACTGCAGAAGAGACTATGGTAATATTACACAGCTGTAAACACAGCACAACAGTACACACATGAAGTAAGTAGTACGGTTAGCATGCAGCTGCAATCAGTGGTGTGGTAGCCTTAGTAGTACACAGAAGAAACACACAGGCGTATTAAGTATGGTATCAATACACGGCTGTAGTAAATTATATGGTAGTAGGGCTAACATTTCCATCCTTCAGTTACATCAGATCAGAGACAGACAGGCAGACAGAGAGAGAGAGAGAGAACAGAAAGAAGAAATGCTAAAAAGGCGCTCACTGTCACCAACAAATATTTGTGACGGAGTTGCAAATGTAGTGCATCATGAACAAACGCGCACACATACACACACACACACACACACACACACACTGAAATCAAAGCAGACTTCTCAGTGCATGCTGTCCCACTTTCGCACCCTCATAGCATCCCCATTTCGAGATGACAGATAGCGTTCAGCGAATCTAAGAGCAGCATCCAGACTGAGTCAACACACACACACACACACACACACACACACCTCAGATAGCGAAGGGGAAGTACAGAGAGGAAAATATGTCTGCCACAAAAAGGCATTTACACACACCCAAGCTTTTTAAAATCTTGCCCTGTCTATCAAACTATATGACACACACACACAAACACAGACACACACAGACACACACATATATATCTGTGTGTGTGCTTGCAAGTGTCATATAGTTTATATATATATATATATATATATTTACACACCTCACTAAAACTAAGATCATGTTCACATTACAGAGTAATTTTTTATATATTGATATTATCTGATATTTTTTGCTTGTATGAGCATCAGAAATGTGATCTGATGTCACTGGACAGTAACGAGACCAGAAGTCATGCTTTTTTAACATCACACTTAATTGATCATGCATGTAATGTTACCATGGTCATCATCCAGCATCAGCAGCATTTCATCAATGGCCAACATGATAAAAAAGTGTGTGTGTATGTCCTGCTGGTGACATCCCCTTCCTATAGAAGGCAAGCATGGGCAGAACCTAAAAGGGCATGTAATGGGATTCTGATGTCTGGCCACAATTTGGCTTGGGAATAGGACAGTTAAGTTTCCTATTTGCATTGTGCATCCTTAGCACTAACATAACTGACAGTTCTAACAAATGTTAGTTCTGTCTGACTGGTTCTACCAGTGCTATAACACACTGATTTACATAGCAGCTAACTTTCCTACTGTCGCACATCCAAAAACAGAAAATAATAACAACTGTGTGATAGCACATTCTGCCCCTAAGTAAACTTGAAGCAGTTAGAGAACCAAGAAAGGAGCTGGAGGTGCCTAAAAACAGACAAATACAATTCAATAAAAACAATGTGACATGCTTTACAGACTGGCTGAAAAAAAACCACATTCAGGTTTATCTGATAAATACTAAAAAAAGCTCTTCTTTGCTCTACCTCTTCTTCATTTTGCAGAACTGCAATAGAACATCCAAGGTTGCGTGTTATGAAACTGTTTTTCTTACATACTGTCAATATCATGATATGCTCAGAAACGCTTATCACTTTCAGTACAATAACAATAAATACCGTCATATTACCCAGTTCTAATCACCGGGACAATAACAGTAAAAACACTGGATCAGATAAACAGATTTGATTCAGTCGTGTAACAAATCCGCCCAGAAATAAACAGCACACACTCACAACACACGACTAATTCACATCTGTATCAGCTGACACTGGAGCATAATAGTGGAGCAGATAAACTACTATTATTGCCACAAAAATGATCCATCCATCCATCATCTGAACCATTTATCCTTAACCAGGGTCGCGGGGGGTGATGGAGCCCATCCCAGCGCTCATACAGAGCAACACCCTGGACAAGTCACTAATCCATCACAGAGTAGACACACAGACAAACACACTCACTAGGGGCAATTTAGCATCTCCAGTTTGCCTGATGTGCCTCACTATGTGGCAACAGCACTACCCGTTGATCTAGCGTGCCACCTCTTTGGGTCACGTAAATGACTGAATTCATCCCTCAGCCGCAGACGCTCAGATCTTCACAGAGAGGACTGCTCTCAAAATTGTACCGGAAACAAGATCCTGATTCAAGAACAGCCTCAGTTCTGTAGACCATTTTAGAGATCAGCACCACGATGGTGGGCTTATCATGGTGAAGCGCATTTTAGATCAAACCACAGCGCTTCTAATAGCCTGAACCGCAAGCTGTAAACTTTCTATTGCCATTCTCAAAGATCAGCTGTGGGCTTGGTGTGATTAGATCAGTAGCAGCAGTGCTCTCTTTTCTGTGCTGTTGATGTTCTATGTTCAAAAGACACATGATTACATGTAGGCCTGTTCTTTATTAACAAATAAAGAAGTTATGTAATATGTAATAATATGTAATAATATGTAATAACCGATTTGTTTACATTCTGTAATAGCTGCTTACACTAATCAAGTTTACACTCGAGATGCTATTACATGCTTCAGGTTTTACTATGTAAGAATTTAGCAATTATCAAACTGATTCACATTCACAAAAAGAATGATTTCTTTGAGAGTCTTTGCATATAGCAACCTTCAGTCATATCATTATTCCAAAAGGCCCATATTGCTCTTGTGTAGCTCTAGTGAGCATAAGTCACAAACCCTTCTCAGATTCCTTAATAAGATAAGTGTGGGAAGTTCACTCACCTTTCATGTAGAAGTACTTGTGGTAGTAGCGGGCGCCCAGGTCTGCATGCTCTATGAAGAAGTTGTTTTTCCCCTGTTGCTGGATGTGGCTTTCTCTGGGTTCCTCCAGCACAGACACAGCATCGTTGGGGCTCTGCAGGCTCCTCCAGCGACCACTGCTACACCCTGTCCTGCCCAGCCCGACTCTCTCCTCTCCGCCCATCTCGTTGCGAAAGTGTGGGCAGCTGAGAAGCAGATCATTGTCGTTGCCGTCCCCTTCGTCCAGCAGAGCCTGTTCGGGTTCCTCTGTGCTGGACCCACCTCCGGTTCCACCCCCTCCTCCTCCACCCTGAGAAGGGGAAGAAGGCGTGGCCTGTGCCAAGGGGCGGAGCTGCGAGGCAGCTGATGCCCCAGATGTGATATTCTTCTTCCGGCCCACACTGTCCCTGTTGGATGCCGCCTCCGATAAATCGAACAGGATGCTCTGCACATCATAGTGGGCAAAATTGCGCACCCATGCTCCGCCCACCTCCTGTACCGGAGGCACCTGAGGCGTAGAGGCTTTTGCCTTCTTCGCTGATGACTCTGGCTTCGGGGGTTTGACTGGTTTTGGTGTATCCCCAGCAGGTTCAGAGAGGGCCCGGAAAAAGCGGTCTGGCTCATGTGTAGTCTCCTGGAGGCCAAGCAAAAGGAAGGGATCCTTAAAGCGCAGAGCACTGGGACTGAGAATTTCCTCTGAGCATGGCTCCACAGGTCGAATCTGTCTCTCCAAAGATGAAAGACTCCCGTATTCTCGATGGAGGACTATCCCAGGTTCTCCCTGCCCCCCCGGCCCTGTGTTCTCACCCGCCGTCCGGGCCACTTTTACCCCAGCCTTTCCTGCAGAGTCTAGGTCCCCCAGAGTTACATCACTGTTGCTGCGCTGCATGATGTGGCCCCGTCCAACAGCTCGCAGGTTGAGACCCACCCTGCTGGGGGTCACACTCTCGCCCTCTGTCTCCTCGCCTTCCCTCCTTGGTGGCCACTCGGCCACCACTCGTGCCCGCACGCCACCGTCCCGCTTAGGGTCGATACTCACGGTGGCCAGGGGCGGGCGCGGGCTCTGCCGGCGGAACTTGCGGATGAAGAGGTCGTCCGACTGCATGGTGCACTTGTCCACTCAAGACACCACAGTCCCTCACAATTCCTTCCTGTCTCTCCTCTCTTCTCTCCCCACTACCCCTGCCTTTTACTGTGGACTGACTGGTGAGTGGAGGAAACAGCTGACTGACACATGTGCACAATCCACGAAGGAGAACTCATACCTCTGTCATCAACAGACGTATCCTACACACATAGAAGACTTGCAGTCGCTTGCAGCCAGAGCATGCACAACCACTACGCAGACTCAAGACGTTATTGTGGACATGTCGCAACAAGAGAGCTGTTACCCATCACTTTGAACAAGCTTGAACAGGAGATGGCTGCCACATCTTCATTATTTGGTAAAGCTGAATCCACCTCGACAGATTTGAAAGTGTGCCCAGGTTGAAGCTGAGGGGGCTTTCGATTTCTAATGAAACCTTTGGCCAGCCTGAGTCAGGGATTCCTCGTCATCAGCCTCCCTCTTGATCAGCACAGCTGCTTATGCTTCAACATCCTGTGAACAAAAGAAAAATACAAGAGTGAAATGTCAACAGTCTGAGTGTTGAGTGTGTGGTTTTAGCCAGAAATTGTGTACTGTTCCTTTCAGGAGCAAGAAGATACAGTGTTTCTTTACCCTTACACTTTACCCTGCTCATTACCCTTCAGCTAAAATGTTACTAGGAGAGAGTAGGGCATAATTTAATCAGTTTAAAATGTACTATCAATATTTTGTGTGTTGGATGAAGCAGAACAAGTTGATCAACTTCTCGTATCCTAACAGCAGCTTCATGTATGAATTTAAACAGTAAGATCTGGACTGACATATATTTCTCAAGATTCACCCAGAACAATTTTAAAAATAAAAAACAGAAGTTAAATGTTTTTCCATCCTCTTGGTGTTTATAATATAGTACCATTCGATGCATGTAAATAACTCAAGTCAGGCAAAAGTACAGCCACCACATGGTTAGTTTTAGCTCAAACAGGCAATGACAGAAGTCTTTATACATTATAACAGTTATTTTTTGGACATTTAGGCACTTATCTATCTATAAAAGATTTATTAAAAATATATTATATATTAAAATAATCCTGATAGGACATTCTAGTCAAAGTAATGCTGATAGGACTTTGTAGTCAAATGTTTCTGTATTTTAGGATGGAATTATATTTTTCTTTTTTATAAACTAGGCCCTCAGTCTGTTATTATTAACCTCTCCTATGAGGTAAAGTGTACCATCTGCACTCACACAGCTTTCGATGAAAGGTGGAAGGAACTTTAAAGTTGTCATTTATAGCAGAGATTACTTGTATAAAACAGTAATCTATCACAATTCATTCATGGATATATTAATGTTATATATATTCCTATAGTATTCCAAATAACTTAACCCAAATCTCAATGCAAGCTCTGGTAACAGAGGAATCATGTTCCACAAACATGGTAACACATCCAAAGTAAACACAAGCACCATCAAAATATCAATTCAATATGCAGAAACATTTACATTTACAGCATTTGGCTGACGCTCTTATCCAGAGCGACGTACATCAGTGCTTAAGAATTCCTCGACTGTTTCTTACCTGAAAACAGCTTAAATCCAAGTCAAGTATTTAACCAAGATACTGCAGTCAGAGCATCAGTCAATTAATAATCAGCCAACACCTAACACAACAATACATAAGCCATAGACACCTAGAAAAACCTAGACAAACACGCCTAAACCGCATACAAACAAGGTCAATATGCTTCATAAGAACTTCATCTGCATGTCTGACGTGAGGTTTATTGTTCCACCTTACTTCACTACTTCTGTTCCCTTTTGCTACAATTATTTATCCCCTTGCCAAAAATAGCCGGCGCTATCCATGGCCGCATGGTGTGCCGCATCCACCCAGCCCCTGCACAATGGCAGCTCCACTCACAGGGGCGGGGGCTTCCTGAGCAACGCTATGGCAGCAGGGGAGATGTAGCATAAACTACACAATGCTGGAGAGCTAGCCAAACTTTACAAGACTCGTGTCTAAATGTTTGCCCTTCTCTCTCTCTCTCTCTCACTCTCTCTCTTTCTCTCTCTCACTGTCTTTCTTTTGCTCTCTCTCTTGCTTTCTCTCTCTCACTTTTCTTTGTTTTTCTCTTGCTCTCTCTCTCTCTCTCTCTCTCTCTCTCTCTCTCTCTCTCTCTCTCGCTCGCCAAAGGTCAAATGCAAAATTACTAGGGAAGAGGACAAATACAGGAAACTTTTCATTAATACAATATAAACAGTAAATCCTGGATTGTGCTCTTGCTTGCTCTCTCTCCCTCTCTCTCTCTCTCCCTCTGCCCCCCCCCCCCCCCACACACACACTCATAAATCCCTTTGACTCATCTTGAGACCAAAGGAGACGGAAGAAACGAAAGAAAGATGGCTCAGCAAATTGTGCTACCATGTGCCCAAAAATATGCAGATCCCTGCTCAAGCAAGGTTTCTTCTGAAATCGGTGGTATGAACTGGGGAATGTGTCCCCTCGTCACTGCAGTAACAGCATCTACTCTTCTGGTGAAAGATGTTGTGAGCATCCCACCACAGGAGCATTAGGTATTGATGATGGACGACAAGTCCTGTATCACACCACCCCAACTCAGGCTTCAGTTATTTGATAGAGCTCTATCACACAAAAGAGTCCAGTTCCACAGCATTGGGGCTCTTTTTTATGTAGTAGCTTTTTATGAGCAAGCTTTAAGATGCATTAACCTCTTCGGACATCTGGTTCCAGTGAACAATTCTGACAATTCTGAGTGCTTGACTGGAGCATTTCACACCAGTCCACTCTGCATTGACTTTGTTCACATTGTAATGACTGAGCTGTGCAGAAAATGTCTAAAAGGTCAGCAGCATTCCCCTTTAATAATGTTGGGTCCAGACGGTTGAGACCCCACTGAGCTACCAGAAACACACCGCTTATCGGACTCATCGCTCTAGGAACTTTTTCACTAAAATACAGTATCAGAAACAGAAAACGTTAATGATCCCGGAAGAAATTGCTAATGTTATGACAGAGACACAAATTCAGTTTAAAAAAGCAGAAATCTCCCTATGAAACACACTAGGCTATGTACACCCACACACACACACACACACACACACACACATATACTGTACAATCAAGTGCATTACTCGGTGCAGCCGGACCTGTGTTCGCCTGCTGAGATCCACAGACTGATCTGAAGTCAGACCTGTGTGGGATGTTGTGTGTCTGTCTGTAGGTCTTGTCGCTGATGAGTTGTTCTGGAGGACGACCGTACCTCTAACCCGGAGGAGCAGAGGAGGACCCGCCATCGCCCTCGGCACATGGTTAGCGCCAAGTTCACCAAAAATCTCGCAAAAAACACGCCGGGACCACCAGACAGAGTACCGCAGTCCTCGCGCGGAGTGTTTCAGTTAGAGAGCAGCTTCACACACACATACACACACACACACACACACACACACCGTGCTGCCCGTGACGTCAGAGCCGTGAGAACCGAGTGCGTGTGGTGTGTGTGTGTTCACGCTCAGCAGTTTCCTGTCTCGCGCTGAGAAGATTCGCAGCGCCCCGAGCAGCAGGTGCAGCTAAACACTGCAGAGAGAGAGAGAGAAAGAGAGAGACAGACAGACGTCTATTTTCCTCCCTCCCTTTTACATCTTTCTCTTTAGCTCTTTTCTCTCATTCATTCCCCTCTCTCCCTCTCACTTAGTATCTCAGTTGTCAATCTTTATCTTTTTTCTTTCATTGTCCTCCTACTCTCTCTCTGTCTCTATCGGTCTCTTTCTCCCTGTCTTTCTCTCTTTCTCCCTTGTCTCTGTCATACTCTCGTATTCCTTACCAATGTTTCTCTTTCTGTGTCTCTCAATATCTCTTAGAGGTATAAGAGAACATGGGATAGAGAACGAGATATATCTCATTCTCTATCCCATTTTCTCGTATTACTCTATATTTTTTCTTCAATGTTGGCGCATTGGTTTTTCTAACTTCTTGTTACTATTTTTATAGTAGTTAAGATTAATTTTGCCGTGGTCTACATTGGTGCAATAAAGCAGTGTTCAGGCTGACATATCTCTCATATTCTCTCTCTCTCTCTCTCTCTCTCTCTCTCACACACACACACACACACACACACACACACACAGTCTACCAGGCAGGACACAACTCACACTCACAAAGTCCCCCTCTGATTGTTCAGCGTCCTAGTTTGACGCATCTCATATTGATTTCTGCCTCCGCCGTCTTATATTGCTTCTGCAAGATCACATTAGCCTTTCCTGGAGTGTCTCTGTCAATTTTTAAACAGCTTACCATTAGAGCACCCACCAGGCATCTTGCAGGAAACACAATAAAATCTCTGCTGCACAAAAGGATCCCAAGAAGGCATTTTGGCAGACGGGTTAAACTGCATATAACAAACCTGCGTCAGTCTGGAGCTAATTTGATTGCCATTAGAAACGTATCCATCCTGCCTTAAGAACTGACTGAGGGGCTTAGAGTAGCGATGCATGACATTACCTTCAAAGTTTCTGAAAGCACGTCTGGAAAAGGATCACAATTTGTTTGTTCGAATACTCAAAACCGAGCTGTTCCCCTGGTGGAAAGGGATGAGGGACCAGCACCCCATCATTATTCTAAACTTTTCGTCCTTAATATTCACAGACATCCTAAAAGATCCCTTAACCTTTAATTCTTACCATTTAAATCCACTTCTGTCATACACTAAAAGGACAAAAGTATTTGGACACACCTCTTCATTATTGAGTTCAAGTGGCATCTACCAAAACATTTTGGATGCCACACTTCCAACTCTGTGGACTCAGTTTGGGGAAAAACCTTTTCTATTCCAGCATGGCTGTCCACCAGTGCACAAAGAGAGCTCAATAAAGACACGACTGGATGAGTTTGTTGTGGAAGAACTTGACTGGCCCTGAGCTCAACCCAATCCAACACCTCTGAAAGCTTATAAATACTCTCCAGAATGAATGGGCTCGAATTCCCACAGAAAGTCCAAAATATTGTGAAAAGCCTTTCAAGAAGAGTGGGAACTATTACAGCTGCAAAGCTGGGAACAACTCTATATGAAAGTCTGAATGTGGTTGGTGAAATCGTCCCAATACTTTTGTCCATAGAGTGTATGTGTGTGTTTTTCTACATGGTTCCTGCACCTTCTAAATCAGATTCAAACGGTTTCCAAGGACTTTCCAGGCCCAATTTCCTCAATTTCAAGGACCCAACATGGCATAGTTTCAGACACAGATCAAGGCTAATTACTGTTACACCTCTGTTCATCTAATGTTTTCGCTTGCTTGCCGCTATTTAACCTGCATCATTCGACTCTAATAACTCATTCATGCACACGACCGTAGCACCTTCTCGAAGCAGGTGGTGCATGAAACAAGCACACATAGGCAGAACAATGGGACACACACACACAGAGACAGCAGAACGTAGCCTATTTACTAATGTTAAGTTCATAAAGAATAAGTAACCCATGTCTATTTATGTCTATTTTCATTATTTCCTTCAAGGGCCCATGAGAACCATATATGTGCCGAAAGAAAGGGCCCTCATTTGGACATGACCTCTTTATTTCTTTAGCTCTTAGAACAAAACAGACTGATTTATATGTAAATACATTTGGCTTTTGTGGCATCTACAAAAGTGGGCTGTTTTCAAAGCTTTTGTTCTAAATACAATAAATCTGGGCTGAACAGCTCATTTTAAAATAGTGTTTCATACCATATCAAATTTGACAATTCCGTATTCCATATTTGAAGCCATTTAATGTTACATTATCTACTGTAGATAATAACTTGAGTGGCATTATGGACAAAATGTATTTCTTATTAAAACCTGGGGTTGAGCAACTTCTCAAGTGCCCCCTATAGGCGGCTGCCTAGTTTGCCTGTATGCAGGTGGACGTTCCGGATGACCACTATTACCCTTAAAAGAAGATTCCCAGTTTCCATGAAACAGTTTGAATCACTTCTCATTTTGATAGATATGACAGGTGGGTTTTCTGCAGAAATAAAAGGCGATGTGTGTTGGTCAGCAGTTCCAGAGAATGCTCTTCAAGAAAAGTACATGGTAAAGTCCAGTGCGAAATTCCCCCAGTGTGGCCCACCAGTGTGGGCTCAAACTGAGAGTTCAGACCAGCACTGTTTAAAAATGATTTAATATAATCCATTACTGCTATACTGACTACTGTGGTCAGTAGTAGCCTAGCATATAGCTAATGCGAGTCCAAGAATCAAGCTTTGAAATAGTGGCATAATTACCTTTGTCCTCCAGCAGTCAGCTCTAAATGTGCTCCTTTAGCCCGCAGCAGATCTTTTTCCCCAGCATCGTGCCCCTAGGGCCACTGTATTAGTTAGCTTTTTAGCTTCTAGTCCAGTTTAAAGGCCTTTTCTTGTGTAATATGGTACTCAGTAGTAACATGATGGCTATTGCAGCCCTGTAACCCACTTATGGGCTATTGTGAGGTTCGATATGTGTGCTCCCGTTTCTGAAAAGTCACCAGAAACAGGGCTTTTAAATGTGTTTTTTTCCTATAAAGGTCTTTCCAGGCCCTGCTAGCATCCTCACCATGAATGAGGACAAACACAAATAAAGAGAACAAGTATTATTTCCTGAACTACATCATTATATTTTCTGCATCTAAAAGGTCTCAAATCTTAATGTAGCTGTCTGATCAAAAGGTCAAACTCCTGTTTCTGTAAAATTGCTGCACACACACACACACACACACACACACACACACACACACACAAACAGGTTGTATGAATCACTGGCTGCTGAACATAAACTGAAGCAGTTTCCTGGTGGCAGTGATGCAGTGAAGGTCTGAAATTGTTATTTCACATACATAGGAAATATAGGGTCCTATAAATACCATCATTATTGCCACAAGACTTCCTGAGCCACTTTTGTTGCGGCTTGCTGTTAGCAGTTTTGTCACCGGCTAAAGTAGACTGCTGGTTGCTTTCGCTCTGCCTCCTTATTGCTGTGTAAATGAGACAAATGACAGCGTTCAGGCTGCAGATTTGCAATTGTAATTCACTCAATTCATCTCGAGTCATTTGACGTGTAAACAATCACCGGTTAGCAATTTAGGGCATGAGTTTGAAGTTTCTTCGTCCTCACAGGAGGACAAAACATGCACATGTAGGCACTCCTTAAAGGTAGAAGAGCTTGCAGAAGTAGATATGCATCATGTGGCTATTTTAATAAGAACAAGGCTGCCCAGAGACTCAAACCCCAGACACTCAAGACTCAACTCAGACTCAAACCCCAGACCTTAAAACTCAGCTCAAACTTAAACCACAGACTCAAGACTCAACTCAGTCATAAACCCCGGACACTAGAGACTTGACTCATACTCCAAATCCAGACACTAGAGACTTGACTCAGACTTGAGTCCCAGAGACACAGACTGATATTGCAGCCCTAGAGACTTGAGACTTCACTCAGACCCGACCCCAGAGATGTGAGACTTGACTCGAATTCTGAACCCAGAGATCAAAGAATTCAGACTCAAACCCTTGACCTCGAACTTGAATTTAAGAAATCCTTGAATTCATGAACAGGTCAGCTACGGGAGAGTCCAAATAGAACTGTGAGTCAAGTCACCATATGAGTTTATGACTTACAAATTAATAAACAAATAAATAAATGACTAATTCAGCTTACGTTTGCTCATGAGTGTGACTTTCAGGTCTGCTCACAGATACCACAAGTTCCTGCTGAACATGCTGTGCTGAATGTAGGTGCTTGACGTAGTCCTTTCTGTGAGGCTTGCTCTGTAGTGGTGAGCTTAAGAATGAGTATCAGATCTAGAAATACATGGAGGAGGTTATTTTCTCAGTCGTTTCCTCTTTCGTTTGCATGGTTTTGTCTTTCCCAGTTTGACTTCCCATTACTCTATTTCTGTGTTCACCCCTTGAACTACACTTGTTCAGTTGTTAGGTTTATAACCTGTTATTCAATGGCTACTATGATTTGTATTAAAATGTAAAATGTATGCTTCAAGCAAGAGATAATGTATAGTCTGTAGACATTGTAAGAGCCAATTAAAGGCTAGTTCATCGGTTAAAAGTTGAATGAAAATTCACAAATATTGTTAAGTTAAGGTCATAGAATATAGAAATGTTAAATATTAATGCGCATTTTGGTAATTTGGGCTTCTGGCACATGGTAGTTACATGCTTACGTGGTTGGGGAGTCAGATAAGCTGGAAGCAACACAGTTTTTTGGACCGAGTCTTGTCATGTAACTTTAAATTCCTATTAAACATCCTTTTAAAAGAAAAGTATCTGGACTTGCTCACGTTCTCTACCTGTTGCTGGACTGACTTCTAAAGGTGGTACAGAAAAGATAAACAGAGCCGGAGTGCCGCCGTCACAAACATTATTAAGAAAAGAAATCCCAACAGGACAGGATTTATTTTTTCGATTACAGTTGAACATAACAGCAACTGTATGGAAGGTTTAATATGTTTTATATCAGCTGGAGAGACCACTGCTAGGCTTTAACACTGGTCCCGTATTCTCCCTAAACACTGAAACTGATGGTAAAAATGGGATGGTAAAAATGTTATGGATCGTTTTAATGTGCAAGGCGTCGCCAAATCTCCACTGTAACAAGGACCACTATTGTCGGATACAAATGACCGTGAAGTTCAGTTATTATAAGTGAACCGACTTCTTGTGAACTGATATGAAAGATGTGAATCAGAAGCCCATTGCTATTTTTTTCGCAGTCATTATTAAGAAATATTGTTCCTCTCAACGCTGGAATGGCCAGTTCAGTTCACTGGAGATTTTTGCAGCATTCTGAAGAACTGTACAATATATGCAGGCAAGTTATCTTAAATATCCTCCTATTCATATACAAATTTTAAGACACATTTTTAAGATGCCCTTGTGTGGATAACTTGAATGACGTACAGTGATCATACAAGAACATTTTATGTTCATGTATAATATAATGGGCCATATCTTAAAGCCCGGAGAAATGACTGTAAGCCAAGTAGAGATTTCCATATTTTTCTTATTAAGCTTATTAAGTTTATTAATCTCAGGGATAACATGGGACAGAATGAAATTTGCCCTAGCACAGTCATTTCACGAACTTCTTCATTTTGTATCTACAGAGGACCAAAACGTTCATATTATCATAAAAGAAATGTTATCTCTGTTACGGTCTGACCAGCGGCCATAGTTGAGCCGCTGCTTTTTTGTTTTTGTTTTCCGGGACCCTTATTTTGAAGTGTTTTTCTGTTTGTGCTCATGTCAC
>JBBPDC010000084.1:7529682-7553324 GCA_037974485.1 Hemigrammopetersius urotaenia | reverse complement strand
TGTGTCTGTGTGTGTGTCTGTGTGTGTGTCTGTGTGTGTGTCTGTGTGTGTGTCTGTGTGTGTGTCTGTGTGTGTGAGCTGTTGTATCTTTGATGGCTGCATTCCACCAGCCCACAGTGCAGATGTCCCTCTGGTTTGAGTGCATGTTAAAACCCATGTGGGTGGGTGGTTTCTTTGACTGGCCTTGCTGTAATTATGGCAGAGTAATTAAGAAATCAGAGCAGGCAGCCCACTTTTGTCTTTGTGTAATGGCGTTAAAATGATCTTGGTTACAGTTATTTATGCTGCTTACTAGGCCAATTTTGATCAGCTTGAAAGGAGCAGTTTTACCAAACCTACTAATATGACTAACAATAATAAACAAAGATTGAGTGGCTGCTGGTTTGTATGACCTAAATAGCATGATGGTACAACATATGGACAAAAGTATTGGGACACCTTACAATTACACCAATAGGGACTTTAATGACAATTAATATGGATTGGTCCCTGCTTTGCAGCTATGACAGCTTCCACCCTTTTTGGTAGGTTGTCCAAGATTTTGGAGTTTCTGTGGGAATTTGTGCCCAATCATTCTGTAGAGCATTTACAAGGTCAGGCACTGATCTTGGACAAGAAGGCTTTAACTTTTTTTTTTTTTAAATCCGTCACCGTCAACCACATTTGACTAGCATTCTAGACAATAACGATGTAGCAGCTGTATTACTGTGATGCTGATGCACCCCATTCTACTCTCGCCCAAGGGTCTCCTTTGCCGCATTTTGTGGAATCCACAGTCTGTAATCACACTTCCACATTTAAGAGCATCATATTAAGTAAAGTTGGTGTAGAAGGGATGGAGCTTAGTCTTCACATCCCCTGACATTCGTTTTTGGCTTAAATTCTTGGAATTTTTTTTTTGGGTTTTTTTATTTTGTGAGTGAGCAGCTAAGAAGGCAGTTGGGAAATGTTTTGTTTGGTGGGGCACAAAATGTTGCCAATATTAAGTGTGAAATTACACTTCTGTAAAGGTGTTTTCATACATATGTGTTTTGCCCTGTTTACATAGAACTGAATACTATAGACTGTACTTGCTGGTCTGCCATGGGAGTGTATGAAATTTCATCTGCCCTCAATTAATTTTTCCCCCTTCAGTTATCAGCTTCAGCCCTGTACACAGTGATCTGGTCCTTGAGGATGGAATGTGACTGTTTATGTTTAGCTGACTCACCTCACTGTGCTCGCTAGGCAGGTTTTTGAAGCTAAAGCATTGTGTCTGTAAACCAGGGAACAGAGGTGTAGAGTCAAGTACAACGTAATGATGCAGTCGTTGTAGCTGCTGGGTTTGGCATAATTATTTTTATTAGTTTTTGAGGCGCGGTAGAACATGCTGTACCTGAATCATTTGAGTACCAGCACTCAGGAAATGGAGACTTAAATGTATAATACTTTGACCTGTGGAAAATGGCATGATCCTGAATTTCATCCAGGACTTTAGAGCTTGTGAATTCCCCCCCATTATTTTGTTTGTTGTCTGTTTAACAGTATCTAATATTTAATCCTTCCACCTGCTGTACAAACCATTAATTTCCAGTCTAATTAAACACAGCTACTTTAGCAACAACTGTTACTGACTTTTTTTATCCTTTAAAACAGCAAATATGTGTGAACCTTATGACTCTAAAATGAGTTCAGCCCTTATTGTGCAGTTAGTAAAATTTCATGTGACACTGCTAGGTGACTTCATCAGTCTGGATGAGACCATTAGTCAGCCAAACTGAGCCCTTTCATGCTTTGTTCAGTTCCAATGTATCTAAACAAGAGGTAAATATGAATAATGAGTGATATGGCTGAATGAGAAGGCTAGAAAACGTTACAAGGATGTTAATGCACACCTTTTGAGCTACATCACCCATCAAAAAAATTTTTGTTCATTTTTGCATTCTTAAATGTGTCCTGGCAAAATCAAGATATAACACAAGTGGAATACTGTGTGTACACTCTTACTATTGACTGTTTTTTGGAGCAGCAGCTGGTGGTCTGGTGGTTAGGGAGTTGCCTCAGTGATCAGAAGGTAAAGGATTTTAATTCCTGGACTACCAGTGGCTCCCCTGAGGTACCCTTTAACAAGATACGCCACACTCTGTTCCCTGCGTGTTGTTGCTAGCTGTCCACTGCTTCACTTGGTGAAAGGGTTAAATGTAGAGAAAGAATTTCACACGGTTCACACTGTGGTGTGTTTCTGTGACTATCAGGGCCACTTTACTGTTTACTGTAAATTGAATTCTGTGCATGTTTAGCTGTGACTGCAGGAAGTCTAGACTTTGTTCTGACTTGTCCCCTGTTGCCCCGATGATTATTCTCAAGTAACGTTACGATCTCAGGTGTTATATATTGTAATATCACTCAGAATAATCATTTGTGTCATAACAGTATCAAAACTTAGCAGGATTGTTGTTCTATGCGCTGCATGGCTGTCCCATTCTCATCCGCTGCAGCAGGACACTGGAGGCTTATTTTGCATTTGTTAGACTTGGTCCTCTAATGTGATTAGAGAAGCCGACCATGGGAAACTCATTCGGTTTAAACAAGTTATTTATTCCTTTCATCTGTGGAACCTCGGCTAAATCCATACACACAAAGAGGAATATAGTTTGCTTGACAGGCAAATCCAACTGATAGAATGACAAGCCCCTGTACCATATAACTTTTTGCGCTTTTTATCAGTAAAGTATGTTTACTTAACACTAGTTTAATATTTTAATGAGTATGGCTTATTTTTCTTTTCTTTTTTTTTTAAAGAAAAAAAAAATGAAATGACTGATTATACGGTGACTTTCATGTGGGGTTTCAAAGGTAAAAATAGTACCAACTCGAAATGTGAGTAGTATAGCTCAGATTTCCAACATGGTATGTTAAATAATATAATATTTGGTTCTATAATATATATCACAAATTATCGTGGAGGTTCTTTATAGAAGTATATACAGTATGTCTCTTTTCATGCAAGAGAAATCATGTAACCAGGCATAAAACTGTTAAAATATTAAGTGATATGTATATAACCATAGCCTCGACTCAGGGCCTCGTTTAAGGGTATTGAGTAAAATCAGCTAATGTTCTGGGTCAGACAGGTATAGGAGGTGGGTGGGAGGGAGTCCCATTTGTACATGCATATTGGTCGGAAAAATGTGGAAAAGCCTTTGCTAAATAATCACACATTTGAATGTTTGTATTTGAAGCATTTTTTTGCTTTCAGTTTTGGGTGTTTACTCAGGCAGGTAGAGCCTGAGCCTGAAGGAAAAACAGAGGGCACTGCAAAGATGGGTTGACCATTGATGCAGCAGTTTATTGTGAAACATTTGGCAGTATCTGATGTGCTCATCTGTATTGTATCACACTGTTCCTGGACCAGCACTAAGCAACTCAGCCCCTGGTGCAGTGGTTCTGCTGCTGAGAGTTCAGTTGTTGCCCGGGATGGAGGGGTAAAAATAGAATGGGTTCGGTAGCAGCAGGGCGGCAGCGGTGTGCACGTATCCTCTGACTGCTCCCCTGTGACCATGCGAAATAAAATGCAATCGATGTGAAAGCAGAGAGCAAGGTAGAGGAACCGCAGGATGACATGGTGCTTTTGGGAGTATGCCTGTGTTTCATATCAGCAGTGTGTACCCTTTAGGTCACTTTGATGCTCCAGAACTAGGCCATATCTGCAGACTGGTCTTACACACTGGGACAGAAAGGAGGGGAGTGGGAGAAGTGGGAGAGTTGAGGTAGTGAGGGGAAGGGACATGGGAATGTTGGAACCCCTTCGTTTTCAGAGCCTAACCTACTTTCTGCTCTGTAAAATTATTGCGGTCAGTGAGCAGAGGGGTCTGTTTTATCACTGCGAAGTAAGTGCCAAACGATGTACAGTATTTGGGCTCATATAGTATATGAATATACTGTACTTTTATCTTACAGTATATTAAAATGTACAGTACATAAATATGCAGTACTTAAGTCTCATACAATCTTTAAAATATACAGTACTTAAGACTTGTGCTATATAAATATACAGTAGTTGGGTTTTATACAATATATTAACATGCAATATATAAATACACAGTACTTTGGTTTTATACAGTATATTAATATATGCAATATATAAATATACATTATATAAACATGCTAACAAAGTAAGCAGGATAAAAGCAAACAAACAAGAAAGCAGTAAAAAATATTTTCTTTTTAAAAAGTAGTGAATGCTAATGCTAACATTCAGTCAACAACACTGATGTAACTATAGTGACCACCAATCAGTAACCGCCAATATGTACACGGCCAAGGTAGTTCCAAGAATAGTACCGGGTACCAGATTTTAGTTATGGAAAAGCAAAAAAGCAAGGAGCGTTGAACCGGACTGAGCTAGTACCAGTCAGTGGAAAACCTCCATAAGAAAGACGTGCTGAAAGCCGTTTGTATAGTGTGGAATGTCGAAATCTCTAGAGAGGGTGCATCTACAAAGGCACGGAGTATGAAGCACAGATGAGGCGAGACCCTTTGAGCACACCCACTCCGTTTTTGTCAGTCTTTGTTTTGATGCACTTATGTTATAGGCCTACAGAGAATGTTATATCTTTAAAGTACCTGAATGCACTTTCTTCATGCACTTCATTCAGAATATTAAAAATTGAATACTTTAGTTTTTATAAGAGAACATATTTAATTGTATAGTATTTCAGCTTTCTTACTTTTAGGCTATTCATGAATGGGGTCAAGTAAAATCTTATTTCAAATTTTATTTTGTATTGTGCGTTGTTTGAATGCTAAATTAACATTTTCATAGTTTTGTAACAGATTCTTTTAATAATATAATAATAATAATGTCTTTTGGGGTTTCGGTTTTCAGGCAAGAGTTTTCCTAATTTCTCGTTTTGCTCCAAAAATATCATTTCAGTGCACCCCTATTTAATAATAATAATAATAATAATGTGAAACACAAACTCACCTCTTATCTAAACAGTTTCTAAATTTTATTTTCACAGTTGTCGATAACTGCACAGTACTGTATAATTTTGTTTATAAACTTGAGGGGTTGCAAGGAATTATTGCCACCCGTAAAAATAGTATGACAAGATGAGGAGACTTGTGGAAAGAAGTGAGAAGTGTGAACTTATAAGTCACAAAACACTGTTTCGTTGAAGGTATTGAAATCTGCTGAAAACCATCTGGTTGTTACAAAATAAAAAATGAAATAGTTTTCCTTGTTTTTACACATTTACAAATAATGGATTGAGGAGGGAAATGGCAGCGTCATCCTTAAACCAGGCTTTCACGCAGTTTCATTATCTCAATAGCGGTTATGTAACTGTAGTTAAATTAAAGTAGAACCAATTGTCTCTGTTAGAAAGCGCAATTTTATTGAGTGTTTGTGTGTTTATCTGCAGTGAGAGGGTCAAAGCCTGGTAAGAATGTTCAGCTGCAGGAGAACGAGATCCGTGGCCTGTGTCTGAAATCTCGTGAGATCTTCCTCAGCCAGCCCATCCTGCTGGAGCTGGAGGCTCCTCTCAAGATCTGCGGTGAGTAGCATGACAACAAATGGCCAACTCCTTTTTCGGGAAAAACATAGCAATGGTTCATAATATATAATAATATGAATGTGTAAAATATTCTAATTTTGCATCAACTTGTGACCAGTGTTTGGAGATTGTGAGCGTCTGGCAGCTAAAACTGAAAAGTATGGGTTGCTCTTCATTTTGCAGGTGACATCCATGGGCAGTACTATGATCTGCTGAGGCTCTTTGAGTATGGTGGATACCCACCTGAGAGTAACTACTTGTTCCTGGGAGACTATGTGGACCGGGGGAAGCAGTCTCTGGAGACCATCTGCCTTCTTCTGGCTTACAAGATCAAATACCCAGAGAACTTCTTCCTTCTTAGAGGCAACCATGAATGCGCCTCCATCAATCGCATCTATGGATTCTATGATGAGTGTGAGTATGTGGTAGTAGTGATCACTCTGAATGTTCACTTGACATACATGGGATCATATAGTATTTATTTTATGCTGAAAGTATAACAACAAATAGGTAGGTCTTAAAAGACGGGGATGAACTCTGCCCAGTGTAGCTGGTCTAAACTCAGTGGAGTAACTATTTAAGCCCTAAAAAACATTAGTCAGTCACTTTTTCAAAACTTTCAAGAAACTCAGTACATAGTCAAGTGGGAAGACAACACATGGCTGTGAGGAACTGTCACCATGCAGAATGGCTTTATCTGTGATCCTGGAAAAGTTTCCATTACCATCTGCAGCTAGCAATATAACACAAGGTTGCTAACAGTTAGCAAACATGCCATAAGTTCTTCAGCTCCTTTGTGTTGATCTTTGGCTGTGTGGAAAATGGTCACAGTGTACCCATAATTCTTAACAGCTGTGTTTGCTTGAACCTTTTTTCTACCAGCCACAGCTTTAGTTTTGAAGAATCTAATAAATAGATTATAATAGCAAATGGATTATAATAGACTGAGTGAAAGTCAGTTGCTGTGCACAGTTTAAAATTACATGGAAAAACAAACCTATCGTTTAATATGCAGAAGTTGTCCAAGCCTGCTCGATGTCATTTATCCTCTCTTCAGAGAACTGGCAGGTTTTGAAAGTGCTGACTAACAGGAAATTAGAACACTAGCACTGTACTGTGTTGATGCAACAAAACAGATGCATCTCAACTAAAAGAGCTTATAATAGTTGGTTTGCAGAATGAGTGTTAATATGTAACTATTGGAACCCATAGGTGATCATGATTAAAGCCTGAGTGTCTGTGTTAACAAAAGAATGTTTGAAAGTTTACTACTGCACAGTAGGACTGAGCGGTCGACTGGAATAAAAGCAAATATAAATACCCCAAATGGTGAAGAGTAAATACCAGTGACGCTAATTCAAACTAAACGTGAACACAAAACTAATATAGTGCATGATGTTCAAATAATCACTACATATAAGTGAATATTGTGTTACAGAATTAACAATGAAATATCTTTTGCTTTGATTTACTCAAAATCACAGAGTAAGAAAAGCAACAAAAACAAGTCTCTTCGATAGTCTTACTAGGAAGAAGAGAACTGTTGTCTAAAGAGAAGTTTTTAGCAGTTTTGAAAGAGGAAACAGAATGGCAGTCTCAAAAGCCCTTTGTACTCTTGCCATTATTCTGTCAGCTACACTATATGGACGAAAGTATAGGGACATACCACTTAAATATTGAAGTAAGGGTAGCCCTGCCCTCTGAACATCAGATTTGGATGCAATATGCAGGTTTGATCAGAATTTGTTCAGATCTTCATCCTGAGGTAGTCGAGCCATCTGTGGAGGAATGTACGGTTCTCCTGCGGTTCCTAGCTGGACTGTAACCTTTTTTGACTTTGTATTGTAATAAGCATAACATTCACAACTTAGAATGTTTGAAGTGTTCTTTATGCTGCCTATTCTGCTTCAGGACTGATGATTTAAAACATTTTAATATTGCACTGGGAAATAAGACGGAGCCTCAGCATTTTTGTTTCATTTGCGAAAGTGTTGTTTATCCAGAGTTTTAACTCACAGATTGACATGCTGAGGTTTTTGCAGCATTTTTTGCTCATTTAGTATGTCCCACTGGCAGACTGTCGTTTGCTTTTTATGTAAATTGCTCAAGTTTTTGCCGAAGTGAATTTCTTGAAATATAAATATGCATTAAATTCCGATACATTGATGTCAGTGCCAGAGGAGAGTGTGTTAAAGAAGCAGTGTCTAACTTGCATAAAATAATCAGCTTCCCATAGCATTTAAGACCAAATCAAGACCAGAACTGTTTATAATTTTTTTTTAATTTTTATGATGGTTTAAAGAGCTATTAATTCTATTTTTATGCATTTCTGTAGAAGCATATGTAAGGTTTTTTTGGCTTACTATGAAATGTGAAGCATTCACACATTATTTGGATATTGCTGACAATAAATTTACACATGCACTTTTTAAAAATATTTATTACAGTGAATGTACTACTTCGACTCCACTTGTGTTTCCTTACACTGCAATTCCATATCAGTTGTTGTTACCTCTGCATGTGCTTTGGTAGAAGCACATATCTGTCACTATAAAAAGCCACACAGACACTGTTTTGTAGTTTGTGCATTTTGTGGTGGGCGGATTGTGTACGTGAATATACCATACTCACTAATCCCGACCCAGAACAGTAGGGCAGGCCATCGCACCCTCGTTTTTATGTAATCCCCCGATTGACACACATCTCGCCTTGTCAGTTGAGTCCAATAGAAAGTGCTTATTAAAAGATTCAAAGCAACTTCAACATTTTTCAGATACATTAGGTATTGGACTGTTTGACCTATATAATAGAGATTTACCATCATTAGGGCCAGATATCCATCATGATGGCCAAAGGCTTGTCTGTGTGGGATGAATTATTGAGCTTTGTTGCAGTTTGTGTGTGTGCGAGAGAGATGGGAGTCGCACTGGGGTGATGTCTGAGTAAAAAGTATTTTTAGAACGCAGCCTTGTCTCTGTAGAGAAAAGCTCCCTTTGCACTACTCTGCCCACACAGTGGAAATAAAAAACCAAAAAAAAAACGCTTGGTGTTTCCACTGGTTATGTAACTGACGTACGTTTCACATCCTGTCTCCAGGCCGAAGGCGCTACAACATAAAGCTCTGGAAGACGTTCACCGACTGCTTCAACTGCCTTCCCATCGCCGCCATCGTGGATGAGAAGATCTTCTGTTGCCATGGAGGTGGGTGCGGCGGTCTGGCAACACCACGATGGGGAAAAGGCTCTGACTGCACAAGGAGAACATTACAGTGCAGAGAAAGAAAACGGCACTATCTCTGAATCAAATCCCATAATTAATCAAGAACACACCAAACCAGCAACATGAACAAACAAGTTTGGGGAAGGGTGGCTTTATTTTAGCCTCCATTTTAGGAGCCAGTTTTTTGTTACCAATAGCTCATTTTTATATCCCGAACACTCTCTTGGCACCTTTGTAAAAAAAAATCCTTTTATAGGTGAAGGAAACAGTCATACAAGAACATATTGTTAATCATTTAGTTATATTCACTAAAGCTCAATCATGTTTTTTATTGTTCGTTATTTTTTTATTGATAAAATATAAAGAAAAGTTTATTTTTTCTAATTGTAATGAAATGTCATTACACATACAGTAGTAAGATTAAAAAGTATTGATAAATACATCATTGATGCACTTTTTTTTTCCAGGCTTGTCTCCAGACTTGCAGTCCATGGAGCAGATTCGACGAATCATGCGGCCCACGGACGTACCTGATCAAGGTCTCCTGTGTGATCTGCTGTGGTCAGACCCAGATAAGGATGTCCTGGGCTGGGGCGAGAACGACCGGGGCGTTTCATTCACCTTTGGAGCTGAGGTGGTGGCCAAATTCCTTCACAAACACGACCTGGACCTCATCTGCAGGGCCCACCAGGTGAAGTTCTCTTTTTTGCTTTGCCAGCATTCCTACTGGCCATATGTTGAGGGAGCAGATCCAGCTCACAAAAAAAAAATCAATAGTGAAGAACTCTGGGGAGTGCTCACCAACGCCACATATTTCATTATAATGACCTATTAAATAATGCATATGGTATTGAAGGGCAGAGAGAGTGGGCAGTGCAGTGCTGTAGGGTAGATAAAAGACAAGGGCTCATTATGTGTGAACCTGAATGAATGTGTAGACCAGGGGCCAGCATGTCTCGTCCTTAGAGGACGGTGGTCCTGCACAGTTCAGTGATTTTTCTGGCCACACATACTGACTCATCAGTTCTCATCAGTTAATTTTAGTTTATTTTGATGAACTAAACAAGGAAGTAAGAATATCGTGCGGCAATCCAGTGCTCCAGAAGCATGATCTATGATTCCTGATGTTGGGAAGCTGACCTAAAAGACTCCTTAGTGCTTAGTTAAAATATGATCACTTGGTTGTAAATGAGCTTTAAGTAAGACAGAAAAAACCTAAATGGATATTCAGTCCTGGCATCTCTGGTGTCTAAAACCACATAATTCCATACTAAATAGTATATAACAAATGGTGCACTTCCATTTCACCAGTCTAGTACAGTTTATGTGGATTTAGTTGTAGCCATGCTTTCTATTTTTTCCCCTGCTCACATACAAAAGTTATTTTTATTACTCAGTGAGCTGTCAGATGTGGTAATTGAACATTATATTAGACTGGTGTTTTAATTCATGCCCCTCTGCACTAACCCATCTCATGGCCAGAATAATTTAAATCTATATATTTCTCATATTTTTACCCAGATGCCTGTTTATCTTATTACTTGTGGAGATACAGTTACTATACACTATAGGAACAAAGGTATTGGGACTTTGACATTGCATTCAGTTGTATTCATTAGGGAGTTAGTACCCCTTTGCAGCTACAATAGCATCCACTCTTCTTGGAAGGCTTTCCACATGATTTTGGAGTTTCTGTGAGCATTTGTTTATGAAGATCTGGCTCAGGATCTCCGTTCCAGTTCATCCCAAAGGTGTTGGATGAGGTTGAGGTCAGGCTCTGTTTGGGCCTGGCAAGTTCTTCCATGCCAATCTCCTCCAACCTTGTCTTTATGGAGCTTGCTTTGTGCACTTGGGTACAGCCATGCTGGAATAGAAAAGGGTTTTCCCCAAACTGTGCCCACAAAGTTGAATGCATGGCATTGTCCAAAATGTCTTGGTATACTGAAGTATAATAAGGTGTGTCCCAGTATTTTTGTCCATATAGTGTATAGTGCAATAATTGCAAAAACCTAAAACTTTGCATAGTTTTTTTTTTTTTTTTACCCCAATATTGCTCAGTCCAAACCACTGCTCTGAAATAATCTGGTGTGAGTCAGTGGCTCTGACTGATCTGGGTTGACCGCTGTAACTGTGTAAATGTTTGTGTGTCTGTCTGTTCCAATGGCAGGTAGGATTGAGCGCTAATCTGTGTCCACTCAGACCGAAACGTAATCTGCCTCAGATTACAGAGCGGTCGTGTGTCTGCTTTTCAAGAACACCTCCAAACTTGAACAAGTGTTAAACGTGGTGAAGCTCAGAGGCTGTAAAACAGATGGCAGCTGTACAGTCACACTGTGACGCATAAATCCCAGCTTCTGACCCAAGTGTGGTCAGAACTTTCACCTGCTGTTTTATTTCACACACGTCACTGAGACTAATGCCTGCCTGCATAGAAGTTGTTAATAATAATATTAAACCTGATCTCTTTAATTAGATCCGTCCTGATGAACAAGATTCTTATTATTGCATAAAAAACAGCTGCAGTAAGGTTTAACAGCTAATATTTTGTGCAGGTTTGTTCCAGTTTTTTTGTTCTCCTCAGCCTCCATAATGACTTCCATATGGTGTATCTCTCTTTTGTGTAGGTGGTGGAGGATGGCTATGAGTTCTTTGCCAAGAGGCAGCTTGTGACACTTTTTTCTGCACCGAACTACTGTGGCGAGTTCGACAATGCGGGAGCCATGATGAGCGTGGATGAGACACTTATGTGCTCTTTTCAGGTACAGATTATTGTGCCTTTTTTGTGTAGATCTGATAGCTGAATTATGAAACAGGCTTTAAGTGGTTTTTGTTTGGTGGGGATGTTGGCCATGCCCTCTGATTTTGTTCTGGTAAACCATTTAGTAGCTAACTGTAAATATCTTACATAATGTGTGGGATTTTACTTGATTGGAGTAATTCATTTATACGTCTGGTTGGAATACGAGCCAAATGTGACCATTCAAACGTTTTCTGCTCTTCTCTGTTGCCCTCGCAGATTTTAAAACCAGCAGAGAAGAAGAAGCCCAACTCAAGCCGCCCAGTGACTCCTCCCCGGAACATGGTCACTAAGCAGGCGAAGAAATGAGACACTCTTGCAGTCCACTTTCCGTTTTGGACTTGTATCATATGTTTTTCATTTATCACAGCTTCAGAGTTGCTGTCTGGCTTAGTCGTCGCGTGGACTCACTCGAAACTATTGAGCATTTTTCTTTTTTTTAATTTGCCCCCATTTTTGTGTTTTCTCCCCATTTTCGCAGCAACCAAGAATAATAGCTGCCCCCAGATGGAGTGGAAACAGGGAGCTCTGCACTTTTCAAGATCTTTTTTTTTTTTTGTCTTTTGAGGCTAAAATGGGTTTTTGTGACCTTCAGGATGCACATTTCATTAGTTGGCAGCAACATCACTCCCTCATATGCACCAGTTAATACAGGGAAAATCTTCATATGTGGAAGCACTCCACCACACTTAAGTTATGGTGCGATCAGTTATGGTGCAATTATTATTATTACTATTATTCCCAGATAGTCATTTAAACCACTGTGAGTAAAGATGTAAAATGTATTCACTTTAATATAAAGCAAATGGCGTCTCTCAAGCAGCAAGATCCATTTTTCACTTTCTTCAGCATTTTGTTCCATGAATGTGCCATGAGATGTGCTGTTCCATCAGATTTAAATTCAAGAGGTTTTAGGAGCTTTTTTCTTTTTAATTCTTTGAATTTTTTAAGGTCTTCTAATAGGAACACCTACATGAAATCACCCTCCACTAATGTGTTGATCTGTAGCACTATAGCAAGGATGCATGAAGATCCATCTGGAGTGTTTGCGCGTGTGTGTGCGTGACTGTTTGCGGGCGTGTGTGCATTTTGCGAACCAGATTATATTAATGTAAAACAAATGTCATGCTATCTCCACAGGTACGAGGATTGTTTTAATTGTTTTTAACGAAATGCCTTGTTTACATTCGTTTTGTCCTTTTTCTCGAGATAAGAGATTTACTTTGTTTGGCTCCAGAAGCTTTTGCATCAGATACGAGCATGTGAAGATATGTTTCTCATAGACTTTTTGTTGCATGCATCTAGGTGTAGACATGTAGGATACAGACAGGCCTTCAATTTTTTCCTCAGGGCATGCAGGTTTTCGGCATGTCTTCAGATAATGTAGCTTAACGTCAGGTATGTTAACTTTCGAATTCAGCTTTTTTCGCTTTGTTTCGAAGATCTTTCACCGTCTTTGTGTCACCCGAACCCACTGTATATATCCAGAAACAGTTCTGTTCAGTCTTGGCAATAACTCACAATTTTCCACATTATGAAGAATTGTAATACTTGCTAAATAAATTCAAGGGGAGTGGGGGCAACATGAACTCCGGAGTTACTAGTTTTATTCTTCAGCGGTTTTTCCTCTGTGCTGCGAGGGCCGTGTCCTTTTTACATTTAATTTGAGACCACTTTGCTGTTTCCCTGTTAAAGGCAAAAGGTTTGGTTTATGGTTATGTCTAAAATTCTTTTCCCCCCTCCCCTCAGAATTTGTCTGTTTTGCTCATACATGTCTAGCACTCTCACAGCTACCTTCCCAATTGGCTAAAAACAGTGAAGCCATCATCTGTGATTGGAGTTGAGTTCATTTTCAAAAATCAAGGGTTTTAGGAGATTTTACATTTTTTAAGCACTCAGTTTCACAATTGAATATTGAACAGAAGTAAAAACTCCCAGCATACAATTTCTTTTGCACTGACTGCAGTTGTGCATTATGACGCTTGAGTCAGTTAAGCAGTGCGGTCAACATCGCCTGACGGTCAGAACTGTAGCATCAGCGAATTTCCCCAACACTAGTGAGTAATGAACTTGTGATTTTTGCAGTCACTACATATGACATGCATTTACATTGCTTTATTTCTTTATTATATAAACAAATACATTCTGTATTAAAATAAAAAAAGATTGCAAAGATTTGATTCAAAAAACAGATCTGTGCAAATTAGGTACAGCTCCCAAACCCACCCACCATCCCTCCAGCACAATGTGTTCAGTGGAGTTGCCTGTACTCTAAGACTCAGAACTGAAATGGTGGACTTTAAGGTCAGATCACATTAACAGTCTCCAACAAACACGCATGTTGAGTTGGGTGTCATTGCTGCGTTCCCCTGAAATCCCTTTCTGACTGCTCTAGAGCGTTGAGCCCCTTTCACACTGCTTCGTTTAGCTCGTCAGTTCTTATTTTGGAACAGTAGGAAATATTAGGAAGGTGTTTGCTGGAGATAGCTGTGTGATCTGACCTTCAGAACTCTGTGTTCTAAAGCCTTTCACACCTGTAATGCTTGGGTAAAGCCAGTAATCCAACCAGAAATTTGACAACTGCTGTTTTAACAATCTGAACACGGGCCAGCTCCTTTATCAAATTTGGCCCTTATCTCTATTTCAGCTCATTACAATCACACGGTGTCTTTTCTCATGAAACACAATGTTGTAGTTCCCTTAAATTCTCGTTTTAAGAAAACAAAGACCATCTGCTTATTGGTATCAGTAACTAATGGTTTCAGTATGGAGTAACAAGGGATGCTATACTGTACCAATACAACCAAATATGGTCTGTCCATCTTAATTTCTTAATAGCTTTCCAGCTGCATACAAGATGGAAAAATGGAAGCCAATGACTTAAAAAGTGTCTGGTGGCATAGATTCTCACACTGTGACCAATTAGGGGCTTTTCAAACAAATCTTCGACTTCCGTTTCTTAAAAGGAGAAACCATTTGATAACAGGACCTTTGTGTAAACAGCGAGATTACTGACTGCAGCATCTTGGTTTCTGAGTGTATCCTCTGCGTTGTGGAAGCACAGGAGCAGCCGCTGAGGGGGGCCTGTTTTTTTTTTTTTTTTTTTTTTTTTACAGGAAAAGAAACAAAGGAAGTCTGTCAGAAGGCAATGTGGTGATGTGGTCCAGCGGTGTGAGGGGAAAAAGTGCTCACAGTCCAGGAGGAGGAGGCATGTTTCAGAGTTTTGGTGGATTTGTGTGCATGAAGAGCATTTCTGAGAGTCAGTGCATCAAGCGGTTCAGAGAAGAGTGCTGATCTAGAGTCAGCTTTAACCATCCCTCCTGTTCTCTGTTCTTGTGGTCTCTGTATGAAATGAACTGGAATTATGATAATACAGCTACAGGAACAATGCATATGTAAACCAGTAATGTCACAAAACCTTTTGTCTATTACATGAATGTCAATCGAAACATCCTCGTCTGGAATTCTCAGGATGCTCACAGTAAAACAACACTGATTGGCTCATTTATATATTGCAGGCTTTTGTGATCATCACAATAACAATAATAGGGATGTAGGAGACAATGTTAAAACGGAGAACTTGGAGGTAAAGAATATAAAGTAAAAACTGATCCTAGATCAGCACTCATATGCAAGGATGTAACTCCATGTTGAATCAATTTAACGTGGTCAAAAAAAACCCCCAACAACAGTTATTTCAAACAAGTATGAAATGTTCAAGAGTTTTTTGTGGGAAAGAAGAAGACTCTGAAAAGTTTACACTTCTGGAAAAATCAGCGTCTCCAATTAGAGAATGCAACATTGGTGGTGTTAATGTGCGCTTGTCCCATAAATAGAGTCATTCTGATACAACGAGGAGGCAGTAAGTATAGTGCATTTAAATGTAAATGCTAGTCAGAAAAAAAACAGCATGACTGATAGAATATTTCATGTTTTATGTGTAAAACTGCTGCAATGGTGGCATTTTGTGGTGCTCTGAAGACTTATCTTTACATTCTAAGAGCGGTTTCTACAATCGTCGTTCATTCACAATCTGCTTGAAAAGAAGAGAAACTGAAAGCGGTGCCTGTCCAGCGCATTTAGCAGATCTTGAGATTGAAAGCGATCAACCCATCCATGCTACGGCCAACGATGCGTCCCACTGCAGCGTTACAAAAACCCCATTCAAGTTGGAGAGAAATGAAGAGTTTAGTCAACGCTCTGTAAAGGCAGTCCAGTCTTGCAGTTGGTAGGAAAGAATGCTTCTGTCTATTGTGGACAGAGCAGGGGTCTGTCAATTTCAAGCTGAATTTGATTTTCCTGCGGTTCCACCGTTTCAGCAAACGGGAATAAAGCTAAAAAAGCAGCGCTGCTGGCACCATGGAAATGCTTATTGCTAGTGTCTACCGACTAACAAAGCTGAACTGGAATTCCACTGGTCAAACTGACATATTGCTTTAGTGACGTTCTTCATGCTTATGAACATACTCATATGCCAGAAGCCAGCTTTAATTCTAACACTCAATTTGTCTTTTAATTCCACCCCAGGGTTCAGGAAGTACATCAGAGGTTCTCTGCCTTGGAACCCTCCTGCTCTGCATATTTTGTTTTTCCTGGTCCCAGCATTACTTGTTTAATTAACTGGCTCATTATTCAGCTTATCCTGGGTTGAAGTGTGTGTGTTACAGCAGGAAAGTGCCAAAATGTGCAGGCCAAGAGGGTTCCAGCACCAGAGATAGGAACCTGTGAGCTGCAGAACCAAGACTAATGTAGCATGGACGTGTTTATTAAAAGTGACCTTCACTGCTTCTAAATTGCTACACACATGGACTATACTCATGTTTTTAGCTAATTAGCGGTACCATAGTTGTCCTACATTTGTCCCCCCCGCCCCTGTGTTTAAATCTTCTTATATGGTTCTGATGCAGAAATAAGCTTTACACGCAGACCCGCTTTCTGTTCTTCAAAAAATGACTGATGAACACTAGAGGGCGTTTCTACTCGAGGCTTTGTTTCTCTTTTTATTTTTTCATGCCTGAATTTTCTTCAATGTTTAGAGTAAAAGAAGGAAAGAATTGCTTAAAAAAGAAATTATACCTGACCGATATATTTCCGTTTTCCTACAGTAAACAGGTTTTGGATGTTGGCATTCTGAGTGCTGATTGGCTGACGAGCAAAACATTTTTTTACATGAATACTGTAGCTTGCTCACAAGTGTGTGTTATGTTTAGTTAGTTTAGCTCCAAAAGTGCTGTAATATTTGATACTGTTTCATGTTGAGAAAAATAGTATATATGTCTTCATTAAAACAATCCTTTAGAAATAACAATTTTTCTCTTCATGAGCACTTCTCGTTTTAGACTCGAGTGCAGATGCCCTCTAGCAACCGACCAGCATGGAAGACAATATCAAGACAATTCTCCTTGCTACAAGTTCTCCGAGACAGTCCAAGTCGAGTTTCCTGCAATCTGAGGAAAGTTTAATTCGGTCTTGGTAAGTGGGAGTAGGTTGTATATACGACCACATAAATAATAAGATCATTGCCTAAATCTATTGGTGTGCAGGTAAACACACTCAGTAAGTGAATGGCCCAGTGTGATGTCATGGTAGGATGATGCTGTATTTTCTACTCTGACAGAAGAGGAACTGTGTGTAAATGCCACTCATGAACTGGTTTTGACTCGTTCATGCACACAAATTACTCCCCGTTTCTCAGGAGGCTTCACAACAGGCTTGATCACCGTGCAGAATGCAGAGAAAAGGTGCTTCTCCACAGTGACTGGTTAGTTCATATGGTTACTGTCCTCACCATATCCACAACAGCTGTGTGTGTGTGTTATGTTGTAAAAGAATCATAAGATGCCAACAATTGAACAATGTAGAGAATACGTTGTTTGATGAATTTCCTGAAAGAATTCTCCAAATGTTTAACAAATTTGAAAGAGTTTGCTGTCAAATACTGTAAAACAAGACAGTAAACTATTTGTACGTTGAAATACTGGACAAAGTGGAAGGCATTACGTTCAATAATGCCCACACAGGTTTTCTTTTAGGTCTCTAAAAATGTTAGAAATGCTTTTTGTAACAATACCAGGGAGAAAAATCCTCTTCGTAACATCTCCAGCGTTGGCCGATTTCTGTCAGTGTTCCAGCCAATCAGGTTACAGCATGGACTCTTGTCTTGTATGTGCCCTGAAGGACTGAAAGGTGTCATTGGATACAAAGTGGGACCACAATGACACTCCAATGTTACTGGTCCATTTGAGGTTCCTCATGGGTTCAGTACTGAATATACAGAACAGGTTCAGGAGGATTATGGGTAGAACCTGCTGTCTCTAAGATGGTCAGCAAATTGTGGCAGTGCTTCTCTAGATGAAGATGGACAATTTGGAGATATCTGTACATTAATGTGTACATCTTGAATGAAATAAGCTATCCATGCTCGGCCCACAAATGCAGTTTTTGTAGAAACTGTTGCTAGGTAAACAAGCTTTGCAGAATTGACAAAGTTAGCATGCTAATAATGCAATAATTGTTTTACGTTGCCAATTTTAACACTGTTGCCTAGTTTGACACTGTTGCTCAGAAGCTGAATGTTATGATTTTGACAAATTGTGCTGGACGGGAGACCTATACATTAATCAACAAGCAGCTAACTGACAAAAGCAAAAGCAGTTTCCTGAGAGCCTCCACTCTAACCAGAATCCACAACCTGTATTTATGACATGATGTACACTCAACGACTGTATAGGATTATTTAAGATACACTAACTTGGTGAACACAGCTGATAAAAACGGGAATCTGTTAACTGTGATTTTAATGTAATTTTCATTTTAAAGTTCTTCCAATGCTCACATAGAAAATAGTTATATTAAATTATTAAAAGAAATAAATACATTCAGATGATGTGAATTTTGTCCTCTCAAACAGATATAACACAATGCACTTATTTTTAAACAGTAAAAGTGAAACAGAGTCTTTCCTTAGGGTCAGATGAGATAAATGCATTAATAGCAATTAACTCTACAATATATTGCAATTCTCACTTTTTATTTTAATTGTTTAACAGCTCTTGGTTATATAACTACATTTAGAGCATGCTCTTGAATGACTTTAGATTTTGGTATTAGTGAAAAATCACCTAGGTCCAATGGACAGAAAGCAGTTTGTGGTTGTATTTTGATGTGAATTTGCAATTTTTGTGATAATATTACTTAGCCACAACATAGTTCACCAGGGTGTTGTAGCATAAGAGACTCAATGATTTTTGCGGTTTCTAATTAGGGTGGATGGGTCTTTTCTGTAAAAGCTTGTTCAAGGTAGCAACAGTAGCTATGAAAGAACACACTTGTAAGCAGTGGGTCACAAGTGTGCATGGATGGGTCAAAGTGGAAGTCCTAACGTCAGCTCAGTGTGATTTTGGACTGGAGTATTTTGGTGTGGGTATCAGAGGGACGTCTCGTTGGTGTGTGGCCGGGACGTTTCCTCCTCCAGAAGAGCGATGCGCTGTTTGAGCATGCGCACCTGTGTCTCGTGTCTTTCCACCATGGCCATCATCTGTGACTCCAGCTTCTTCAGCTTATTCTGGTGTTTCTTCTTAGCCTTCTCATACGCTGCTACCAGGTTACTGTTAACACACACAAACAGCCTGATTAATGGAATCACAATCCATCTGTTACAGGGTAGCGCTTAGGTCCCCTTACACTTGTCTGGATATTTTTTCTATATACCTCTACTAGATCACCTCATATCTCAAGCACACTGAAAAAACACCCTGCCAACTGTTTTAACACATGGGCCAGATCTACACTGACTGTGTAGGACTCTACACTATATGGACAAAAGTATTGGAACACCTGACCATTACACCAACAGGGACTTTAATGACATTGTATTTAAATACATAGACTTTAATGTTCAGTTGGTCATTCTTTGCAGCTATAACAGTATCCACTCTTCTTGGAAGGCTTTCCAACATGTAGAGCATTTATGAGGTCAGGCACTGACGCCGGACCAGATGGCCTGGCTCGCAAACTGTGTCCACAAAGTATGTTGTTGTCCAAAATGTCTTGGTATACTGAAGCATTAAGATTGGCCTTCACTAGAAGTAAGAAGTCTAGCCCAAACCCAAAAAATCAGCTGCATTACAATAGTTTTTTTTCCATATAGTGTAGGTGTTAGAGATGAAACTGAAGAAGGAAAGAGGTTGGATATGACAAGAAGACCATTGTCAAACTCAACCATGAATTGCTAAAAGAGATTTTTCAAATGGTCATCATGATCCCCGGAACATTATTGAAAATCTATTCTTATATCTTAAATATGCTGTGCATGCAAGACAAACTATGACTACTTTTTTATCTAGAGGAGTTTCTATAAACAAAGAAGAGTTTCTAAGAAAAAAGGTTATTACAACACACTTTTGAAGACAAAGGGGATCTTACCAAGTACTTAAGGGTACCAAGACTTATGCCATATTTAAATAATCCATCCATGCACCCTTTATCTGAACTGCTTATACTTAACCAGGCTCTCAAAGCCCTGGATGCAAAGTTACTGGATCTTTAAACACATTGATTTGTTTGGACATTTGCAATGAAAGAACCATTAAGCTGAATCTCCCTTAAATGGTATCAGCAGGCTAAAATATACAGAGGTAGAGTAGAAAGCAGCATCTGAAAGCATTTGGATCTTGGTTCTGCTGTTTGCAGCATTAATAGAAAACCCAGTCCAAAATCATGGGAGGCTGTTCTTTAAAGAGTTCACTGTCTCAGCCACACGAGACGGCGCTTTACTAATCACAGCACAGCCCATCTGATCACTCACGCATCCATTCATTACCCTCAGCCTGCCCACCACAAACAGAGAGATGTCCCCTTAAGGCAGTTCATCATTATAAACACACAAGTGCTGACAGCGCACACACACAGATAAAATGAACACTGCTGCGTAGTCTGATTGGACTCATAAATCCAGTAGAAGGGTGGCAGGTGTGGTTGCATTATAGGCCATAGAAGCACACCACTAGGGGGCAGCCTGTGTCGCTACACTAGTGAAGGCTTCTGTATAGTCTACTGAAAGATGCCCATTCACTTAAATAAATTTCAATTGTATTAATATAGTACTTTTCACAACCAATGTTGTGACAAAGCAGGTTTACAGAGTCCAGGTCTGAGCCCCTAGTGAGCCAACAGAGGTGAGGAAAAACTCCCTAAAGAAACCTCAGGAGGAAGCAAGACTCAAAAGGTGAACCCATCCTCCTCTGGTCGAATCGGGATGAGAGAGAAAGAGAGTCTGTGTGGAGATAACTAACAAGAGAAGGCCTTTGTGTACGATCTTCATGACTGTTAGACAGTTTGACAGTTACAGCTAACAGATTTAAGAATCAGTAGAGCTAGATTTTGTTGGAAGAGTAGCTGAGAGTAGCACGAAAACAGGGATAACAACCTCTGCTGGAGATTTAAACAATCAATTTCCATACATTCAAATCAATTTCAGCCAATCAGTGAAAAGACAGGCAAGAGACACTGATCTTAGACCAGTCTACAATGCAGCTGAACAGATTAATGAAGCAACAGGACCAAGACAAATCTATCAAAAGAATCAAGATAAAAATTGCTTTGTACATATGCATGTTTAATCACAATAGCTCACGATGATAGAAGCTTACGTGTGCAAGTATTCAGCTTTATCCCATTTAGTTTACACTTTACCCAGGAGTGCATGGAGTGTTACCTGTTGGCTCGTTTAAGGTCATTGACAAACTCTGCGCTCTGCTGGTGTCGAACCTCGCTGCTCTTGGTCAGTCGCTCCAGTGCCGCCACCAGCTCCTGCACACGACTCTTCAGTTTCTTTTCCCTGAAAAACATAAATAAAAATAAGACAATGAGTGTGAAGTTTCCCTCAAAGGAGTTTAGATGAACAGATCTAAGGAGATTATGAGTTACTTTTGAAGCAAGATTCTCTCCTTAAAGTACTGAGCAAGGTGCTGAGCTATATATTTGTTGGGGTTAAATCTGTGTGTGTGTGTGTGTGTGTGTGTGTGTGAGAGAGAGCATGTTCTCTCACCTCCGTAGAGCGTTTGTGAGCTCTGCTGCCAGGTCACTGTCACTGAGGCTTCTCAGTTCAGACACATTAATGCCTAGAGAATCTCCCGAGTCCTGAGGAGAAGAGCCAAAGTCAGCACCACATCTGAGCAACATATAACTAAAATAGGAAACCCTGGAAGAGAGGAACATTCAGAAGCTTCTATACAGAGTTTTTTGAAATCCTGCAGTGCAAACTATCTTGTGAAGCAATAAGAATAGTATAATTGCAAAGTGGAGGTAAATCAGATGTTATTGATTTATGAGCAAAACATTAAAGGTAAATGCCTTTTCTGGTCAGAAAGACAAGGCAGGCAGATAGATCGATCGATAGATAGATAAATAGACTGATAAATTGATAGACAGCCGGTTAGATGGATAGATGGACAGACAGACAGAAAGACTGATACACAGAGATGAGACAGACAGACAGATAGATGGCACTGATTCAACAGCAGGTGTCAGTGTTGGACTGAAATCAGCAGAAATTGCTGGACTGGATATGGGGAGGACAAAAAAAGAATGAATCCAATCCAGTTCTGTGATAAATTCAACCTGAAATAGTACAAACTCGCACTGTGATGTGATCTTATTAGCTTTCTTCCCATGGAGTTGTAGAGTATTTGAGTAGTCTGCATATGTTGATCTACTGTAAGTAAGTGAATTAAATAAAAACAGCTCCTTCTTAAACTAAAACTCAGTTTACACTAGATCGGTATTAGCACAACACTGTTATCATTACTGGCTATTATTCCTGGTTTGAATATCAGTATCAGAGAAAAGCAGTAGTGTACACTTTCTTCCAGACAGACAGAGAGAAAGACAGAAAGAGCTTGATTCATTAATCATGTTTCCACATAGCCCTCATGATATTAGCATTTTGTCACAAGGGGGCGCTGGGCAAACACTTGTGATTTATAAGCAGAGCATAAAGTATGTTTAGGTCATGACGCGGTTTGTTATTCCATCATTTGTTCAAATGTTAGACGGCTTATCGCTCTCTGCTCTGCTGTGCTGGAGAAAAGGCAGAAACATCGCCAGTGATTTAATCTTTCAGGGGAAATGCATCCAGAGACATTTCCATTAGAGAGAGAGAGAGAGATGGCAATCCTCAGAACTGTATTTAGGATAAACACACTGGGAAGAGCGTACACACACAGACACACATACATTTATATGGAGTTTGCTAGTATGTCTACATTAAGCAGAATGTGCACCTCCTACTCTCTCCCTGATAAATGGGTTTAGTTATTAAAGTCGACACAGACAGATGAGTGAACATGCTTTGTAGAAAAAGAGAATGAGAGGGAGAGAGGGGGGGTGAAGAAAGGAGGGTGACACCATCTCTCCATTCTAAAACCACTACAGACCAATGAACTTTCTATAGGAAATCCTGCATGAAGCAGTTTGGGTAGGCGATATGATAGTAAACTATATCACCAAAAGCTTTTATGAGTGTGCCGTCGCAGCTGTATGAAAACCTGCCCCTGTCACAATTATTACATGGACACCTGCAATTATTCTATTATCATTATTTTCCACTATCGTAGAAACAGGTACTGGGTCCCTTTTTCAGCTGGGCTGTGGCAAATGTATGAAAAAAGAAAGCAGAAACTTAATTTACTGACGCACGTCATGAGTCTTAGGAAAACAAATGGTTTGAGTTCTAACTGAGGTAATAACACTTCGAGGGTCAGGATGTACTTACATCCCGTGCATACATGGCATCATAGTTTGTTCAGACACACGCTTTATATCAATTATGGAGGATGTACACAACTTACATTTCAGAATGTACAGACTTTCTCACACAAACACGTAGTTTAAAAAAGTCCAAGACCAATTTTAGCAGAAAGCAGTGAGTAATGTTTGTTTATTTGATGTTAGTAACACCATTAGAAGGCAGCAGTGAGCAATGTTTGTTTATTTGATGGTAGTCTTGTGTAGCTGAAGGTCTGGAATTCATAGCAGCTTTCTTTGGCCAAGGCCCGCCCATAAGGCCGTTTGACCGACATCTCAAACAA
>JBBPDC010000084.1:7513835-7529582 GCA_037974485.1 Hemigrammopetersius urotaenia | reverse complement strand
CCAGTTAAGTGTACCATATGCATCAGACGTTTAGCCAACGTTCCGTGGGCGTGACGTCTGAGGCTGAGACTAATTTGATGGTAATAACGTCTTTAGAGGGCAGCAGTGAGTAATGTTTGTTCATTTGATGTTTGTTAACACCTTTACTGTTCATTCATAGGTAGCATATCAGCCAGTGTGGCAACTATCAATTATTATCGGGAAATTAACTCGCAAAATCATGGCAGGCCAAAAAAGTACAGTCGAAAGAATTTACTGTAGAAGGAGAAACATTCTTAACTTTTTTGGACATTAATGTAACAAGATTTTATTCCAGGTCATTTTGGACTATTGATTCATCTTAAGTTATATGGCTGTTTGAAGTCTCGCCATGATTTTGCATCCTCGTGAGATTGAGAGTTCAAGAGTTTGGTAACATCCTCAACAATCTCCAAATGCAACACCTCTGCTACTTGTTCTAACTGGTCAAATTTCACAAAAACTGAACACTGTTTTTCTTCCAGAATCTTGTTTAATGTTTTTTTATGTGTGAAGGTTTTAGCTAACTCAATCATTTCCTCTGTAGGAAGCCTGCAGTCACATACATAAAAGGAACTGATACGTAAGTTGGTGTGTGTGTGAACAAAAAACAAGAGATGAAGAAACCCAGAGAAAGAAAATGAGAGAAAGAGGGGGATGAAAAATAAAGGGGACCAGAAAAAAAACAAAGGTCTAAGAGAGCGAGGGGAGTAGAGATGGGGTGAGAGAAAGGAATGGAAAGAAAGGAGAAAGGGTAAGAAGAGTAAGAAGTAGGCAATGATAAAGAAACACAAAGAAACAGAAAACAGGGAGAATAGAAAGGGGAGAAAGAAAGAGAGTGAAAAGAAGAAGAGGGAGAGTGCAAAGAAAAGGAAAAAAGCAATAAAAAGGATTGTGGGGAAAGTTAGCAGGAGGAAAATGGAAGGAGAGGGAGGGAATGAGAGAGAGAGAGAGATATTGAGAGATGAGAAGAGAGAAGGAGATACATAGAAAGACTGTGAGAGAGAGAGGGGGGGGGAGCTGGAGAGAGAGAGAATAAGTGACAAAAAGAGATAGAGAGAGCAAGAGTGGGGGGGGGGAAAGAGAGAGAGAGAGAGAGAGAGAGAGAGAGAGAGAGAGATAGCTTTACACTGCAGGTCAGGGCTTCATTTTCAACAGCCTGAAGAAGTGCTGATATTATCAGGGAATGGCAGCTTTCATAGCCCCCATTAGTATGTGTCTCACACACACACCCTTCCAAACAAATTACCTTTCAAAGTCTTAAGACTCAGACACCTTCAGAAATGTGAAAATTGTGAAGCAGCAGGATTTCCACAAACAACAGCGAGACGGCCGCTGAGCTGGATGCTGCCCAGCAGAGCTGCAGCCACTACAGGTTTATTTCAATAAGAAAGGCAGACACTTCCTGGAAAATTGGAAATTGGATCTCTTGCATCTCTTATTCCAACTTATTCCCAAAAAAGTCCTCAAACTGCACCCTTACTACAGACCAGCCAAGACGTCTTTGATATTAAGTTTGCTTCTTCAGTTTTACAGATACAAAATATTGCAGATAGCAAGCCTAACTGCATGCATACATCATCAGGACTCATGCATCAAATTAAGTAAATTTCAGGAACCTCAAAATGACTCACACACTGTTCTCTAGAGATATAGAACATTAAGATGGCTACTAATGTTTGTTTTAGCTATGGCATTTTCCCCCCATTTTTTATACATAACTGTTTGTCATAGTGTCAGAAACCACAGAAGCAAGTCTATAAGAGATTATTTAACAACTTGACACAGGCAAGTGTTTGAGGGTTTATAAACACGAAGTAGAAGAGACGAGAAAAGATGAGGTGAGACGAGAAGAGTATTCTCAGTTTTCTGGGTTGTTTGAGTCTCAACAGTGTGAGCTCAAGTACCTTCAATAATTCAGTACAGCGGGTCAAACTGGGTCCTGAATCCCCTGTGTGTGTGTGTGCGTGTTTCAGTGTAAAAGGAGAGGAGGTGGAGAGATCTGGGAGGACAGGATGAAAGGTGTGCATTTTTAGAAGTGTGTTTTGAGTAAGTGAGCATTTTTCTGAAGCTGCAGATGTGAGAGAATGGTACAGATGGAGACTGATGAAAGAGACAAATTCTAAAACAGCTAGAAAACACACACACACACACACACACTCCCCTCAGTGCTCTCAATGATATAAACTAATTACAGTTTAATTTCGTAGTATAAAATGATTCTGACCACTTTTGTATTACACTGAGTGCAGGTTAAAACACTACTAATTTCAACATGAAATTTAAAGGTTCCTTAGTTAGTCATTAAGCAGTTCATCATACCACTTAAAAATTACTTCTGTTCTAGTGATTTTCAAACAAAGTGACTTTTGGCCACATCATCTGGTTTTTAATATGGCTGTGCACCAGCAGGTGGGGAAATTAGATTCACCAATAATAACATGTTTCTGAGACCCCTCATGAAGAGAAAACCATCAGCAAGCTGGAAATAGTCTTCATAGGAAAGTCTGTCCCCGCTCACTGGGCATTTTGGCAGAAGCCTTGGCCAGTTATTTCCATTCATACAAGACCAGGTGCTTCTCTCTTTGAATAGCAAGAGACCTGTGAACCCTAAACCAAAAGCCAATACCATTTCACAAATGTCTTTGAAGTCACTGGCAAAACAGTGAAAGTGTAAGTGTACTTTCTCTAATTCTGTATTTTTTCTGATACCTGTGTTGGCATGCTTCTTATTATCTTGAACACATTTTGATATAAACATATTCCTTCACATTCATGGCATAATACCAATCAATATTTTATGATTTATGTATGATTTACACATTCTGTCATATGTGAACACACCACAGCACACAGTGTGAAAATCTTTCTCTGTATTTAACCCATTCACCAAGTGAAGCAGCGGGCAGCCAGGAACAGGGAGTGCCCAGGGAGCAGTGTGTGGGGACGCTACCTTGCTCAAGGGTACCTCAGAGGCCCTTAGCAGTCTTCCTGACTGCAGGGCGAATGCCCTAACCACTAGGCTACCATTATCTTCATTATGGCAGTTATTATACCAGGGTAGCTTTATAATAGAAATGTTTTTCACAGCAAGGCTCTCATCTCTGCTCTCTAGCAGCTCATCACAGCAAAAACAACATCTCACAGACACAGTTAATCTGATAACAGAGTTATGCGAAAATAATAATAAAAAGTAAAAAGTCAATTTCTGTTCTATTAACAGCATGTCCACTAGGAGGCTAGTACAGAAAGAGGCTACAACATATTATAGCCATGCAATGCAAAGGAGAAATGCCTACCATTATAGTAAAATCACACCATTTTTAGACAGTGCATAGAGTGTCAGGAATCCATTATGTTAGCCTGCACCATTCTCTCGGTTTTGAATGTGGTCTTCCTGCTTACGCTGGTTTAAATTTGGAAGCAGCAGAGCCAGAGTAGCAAATGTTTCAGCAGTATTTTATTTATATACCACTCACGACTCAAAGGAGTATATTTTCTATCTGCTTCTGGTGGAATGTCAACTAGTGGCAAGCAGTAGAATATGAACTTTAAGTGTACATGTCCATGTTATAACCAAATATTTTTCATTGCTTAGGTCAAATACCAGACTGGAATGGAAGACTGGAACTGCAGATGTTTAGGTATTTTCATTTTACATTTAAATGTAATTGTAAAAATGTGCCTCACTGCTGCAGATTTCACATAATGTTAGATGTTGGCACCTCTACAAGTAACAGGACTTTCAGTCCCTGTTGTTTCCTGCCTGTGGTTTCCCTGTTATGTTTCCCAGTTTAGTTATGTATTACTCCAGTTAAGTATTACAGCATTTGTTGTTACTCTAATTTGGGCCTTTGGTTTCCAGTCCTCAGACTGTCACACTACAACAACAACAACAACAACAACAACAACAACAACAACAACAAATAATGGATTTAAGGTAGATCAGTATAAAATAGCAGATATTTAAACTATGAAAATATCTCTGTATTGTATGGCTATACCTTTAAGCCTATTTTGTTTGTGTGTGTGTGTGGTGGGGGGTTTACTCACCTTCCCACTCTTGTCCTTGGCTCCAGCACTGCCTGTTGAGCCCAGTGACCTCCTGCGCTGCTCCTGCTGCTCTTCCACCTCCGACTTTAGGTGCTCAATGTGCACCAGGTAGGCTTGCTCCTGCGCCTCACGCGTACTGAGCTTTAGCTCTAGAGCCTTCTTCTCTTTTTCCAGCAGGTACAGCTGAGCCTTGAGCTCCGCCATCTCCTCCTACAGAGAGAAAAAGAAAATGTTTTTTAAAGTAGACAGAGTTTTAAAAAAAAAAAAGGTTTTGGTGTCGTGTTTTCAAGTCAGTGTCTCCAAGTACATTCATGTTCTCTTCAATGACTTGTAACATCCCATGATCATTTACAGAGAAGTAGCCCTAAAGCATGATGCTCTCCCCTCCGTACTTCAATGAGGACGCAGTATTCTTGGAATCAAACACACAGCACGTCTTTCTTCAAACATGACGGAGAACTAGATTGGTTTAATCAAAGTACTCTGTTTTGGTTTGTCTAAGGGCTCATCTGCACATCACCACTTCTTTTCTCGCACATTAGTAAGGCATAGGATATAGACAGATGACTGCGGGGTAACAGCTCTGCGACTCTTATGGAGGGTCTGCTGGCCTCTCTCTTCCCTATCTTATCTAAAAGCTTGTTGTAACTCACTGAATTTACTGACAGGTTTTAAGTCCTGATCTTTTTCTCCAAATGAGTGTTGTTTAATAATGATGTCTCTGAGAACCAGATGCAATTACAGTAAACTTCAATATAGTATAATACTTGTTGGAAAATTACTGTGACATCCAGCAAATGACAACAACCATCACTTCATATCACCAAGCCATGAGCCCTTTAATCACTTCAAAACCAACAGTAGCATGACATGCTGACAGGATGCCTTTTAAAGTAGAACCATTAGATAAGGTTCAAAACCAGCTTTTCTCAAAATGTCAGAGATTTCTCTCTGCAGCTGGCATACAAATGATCAAAAAGCCAGCACAAAGGCAGAGAGACAAGAGTTGAGTCATGGCATGCAGCTGCTGACTCAGATCCTTAGCTGTACACAGTCTCTTTGAGCTTCAGTCAGAAACGGATCTCAGACCAGTTTTAGTTTCAGGATTTCACAAACAGCGATCGGAGGTGCTTTCATTGGGTGTTTGAATGTGACTGAAAAGGCTCTGAAATGACTGATGCTCTCCAGCATTGATTGATGCTCTCCCTTTACAGGAAGTCAGTTTGAACTGTGTTAGTTACAGGAATAACGTCAGATCCATACTAATTGGCACCCTCGAAAAGAAAGGTTAATTGTCTAAATTAGCTAAGTAAAAAAGACTTAACAAGAAAAAGTAATTACGCTTATAATGCCCATATTCAGACCTTGTAATAAAAGTTTTATACATTACACCTTTTAAAAGTAATAACAATTACACAATAAATAATCAGTACTAAGGACTCCTTTTAAGCATAAAATACCATTATATTCCACTAGATACATTTTCCTCTCACCTCTACTATCTATTTCCACTCATTAAATACTTCAACAGACATATTAGGAGTTAACTGCACAGTAGAGCAGGCTCTTGCATAATTCTGTGTGTAATATCTGAGGGGTCGTCAGGTCCAGGTTTTGCTCTGTTCTATCTGTCGGGACGCTGGGCGAGCTCAGAAAATGTCATCCTGAAGGTCTCCACTGCACACAGCTGAAGTTCAAATGAAAGAGTGGCTTCAAAGAGAGCCGAGGGGTGTCTCCCTCTTTCTCTGATCTAAAACCGTCTCCAGGCTACGGGCCACTGAGGAAACCACCGGTAACAGCAGAGCTGAGGCGAAAATGAGAAAAAATGTCAAAGGGCTCTCGTTTACCTGAGTTGTCTCCCTCCTCCATTTTAGCCAACATTTCCCTGAGGGCACACTTTTAGTTATGAACATCCTTTACAGCTATGCCAGACCAGGAAACACACACACACACACACTATTGGTGTCCTGGTGGCTAACACTGTAAAAGCATCACATGGAATTTGTGGCACTAATACACTTGAGCCTCCCCAGTAAGGGCTCCGCCTGAGGCAAGATAAATCTCCCTCAGTGTTCCAGTACTTTCAGCACACTTTACTGCGGATGTGAGGAATGTATTAGTGAAAAGCTTTTATATCTGATACACTGAGCCTCGGAATAAGAGGCTGAGGACGTGCGATTTGAAAGGCAGGTATGCAGTGAAGGGTACCATGTTTTAACCCTCAGAAGTCTAGAACTGCTGTCTAGTTGCATAATAGTTATGTTTGAATTACATTTTATTTTGCTGAAATTCCTCTTGTGCTGAGTCACCACTTTTGACTTTTTCAATTTGTTTTGATGTAGCTCATCAAAAATGACAAGAACATGAGAAATGTAAAGATCTTTTTTCTTTCAATAAAACAAGACTGTACACACAACAACAATGCAGTGTTTACATTATGATGGTTGGCCATGACCATGTTTTTGAAAGTTGTCTGTAGAATGTTTCCTCAAGTACGTCAATATTTTTTCATTAGCTACAATGGTGGACAAAACACACAGCAATTTTTCTGGGAGCACTCAAAAGCCAGTTGCATCAATTCATTATCAAATGAGCAAGAATGCCACTGATATCCTTCTATATCTCCATGGCAAATTTCAGTGGCTGCATGTCTCTGTCCATTGCAAACTATAGTTGATTACATCAATTTGGCAATGTGGAATGGAGTGATTTTGTTCAATACTGCATAACCTTCCATCACATTAATTCATAATTAAATATCCAATTTTCACATCCAATTCACAGACGTAAGGGATCAAAATTAGCAATCTGTACTTTCCACACTATTTCTTCACTTGTTTTAGTGATCTATGAGAAACGAATAATTTAGATTCAATTCCAGCATGCATTTGCTGCAACGTTTTAGAGTTAAGCGGTCAGATAGCCAGTTGGTCGGTTTGTGTGCTCGTCAGTTTTAGGGCTCACAACCTCGTTTGGGTTTTGTTGCACTGGGACATGTAGCTCATTTAAGGCCAAGAATTCATGAGAAATTGTGAAAGTAAGTGAAGGGAGCGACTTCAAAGGCAGAGAAAGGCAGCTGAAGAAAACACACTGCAAATTCATTACCAGGGATATGGAGGACAGCTCCTACAGGACTGACATTCTGGATTTTCTCCTCAGTGTGATGCTCTACTCAGTGGTGGAAAGAATGGAAATATGTCAGTCAAAAAGGCAGCTGTGCCACATCTCTGAATCATGACACATACCCAATATACAGCAGTTTTTTTACAACCCTTGTGCTGGAAATGGTGGCATTTTCTCTGCTTTAATACACCACATTAACATTCTGAAATTTGAGCTGGAGTATTGGAGTAGGATGATGTTAGATGATGTTACTTTGTTTCGCTTACAAGGTACAGTCTGACCTCCATGGAAACCATATTTTGTTTAGTTACAGAGACAGGTGACCTGAAGAGGAGACCATATAAAAAAAAGTTGATCCTCTCCAACCATCACTCAGAGTAATGGCAGCCAACACAGGTGAATGTCAGCTGACTTGACAGAATTGAATGTTCTCCTCCAGGTACGTTTGGAGCTGCACAATGATACTGTAACAGTTTTAAAAAATTTTCACTCTCATAATGTGGCAGCATATTTGTTGAAGTGAAAAACTGGGAAAAATGTAAAAACATAAATAAACAAATAAGTTTATTCTTCAGTATTTTTCAGAGTAGTTTTTAATTAGACTATTTCTATTGTTTTTGTCTTTGTGTCTCTGCCTGACTGTGCAGTCGTAACATGAGCAATTTTCTCTGGGAATTTTTTTTCTGATTGTTCTGATCCTTGCATTAGAAACCAAAACTGTTACAAGAGCAGGACAGTTAGCATATTTAGCTTGTGAGCTATTTTCAGTGAATGTTTTTGATTAATTACTTGGTGGTGAGGTTGCTTTTGGTTTGTTCAAAGGGTTTTGAACAATTTCCTCCGGGATAAAGTTCTCGGATACTGATTCTGATTACACTACTCAGTCTTACTCATTAAAATAATAGTTATTGATAATTATAAATATTCAGCCCCTCCCTGCAGTGTGCTCCTGCTTTACCTTCATTGCCATGAGCTCCTGCATGAGCACAGCGTTCTCCAGGTCCAGCCTCTGTGAATCTCCGCGCGGCTTCACATCGTAGCTCAGGGGGTCGATGTGCACGCTCTCCAGCTCCAGCATGGTCAGCTTTACTGCCGCCCGCTCGTTCTTCAGCTGCTGGACATAGTCCTTCAGCCGCTGCTCGTCCTCTTTGGAGAAGTCTGTATCGCAGCTGCTGGCTGTGGAGCTGGTCGTGCTGTGATGGAGGCAGAGAATTTAATGCTCAGTTGATGCTTCAACTTTTGATTCTTCAACCAGAAATGTATTCTTTCATAGCAGCCACTGCATGGCTTAAGTGGACAGGAACATTTAAACATTTCTACATTTTTACATTTTGGACTTACACCAAGGGCTGATCAGTGCAATTCTCTCTCTCATGTGCAATTCTCTCATCCAACAAGTGTAATATTTCAGGCATAATATTACAAAATCTGTTTTCTGGCATATCATTACGCTTTCTTTCAATGTCTGCAGCTGAGCAGGCAACTGAGGATACTACAGTGTTGTCTTCATGAATACTTGTCCACATACATACATATTCATATACATACATACAAACGTCTATATTTATATTTTTGTCGTATATATGTATTTTGTATCCATATTCCATACTAGCAATCATTGACCCCAAAAGAACACATTAGTGGATTTGTGCAGATTAGATCATTGGTCTCAAGCCCTCCTGGAGATCAGGCTTCCTGAGAGTTCACTTCCAACCATGACTGAGCATGTTTTGTTTTGTTTTTTTTAAATCATGTGTTAGGGCTCAATTCTGCAGGAAGGGCAGCATTGGTGACCACTGGGTTTAATCTCTCTTACTGACCACAGATTTTTTTTCTTTTTTTTTCTGTAAAGTCTAGTGTATTTAGTAAAGTTTTATTTTGACTTTTTCTAACTTTTTCTATTTGATATTGTTTTCGTCTTTTGTCTATGTGCGTCCATGCATAAGCAGTTTCCTCCAGGATCAGTAAAGTCCTCTGATAAACAGCACTGCCTTAATCTGGCATTTACATTAGTAGTCTGCTTTCAAAATGTATGCCTCAAAACCAAGCCTGACTCCAGCTCTTATATGTGCATGTAAGTAAGAGAACACTAATATAACAAACACGTTTTACCCATTTATCAAAATATTTAAATTGCTTGAAAGACATTACCGTGAAATTATGCAGTTTAATACAATTTCATAAATATGCAACAACAATTAATTTCATGATGCACCTTAACACGTATTCCTCTCACAGTATACACACTGAAGCAACAGTACGTGAAGCACATAAACCTACCTCACTTAGAGATGCAGCTCACACACACACACACACACACACACACATCACCCTCACACAGCACCATGAAAAGAGCTGAGGCTTAAAAATTGCTCTAAATAAGTCTCTCCTTCTCGCTCCTAACGATCTCCCTAATTACAGTGACGATTCCCATTATCTTCCCCCTCATTTAAACGACTCCTGTCACATGACTGAAGTCTCTTCAGGTCAGTCACCAGGAAAGTAACAATTATCATTAACAGCCTGAACACATTCATTTCTCAAAAAATAAGTAATTTATAATTTCCCCTCAGTCCAAATACAGACAGTAATAACATGTTCGGTTCTTGAATTCCAATTAACCTAAGAAGTAATTTAAGCTTTGAGAGACCAGTTTAATGCCTACATGCCTAAATCAAAACCCCGTTGAGCTGGTAAAGTAGATTTCCATATACTTTTTCAGTAAATATCACCACCACTTGAAAATAAAACTGGTGTTGCTAAGTTTCTCTTCAGGGCACCATTTCACAACAAAACACTCTGAACGACTTTGATGACATCTCAGCAACTGAATTGTGCAGAAATTATGCAGAAAAGTCAGTTAAATCAACTCAGGTAATCTCAACTTGCTTATGTGATTTCTGGCATACTGTAACGTATAAAACTGGATAATGTGTCTGCACCATTTGTCCCTTTTTAGACAAAAAGGGAGTGGGTTATGACTGGTGATGGCCTAGTGGGTAGTATACTCGCCTCTGGAACGAGAGGTCATGGGTTTGAATCCTACCTTCAGTAGACCCCCACTGGGTTCCTGAGCTGGCCCCTTAACCCCAAATTGCTCCAAGGAGACTGTCCCCTGTAGTTAGGGAATGGAAGTCGCTTTGGATAAAAGCGTCTGATGAATGCTGTATAAGAATTATCAGTGTTGTCTGACTATATTTGGGTTGGGGAGAAAAGTGTGTAAATTAGATTTCATATTTTTTACTTGGTGCAGACTGCCATTCCTTTCCTTTTATACCGAAAAATGTATGTTAATCAATGTAGCTTATCATATACATTAAACCTGAGGTTAATGGAGAGTCAGCGTGGCAGACAATAAGACTGGCACTATAGAGTGCTCTGGGCATAAGAAAGAAGGGGCAAAATCAATACAGTTATGGGATCGTCCCAGTCTGCGTCTGAAAACTGATCTGGCTGATGCAGGATGCTCGCCACTAGAGCAGGAAGTAAATGAGCCCTGCCTTTACTGAATTAATGGCAGCTCAGTATGACTGCAGAGTGACTTAAATTAGTGCTGACAAAGAGAAACACACTGAAAATCTCTGTACAGTCATTTGATTATGCACAGTGAATGTGCTGCTAAATAATTCATCGTTTTTGACAAATATTTGTCTTTGTTGAATGAAATATTCATACTATCTTGGTGTATAAAGGAAATTGTAGATTTAAATGAAGTAAAATACTGTTGATTACGCATCATCAGGGAGTATGTATCTTTTATAGAGCCCGGGCAATTTTACAGCGGTGTATAGCAGAGTCGATACCATCAGCTGACACTGCAAAAAAGAAAAGGAAATTCCTAATGCCACCAAAACGGTACTGCTATTTAGCACAAATAATGTTTCAAATCCTCATTCATTCAGTTTGGAGGAACTTGACTGGCCCAAAAAGAGCCCTGACCTCAACCCCATCCAACACCTTTGGAATGAACTGGCACAGAGATAGTGAGCCAGACCTTCTCGTTCAACATCTATGACTGACTTCATAAATGCTCTACAGAATGAATGAGCAATGGGACACTCAAAAGTGGGACCTTTCCATATCAAAGTTAATGTTTTTGAATGCAATGTCATTAAAGTCCCTGAACAGCCAGGCGTCGCAATACTTTTGTCTATATAGTGTATAGGCGTCCCAATACTTTTGTCTATATAGTGTATATGTGAATGTTTTGTGATATATCAACAGTAACTAACCATAACATTACTACTAACAATAATAACTACAGATATGCAATTTTTGTTAATCATAATATGAATACTATATTCTTACTATTAACTCTTACTACTAACAATGCATTAAATAAAGCTTTGTTTAAATAAAACTACTGCAGTTTTTGACAACATTATATCAGCTTGTGCTATTAGTTATCAGCTCTTTAAAATCAGAGTCACAAAATGTTCCCATCAGTCAGAACCAAGAGTAAAATGCAGCAGGTTGAGAAAGAGTTTCTCTGGATACATGAGCTGACACACTGAGCAGCTGAAACACACCATGCTGAAATTTAATGTGCCTCTACAGACGCAATAAAGGGAGGCATTTCTGCACAGAATGCTGTGCTGTGCTCCCAATATGAGCTTGAGTCAACAGACTGCCTGCAATAAAAGCATCCTATTCTTTGTCTTGTCCAGTTTCACCATTGGTGGTTTTTGCTGTACAATGTATAAGCTCTGTGGGTTTTCACACTCGCTAAGCCATGGCATTGATATACTCAAACACAACTCGTTTTCTTTCAGAGCTCTTCATTAGCATTGCATTAGTGACGCTAAATCACCAACGAGCGGCTGATTAGCATGCCAATGCTACAACTCACAAAGCGAAATCATATTAGCATTCATCCGGTTAATAGCACTGAGCTCAAAGAGCTGCAGGAGTTTTAGGTACTGTATGGAAATCAGCTGGATTAAAAGACCAACTGGACTGTTATTTATACACAAGAGCAAAGAAACACATCACAGTCTGCAAAACAGCAAGGACTCGATCTGAAGTTAACGTGAGTGTGTTGCTGGGGCAACGCGTGGATTTTTGGTCCTGATTCAGATGGAGATCCTGCATTAGGGCTGGGCAATATGGCCATAATAATTGCCTGTATTGGCAATTTCTTTGGTTGTGGCTTCTAAACGGTGGTCCTACATCGTCCTGTGAGAGAGGTTCAAAGATGGCCATCGTCACGGCAACCAAAGACCGCCTGACAATATCACAAATTTAGGACACTCATCTGTGCTGTGCCTACTCACTAGCCAATAAAAACAAAGTAAGACCTGTGTGTGGGATACCGATATGTCGCCTCTTCTATGGATTTTTTTTCACACACACACACAATTGCCAGAGTGCAAGTCATCTTGTTTTGTTAGCGCAGCACCAGCATAGGCTTTTGTTCTTCTATACTAACTTGCGGCGTAGCTCACAATCCAATATGCATCATCATCGTACAGACTTTATACCTTCATTGAACATCTACACACGTTTTACCCAAGTTTATTAGTTCAATGTTGCAGTGTGATTTGTCATGATCTTATAAGATTGCTGAAACTGCAGTCTGTAGAAGACATTCCATAACTGATTAACTAATGCCTGTCCAATCAACTAAATAACCAACAGACTGACTACCTAATGACCGACTAATTATAAATTAACTGACTGACCAACTAACTAAATAACTGACTGACCAAATAACTGACTGACTGACTAACTAATGAAATGACTGACTATCTGGCTGAGCAATGTACTAACAAACTAACTGATTAACTGACTAACTCCTCTCATGTTTATCAGAGTGAAAGGGTCACATCAGGCTGAAAGAGACAATGCAATTGATAGTCATGGTATTTTAAAAAGAAAATACCATAATTGAAAACACCTGTTTCTAGACATCGCCCAGTGTGATCTTGTGTTTGTGGATTCAGCTAATGTGAACATGACACTTTAAATTCAGTGGATTTCCTGAGGAGGAGAGGAGCTTCAGGGCACTGAGCTTAATGTAATTAATTACCAATTATCTGCCACTCTTCTCTGACTAGCATGATGTGCATATAAATGGCATCTTGTCTCAAAAACAATGAACACACACACACACAAGCGCATACGCACACACAAAAACAAATTTTCAAGAAGCCTATCATTGCATTTTCAGTACAGCGTTGCAGTTCTGTGCCTCGATGAAAGCAGGTCTAATATTGGTTTAAAAATGAAACATTTCATCTAATTGAATTCCCTCCCACTGAACGTTTGTTCCATTTGGAAAACTTGCTTTCCGCCAGTGTAATTATCCCCTGCTTAATTCTCCATCACCTCAGAGATTATTTCAGCCTGCTGCTTGACTGTGGACCTGACACACGACGAAACACTCCACATTATATTTCAACAATCTGATTGACTGCCTGCCAGGAAAAAGACCCTGTTCATTTGCATTAAGTCAAAAAAGGAATGCAGCGTAAGATCTTCAAATAAAGTGCACTGTTAATCCAACGGTTAAGATTTATGTAGCACTTCTGTGGCACACTGCACACTGTCCGTGGTCCCCATCAATGATTTGATCTGTCGAAAAATGCATGAAATGGGAGGGAAAGCTGATCACAGCCTTGATGCACGGAGTCTGTGTTGATATACTGGGCTCGTAATAAAAGAGGAAATGTCTTGTAATTTACCGTGACAGCCACAAGTAATTAGGCAATGTGGCAAAGAGATGTCACTGTAGTGAAGGGTTATCTTTGCATTGAAGGGTTATCTTTGCATTGTTGGGCAATAAATGAACTGTTTTGTTTAAGGCATTGAAAATACAATACTGTTCTACATCCTGAGACAGACACAGGTCTCTCAAGATCAAGCGTATTTCTTTTGATTTCTGCATTCAAATATGCTGCAAATCTACTCTTGACTCAAAGCCACTGAAGGCTGCCCATACGAGTGTTTTTACGACAGCAGGGTTATCATAAAGCTTTCTCCAGTTTTAACACAGTGATGTGTTCACAGTGTCTTCCAGAAAAATACTAAACAGTTATTTGTGACCCAATGAGACGAAGATTCACAAAATGATCATGCACATTCATAGACGTACCTGGTGTGGCTGTTGGACGACAGGCTTTCCCAGGGCTGGACGCTGCAGCCTGTGACAGAGAAGGCAGCTCCACAGCTACCGTCCAGCCTGACCAGGAGGTCTTTAGCCGAGTTCTCTGCTGCCTTCCTGCAGTCATGAGCTCGCTTCAGGACCTGCGTTATGCTCTCCTCAGCACCCTGCTCTCCTACGAGATGTAACACAAACATGGCAGAAGTGGTTAACAGAAAAGAATGCTCAGATATTATCATACAGTCCATGTAACTACAGAACGAAGAATAACAACTTTACTCCATTAATTTTGCATAGACAAAATATAAAATATAATGTAAAGACTGAATAAATGCAATAAAAACTTTGCAGAAAGTAATATGCTATTTACAAAAATGCTCAGTATAAACACTTTAGATGAGTAACGTACTGCTAAGTGATTTACTATCAACACAAATGGTGGCCAGGAGTACTTTATTGCACACTGAGATCAGTAGTCTAACGTGATATTGATATTGCACATAATAATAATAATAATAATAATAATAATAATAATAATGAAATGAAATGATTTAGCATTCAAAAAGTAAACTGCATAATTTATTTATGTGCATTTATGTGCAGTATTATTGCGCATAGTAAGAGTACAGCACATAAATTAATAATGCACCTAATACTGCACCTAATGATAATGATTTTAGAACTGGCAAACTGCATATAGTTTCTGACAATGATTATAATATACAATAGATTATAATATACTGCAGACCGTGGTGGTTGTGAGGGGTGTGTGTGTGTGTGTGTGTGTGTGTGTGTGTATGCGTGTACTTACCCAGAGTGCTGACTCCGGCTGCTCTAAACTGGCCCAGGACCAGACCTTGCTCACTCTCTGCCAGAGCCAAAAGCAACTCATAGGCCTCAATACACTGCTCACTGCAACACAATATAGAGGGAATTGAATACACACACACACACACACAGGAATGTAATATACACATTTGTGCATGCACACACAACACACAAAAATTCTCTGGCCAAGGCAGATCTATCCCCAAACATTGAGTGGCTGAGGAGCTGCTGATGTGTGTACAGTGGGACGCAGCAGGCCAAAACAAGCCCAAACCTGACAGAGGCGGAAACCCCACTAAAATCAGGAAGGACCCTGGAGCTGCAAAACACTATTGTTTGATTAGCCACTCACTGTTACTGAGAGTTAAAATAAACAGGGAAATTTAATTTACTGTGCTGAGTGTGTGTATATACAGTACCAAGATTTAAACACTCTTGACTTTGTGTTTTGTAATCTTACATAAGATTTAGTTTTCAAATGTTGTTTCAAATGTTGGTTTACAGTTACCATTATTTTTGTTAATAACTGCAGGTTACAATCTGGTCATCTGGTCATACGTGAACACACCACAGCACACAGTGTGAACAGCACAAAATACTTCCTCTGCATTTAACCCATTCAC
>JBBPDC010000084.1:7487524-7509328 GCA_037974485.1 Hemigrammopetersius urotaenia | reverse complement strand
AAAGAATGAGGCTTGGTTTGTTTTCATTTATTTTAAATAAACAGCAGTGTATTAACCAGTAAATACACACTCTTGCTCATATTTTCATGTATGTGTAAGTGTTACGGGTGCACTATTGCACCACACAACAACCCATGTTTATGATTTACTTGCGCTTTTTGGTCCCTCTGAGATTCCGTATTACTTTAATCACGTCTTCTCTGTCGTACCGTGTACTCTCCGAAAGACATCATGTACTGAACCGTGACCCATGTACCGTGACGGTTCGGTACGAATACATGTCCTGTTACAGCCCTAATATTCATGTAATAATATTTTGGCAATGAATTACTGTTCTTGCAGTCTGCACAAAGAAATGTTACACATTTATATGTTCCCAACATTGTGGCAACCATTTGGGAAAGATCCTTTCCTGTTTCAGGACTACTGAGAGAGATTCATAATGACCTACAGTGGCCCGCACAGAGCCCTGACCTCAAACAGACTTAAGACTTTAAGGATGAATTGAAACACTGATTGCGAGCCAGGCCTTCTCATCCAACATCAGCGCCTGAGCTCGCCAATGCTCTTTTGACTGAACGGACACAAATTCCCCTGACATACTTAAACATCTTGTAGAAAGCCTGCCCAGATAAATGAAGGATGCCGCAAAGGATGGCCGTATAGTCTAGGGCTCAGCAATTATGCAATATTTTTATAGTAATAAATTACATCCCAATGTGATTTTCTGATTATGGACATCTGTACTTAAAAAAAAAACACTAAATACTTAATTTTTTTAAAAAGCCTGATTTTAATTGTATTTAGTGCAGTGCACCGAGTGACTAAATAAAAAATCTATCTTTACAGTTTTCATAGTATTTTGCAAATGTCAGTGTCAGTTTCAGCCAAAATATAGTGATATAATTAAAATGCCTTCAATTACCATGATATTGTGCTACAGCATTTCCCACCACTAGTACTAAGGATTCAGGTCCTGAATTGGACAGAAACTGGGTTCTACTTTCAGGGATGTTTCAACATGAGTGTTAATGGTGTTTTGCCACTGAACATCTCACACTATTCAGGGCTAAGCTTAATTGGTGCCTGTAAAACCTTTTGGAAAACCTTCTTACTGTGTGTAAAAAGAGTTAAGGGTGACTCACACACCTACAGTAAATGAAGCCATCATTACACAGCCCTTGTAAAAGTGACTCACAACCGTTAACAAGGACTATCGCAGTCAAAAGAGAAATGTCAACCATCCATCCATTCATTATCTGAGCTGCTTATCCTAAAAAGAGTCACAGGGGTGTTGGAGCTTAACCCTGTGATCATAGGGCAAAATACAGAGGAGGACTCTGGACAGGCCGAAAGTCCATCACAGGATAAGAAAAATGTCAGGCAAATGCAGAAAATCAAATCGAAATGTTTTGTCATTACATTTTACTGTAAGGAGGAATATTTTCACTCCAAAATTACAACAAAATACACACACAACATTAAAAGTAATTCATACAATAATTCTTACAACTGTTTAATAGGTCATGCTTACAAACAAACGCCAGAAACTTTCCAGTGTTTGTTTACAACGGTTTTAAGAATGATCTCATCTGAACTTAATCATTTTTGTATTTCAATTAATAAATACATTTAACTTACAAATGTAAATTTACATTGTGTCTTTCCATTTACATTGTATCTTTAATTATGCAACATACAGCATTTAACAAACACTGATTCAACATACACTGTGCATCTATATCTATCCATTCTGTCCCCTAGAGAGTTGTGTTTATAGTCGATTTACCTTAATGGCCAGGTCACAGTGCTGGCTGGCTGTGGTCAGCTGCTCAATATGTCTGTCCACCTCGGCCACAGATAGACTGCAGGCACTCTTTTTCCGGCCGCACACAACGCTTTCCAGGCCAGTCAGCACCCGCTGCAGCTCGGAGTTAAGGTCACTGCAGTTATCTAAAGAAAGAAAGAGGAAGTGCAGAAATACGGCTCAGATTATTAAATTTTTTAATGTTATTATTTTAAAAAATGGCCAAAAAATTAATTAATAAAAAAATAATACAAATAAAACAAATAAATCCGTATTGATACCTTTTTTCTATTAACTGAAGTATCGGTTCATACCAAACCACATAAGAAAGTCAAACCACTGATGCTCTAACAACTCCACACATTGAGGCGTGTGTGATGATTTTTTTCATCACACAGTGAGTGTGTGAGTGTAGCCTATTTCAGCCTAGAGGCGCTACAGAATTGGACTGGGTTTATTCACTCTGTCTTCCAGTACCTGATCCAGCGTTTGCCATTTGATTATAATTCAGAGGCCAAAATAAATGAAAGGAATCAAATGATGACTCAAGTTTCAAGCCTCATGATGAACTGATTTGGCTTCCTAAAACTGACAGTAAAAAGATTTGCTGTAGGATCAGAGATTGTCACATCGGGTCTTTATTTCTTCATATGTGTAAGGATATCTAGCTTATTTGTGTCATCCATCTCATTCTAGCGTGTGTATGTGTGTGCACACGTTTGTTAACTTTTCTTCATACTTTTAGCAAACACAGCAAGCCGGCATAAGATAATTAAATGCTCAAGGCTCAGAATAAGCTGCTTAAGTCTAAAATTTATACTCAAGTTGCCAATCAATAGCAGGATCTACACTACAAGTTAAATATTGATCTGGAGTTGAGGATGGAATTCATTTTACTAACTGCCGGCAGCAGTGAGTGAGTATGCAGGGACACATAGCCAAAGTCTTCTGGGAATCATCCTGGATAAGACATGATAATTCCAGCCTAATCATAATCAAGGCGCTTCACTCAGCGAGACCATTCAGAGTGAGCCATTCAGAGTGAACAGGATGTGATACTGATGACATCATCCAGCTTTGGGGATAATGGTGAACAATACAGCTGATTTCATTCAAGAACAATTTAAACACAGTGAGTTCCAATGGAAAAACTTTGTGCCAGACATGACAAAACATCCTCCCCCAAATGAGGAATGTGTGTGGTGTGTGTTCTTCTGCTACTGCTAGGTTGGACCAAAAAATAAATAAATAAATGCATATGAGCTTCATAGGGTTTAATCTGACGTCGGTCCACCCTTTGCATCTATAACAGTTTCACCTCTTCTGGGCAAGCTCTCCACAAGGTTTAGGCGTTTGTTTATGGGAATTTTTGACCATTCGTCCAGAAGCACGTTTGTGATGTCAGACACTGATGTTGGACCAGAAGGCCTGGCTCGCAGTCTCCGCTTGAATTCATCCCAAAGGAGTTCTATCGGGTTGAGGTCAGGACAAGTTCTTCCACACTAAAATCACTTATCCGTGTCTTTGCAGACCTTGCTTTGTGCACTGGCTCTGCCCAAATTGTTTCCACAAAGTTGGGAGCACACAATCTCTTGGTATGCTGAAGCATTCAGAGTTCCTTTCACTGGAACTAAGGGGCCAAACCCCCCGTCCACCAAACTTTACACTTGGCATAACGCGGCCAGGCAAGTACCGTTCTCCTGGCAATCGGCAAACCCAGATTCGTCCCTCAGATTGCCAAATGGAGAAGCGTGATTCATCACTCCAGAGAATGTCTCCATTTCTCTAGAGTCCAGTGTCTATGTTATTTACATCAGATGCTTTGCATTGCACTTGCATTGATGTATGGCTTGGATGCAGCTGCTCGGCCATGGAAACCCAAACCATGAAGCTCTCTACACTCTTCTTGAGCTAATCTGAAGGACACATGAAGGTTGGAGGTCTGCTGCCCCTGTGATCAGAAGGTCGTGGGTTTGAATCCCAGCACTGCTAGCGCCATCATTGCAGTACCCTTGAGCAAGGTACTGTCCCCACACACAGCTCCCCCGGTTTCCCCTCGCTGGGGCAGGCCACTGCTTAATTGGTGAATGGTTTAAATGCAGAGAAAGAATTTCACATTGTGCTGTGGTGTGGTGTATTCACGGATGACAATGGGTACTTTACTGTAATACCTGCAGCTGGAAACAAGGCAGCAAACAATGTGGAGCAGAATGAAATACTGGGACTGGAATAAAGTCTTTTAAATCTTCAGTAAGTCAAGTATGCAGAGTTGGCAACTGCTTCTATTGGTGAGTCAGCATTTTATTTCAATGTGTTAGCACTCATTTCCCCGAATGACATTTCTATTTTTCATATTTATTCCAACACTACACAAAAGCAATTACTAAGGGTTAAATGTCCAAAAGAATGTAATTAGAAGCACAAACGTATAATTGTGTAAGCACAATAGCCGCTTCCCGTCTGCCAGAGTCTGCGTTTTTGTGTGTACAGACTTACAGCGGCTGAAAGGAAAGAAAGACAAGAAAGGCTGAAAGAGATTCTAATCGAAGATGAGGGTAATGAAGGGAACAATTCGATGAGCTGCTCTTGAAATGTGCTAAAGGGAAGATAGCAGCAAGCGCAGATACAAAAGCGGTAGCACCTTTCAGTAGAAGAGTAAATCCTGATAGCAATTGAAAACATTTCCAAATCAATTTTTTCACCCATGAGCTAGAAAAAAAACCTTGCATGCATGGACACGCTACACACACATAATAGAAGCCCCATCATCAGAAGATCGCAAATTCGATCCCTGAAGGTCACACAGCCATCCGTGACTGGGAGTCCAAGACAGCTCAATTGGCTTTGCTCTCTTTGGGTGGGCAGAGTGGTCTTCCCTCTCCCCCATCATTCAGCATTCAGTGCTTGAAGTGACTCAGAGGAACTAAAATCTTGCCTTCACACTCCTGCTACTGGTAGTACTGTATGACTGGGGGAGTCAGACAGACGGACGGACGGACGGACGGACGAACACCTAAAGCTGGTATTGGGGTCTAATATGTAAACTGGTGTCAACAACCAAAATTGGCACTTATGTCTAACATGTAAACTGGTTTCTAACAACCATAAACTGGTACTGGGGTGTAAATGTAAACTGATGTCTAATAACCAAGACTGGTACTGGTTTATAATATCTAAACCGGTGTCATAAACAAAACTGGTACTGGTGTCTAATATCTAAGATCATGTTCATTAACCAAGACTAGTACTGATGTCTAAAGCCTAATCTGGTGTCTAATATCTAATCTGATGTCTAATAACCAAACTGGTTCTGGTTTCTAAGATCTAAACTGATGCCTAATAACAAATCAAGAACTGGTGTCTAATAGACAAAGTAGCGGTTTTGGTCATTAAAGACCAGTTTAGATATTAAACACCAGTACCACAGTACACACTGGTGTCTATTAGCCAAGACTGGTACTGGTGTCTACTGCATTCCAGTTAATCAATCAAACAGTTTGCTTTTGACTTAACACTTCTCCACTATTTACTGCAAAAATGCGAGTATAAGGAAATCGAATGCTGGATTGGTTTGTAGTGAAAGCTTTGTATAATGGGCTTCTGTGCTGAATGAAAACAAGAAAATAATAGTATAGAGAACAAGGTAGAGACCTGTTCCCAATGACGATGAGACAAAAGGTCAATCCAATAGAAACCAAAGATAATCAGACGCCCTTTACTTACATATTTCCCTCGAGTATAGCACTGCTAGAGACACAGTCACCTCTCCAGGTAACGATTCTCGAAAAATTCAATTTGCCTCTGCGTTTTTTGTCTTTAAAGTTGACTTCATATTGAACAGGTTAAAAAAGTCTTCTTTCCCAGCGGTGTTGTCATTTTTACTCCAGAAAAGGGTTCTAGAAAGGGTCATTAACCCTCTGAGGGTGTAATGATGCACACAATTGATGTGGTAGTGTCTTGATACGATACATTTTCAACAGCTGAAGTAGGGTGTGCTATAATATGTGCTTTGTGCTCATATGTTTCAGGGCACACATGCATGTGCGTGAGTTGCGGGACTTATTCTGATGTCAGGATCACGATTTTATACGGCCAATTATGATTTCCTTACTGCTAAACAGACCGACAAATGATTTGAATGTCTTTTAGCCTTTTACCTTACACTTTGCGGCAGTGTGTGTGTGTAAAATGCACAGGTTACTATTTCTTTATGAATTACTGCAGTGTGAGCTGTGTTAAAAAAAAGGAAATGTCTCCATATGTGTTGTGAGTGCAGTAGAGTTTGTACAGCAGCTTTTCTATGTGCATTCCAGCAGCTTCACTCCTGATTCAGTTTCTGATGGGATGAAACAGAGTCACACATGCACACACACTGCTATTTTAATTGTGAAATGAGAGTGTTGTGTAGTTTAACATTTCCAAGGTATAAATAATTTATTCCAAGGTATAAATTATATTTATTATTTTAAAATGTTCTCTAAACATTTTTTGGTTTGGAATTTTGAAACAAGTGTGATCAATACAAAAATGGTGACGTGCACATTTTACACAGACACACTCCCACAAATTACAAAAACAATAACAAGCAAAAAAATTTAGGCTAGTTCAGACTGCTCACCCATGTCTGCAGTGACCAGTGTTGACTGGTTTTCAGGTAGAGAAATGGATGCCTGGTCAGGATCCTGGTCCACACTCCGCTCGTCTTCAATGGCTTCTTGTTGGCTGTGGCTGAGTTCAGATCGCAATTCTGAAAACTCATCCTCCTCCCTAACATAGAGAGACACAGAGAGAGAAATAAATTAATGCATACACGATCATGACCACCCATAGTCTGGACCTCAGTAATAAGGTCAACGTGACAATGTGACATATTAAAGGCACAGAGGGTAGACAATGTCATTATATACCACCTAAGCACAGGGTGTATAAATATTACTACAACAGGAAAAGGTTTAGAGCGGGTTTTAGAAAGAGGAAACGTTATTGAAAGAGAAAAAAAAGTCTCAACACCTTAAATTAAATCATTATGAATTCATTTTGTAATTTATAGTAACTGCCTACTACTTTTTGAATTAAAAAGTCCTTTGCCAGCAGGGTCGAAGAAATAATTGCATTTTAACGCTATCCTACCTAACGCCTTGCCAGTACTACATTCATATTCTGGCTTTGTTTGCTCTAATTCATTCAAGTCCATGCCCAGAGAAGCTGGTCATAATACATTTGTAAATGGGTCAGTGTGGAAGTGGAGCCTTATATGCCATCCTGTTTTTATCACTTTATAAAAGAAGCTCCATGCTGCCCTTATTGTTGGATGCAGTGTGATTCAGATTCAGAACAAATTCACATTGCTATGGAAACACTTATTATTGTTTAGTTTCTTCAGACTAAAAGACTACTGAAGTGTGTGGTATATTCCTCTCTTTTTATGTAACTATATTATTACTAATTATTACTAATGGCAAAGGACATAGCAGAAATAGTGTCATTTTCTGCTGATCACAATTTTTATATCCTCAAATAATGAAACAAAATTTACTCCAATACCAGCTCAGCTTGAAAACCACTTGACTTATTGTTATATACATATCACTTTTTTTTATTGAAGCATGAAGATCAGATAATGATTACAGGCTTGTGCTTCAAGCCAAAAAAATTTTGTTTTGTGATTATGCTTAGTCTTTAAAAAATACACTCACATAATGTAAGGACAGGTCAATAAATATGAGGCTATAATATAAAATATGATTGTTTTGTTCAGTTTTGTAATCAAATTTGCTCAGAAGGCAGCTATTTATTTCACATCATTTCAGTTGGTATATTTTAATTATACTTGATTACTCAGTGATGATACATTATGAATATGGAATCATGTGTACATTCACTAGCGACACACTCGTTCAATTTGAACCTGAGCATTTCCCCTAATGAATATGGGTCCACCTTGACCTGCCCACATGTTGCACACACTGGGGGCTCCTCTAATTAAAGTGAAGTAGAGTTCTCTTGCAGAGTTCTCTTCATTTGCATGCTGATGTATGCACATACATGCACAGTAGGACAGCAAAGGTGGAGATGCTGTCATCATCTTCAGAGAAAATGTCACCAATGTGTGCAGCAAATCTGTTCTTCTATTTAACCACAATGCTAATTGACTCGATTCATTATTATTTTTATATTTGCACCTTTTGTTCAAAGTGAATGATTAATACAGCTTGAGGAAACAGTGATAAATGAATAATGATTTGAAATTCAGATGTTCTATGTATCAGATAAACTTGCTTAGTCATCAAAGGAATGCTTCTGATATACATTACAGAGTGACGGCATCCAAATTGTTCTGCATAGTAATGAATGATTTAAATAAAAAGCTTTTTAGACTGTTTTAGGTCGTTCAATTTTGCAAAAATCTGTGCAAGCCATCGAAGAGTAGGCCGTGCTGTCAGGAGATTGTATGTCTGATCCATGGCGATTCCGCTGCCATCTGAGCCTCCCAATTGGCCTCACTCTCTCTGGGTGGGTAGGATGGTCTACACACTCCCCTATCTCTCAGTTTGATGCTAGTCAGTATAGGTGTCTGTTATCTGACATTACAAAACTGGTAGTTCTCCAAGCTTGTTTAACGGTCTGATGATGATTATGTTAGAAAAGATGTGGTGGCACAAGGGATTTATATACTAGCTTTCACCCTCCAATCACTGAGTGATGGTGGATCTAGACAGCGGCAGCTGGTGGCATGGGAGATGCCCCCATGATCAGAAGGTCATGGGATCGAATCCCAGGAATGCCAGTGGCACAGCTGAGGTCCCCTTGAGCAAAGTACTGTCCTCACACACTGCTTCCTGGGTGCTGCGTCACCAGGTGCCCTGTTTTACTTGAATGGGTTAAATTGACATTGTTCACACTGTGTGCTATGACAAAAATTGTCACTTTTTTAACTGAACAAAACTAAATTACAGAGAAAACTTGGATTATTATTCCATGACCAACACAATTTAATAATCCTTTCCTACATTATGAGTATTTTTTTTGTTGGTGATCGTAGAGATTTTAGATCAAGGACTATATGTTTTATAATAGCAGCTTCATGTTATTCATCCAAATAGAAATCTAGGAATGCGTTTACTGGCACTGTCACATGGACCAGCTGGGACAACCTGTTGGTAAAAATAACTTTGCATATGTGGAGGGAATTAGTTCAGGAAGAAATAGAGGAAATCTGGAGCTCAATTTTATCCATTTCATCACAGACAATTATCTGAAATACTGACATTCAAAAGCTAGAGTGTAATGGGGAACAGAAACAGTTCCATTTACATGGAGCACATTTTAATGAGGAGAAATTGCTGAAGGGGTTTCATGTTCCATTTTTATGGTGATTTGAAGTTAAAATTTAGGGGTGAGTAGACACCAACCCAGTTTTTGACCTCATTAGGGGCCATCATCAGCAAAGAAAAATCTGTTCACTTTATTTTAGTCTAGTCTGTCTAAAAGTCTGTCTAAAACACCAGCTTTAGGCTGTAAAGTCAGACTGAGCTCCCTGGGCAACGGACCTGCGGCTGACCTTCCGCCTCCTCTCTCTGTGAACAGAGCTCGCAGGCTGGCGGGCGTGGCGTGTGTATAACTATGGCCCTCTGCCTGACCACACACAGCGGGCCCCAGGTATGGATTAGCAGGATAATAGAGAATATGTGTGTGGGGTAAGAGGAGGGGAAAGTGAGGCATGTGTGCATGTGTCCGACCAGGTGGTGTGTGTGTGTGTGTGTGTGTGTGTGTGTGTGTGTGTGTGAGAGGTGTGGTCTATGTTTGTTTTCATATGTTTTCACGACAAAAATGAAAACAGAAGCACAATAACACAGGGCTAATATTCAGCAGCAATGACATAGTCCTGACTTTGTAAAGCACTTTTAACTTTTACCGTGTGTGTGTGTGTACATATATATATATACTGTACATCAAGAAGGCGGATCTACAAGGGAGGCAATTCTATTAAGGTGACCAATACATGTGCACTTTGTAAAGCCCCCAACTCTGCTCGGTGTTCCACTTGTACCTGATTCACACACAGTATAACATTAGTCTCACTGCTGTACAGGACAAATAGGGGCAGATGGGCTGCAGTCTATAACTGTACATATTGATGTACGCACACACACACAGTCATATAGTAAATTTATAACCACCTTGGTCAAAGTGTGTTTTGCTTATTTTCTAACTAAACTAAACATTTGTTCATTTACTAAAAAAAAAACCCTAAAATACCAACTTTATTACAGGCTTTGAACATTTAATCTCTTTTTCCAATATGTTACATTTGACAAATAAATGTGCATAAAATCTACACATATAAATTTGTTATTCACAATTACAAATTTGAAAAAAACACATAAGGGGCAACTAAACGTTTGCATTCAACTTTTTATAGCTGGTAATGGATGTTTGTGAGTATAGGTATGTGGGCCTGATAATCTGGCGAGGCAGCATATATGTGGCCCCATGTATTGGCAAAACACAAAAACAATGTGTGTGTGTGTGCGTGTGTGTGTATGAATGGAAGTCTGTATACCTGATGGTGGTTCCCTGCAGCAGATCTATCTTCTTGTTGAGCTCAGCGATGACGCTGTGCAGTTCAGTGATTCTCTCCTCATAGCGCAGAGTTGTCCTCTCCTGCACCTCCTCATGCTCCCTCAGCAGATGAGACTGTTCACACTGCACACATACGCACACACACACACCACGAGGGAGATTAATAATACAAAAATACATGAAGAAAGCACCCCAAGGTGAGATGAACACACAAAAGCATGGTGAGTTTGTTAACACACAACCAGAGCAAGAAATAATTTCCCATCAGAACACTCAAACACACACATAAGCGGCACACAAGCATATACAGACACAGACAAATACTCACACCCTGATTCTTTCATAAAGACCACCGGCGCTGTAGGAGGTGTAGCTAAATTTTGAATAATTCACCATGTCAGCTCCTGTTATAGGCTGACTGATGAAATATATGAGCATGGCCTACGCTTCGCTGCAGCAGCAGCGGCCAGCATTGGCCACCCACGTCCACTTCTCCAGTACATGCTCTGTCTCCCTATAGCGGCCTGTCAGGCTCTACACTGATTAATAGCAGCATTAACAACAGTAGAATTAGCTATTGAGTGCCTCTGGGATTTAAATTCATCTCATGTCGACCCAATCACTTAAACTGCTTTAGATATGCTGTAGAGGGACATTCTGCTCTAAAAAAAAAAAAAAAAAAAAAAAAAGGGTCTGCGTCCACATATAGTAAATGAGACATTTTGACTGAAGAGGTTATTAAATGGATGCCAATAGCCAGAAAAAATGGACATTTGGGTCAGTGTCAATTTCAATTAAACCCATTCAGGAGATGAATTAAAACACATGAGATTAATCCAGTTAATGCAGCCTAAGACCCGTTTAGTCTATAGATGTTCAGACCTGGTCAGTAAAACTGGAAATCAAAAGATCTATCCAATCAGGTCAAGAAAATCACCCAACTGTGCTGGGCCCCAGCCATCTACTCAGACTGGATTAGTTTTACACAGAAAGGTGGTAGCAGCATTGTTCAGCCTCGTCCGAATCCAGCATGACCGTTACCAGTTCGGACAATGCCTTCAATAAAGTAAGAAAAGTAAAGTGGACCTTAGAGTCACGAGCGAACACATCACAGCACACAGTGTGAACAGTGTGAAATTCTTTCTCTGTATTTAACCCAGTGATTCGCCAGTGATGCAGCCCCTGGGGAGCGGTGTGTAGGTATAGTACCTTACTCAAGGGTACCTCAGTGGTTCCAGTGGCAGTCCTGGGATTCGAACCCACAACATTTCAATCACAGGGGCAACTCCCAAACCACCAGGCCACCAGCTGCACCACTACACGGCAATATGTATAATGTCCATATGACAGATATAACAGATAGACTGTAGGGCGGGAGGAAAACTTCAAGATAATTTCAGATCTTCAGATCATGTTTACACTTGCTTACATTTGCAATTTTTTTGAATGTTTTCTACATCATTTTATTACTTGGTTTTATTACTTATTTCTTAGTCTTTACTTCTCTCTTAAATATAATTTATTGTAAATATATTTCACAGTCTCACAGAAGTTGTGGGGGGGCATTTCACTACATATTGTACTTGTATTACTTTGTGACAAATAAAGAATCTTGAATCAAGAATTAGTACAATGGACCCCCTTCAATAGAGGCAGGGCTGAGAGAGGACTGAAAAACAGCACAGTGCTAGTCCAGTCTAAAAACTTTGCCATGGGAGACATAAGATAGGGATATATAGGCTGTTAGACTGGTTTCCTGCATCAGGACAGATATCAGCGGCTTTCAGCTTCTATTAAATGAGCTACTGAAATAACCTCAGCTTATATAAAGCATGCAAACCCACTAGCTATTCTGTGGAAAATTAAGTATGGCAGCACTGGAAAAAGCCTTTACTTCCTTAATGGCTCAAATCAAGCAAATTAATACTGCCCTATTTCTGGTATACGACTGCATACAGTGAAACATGTAAAATGATTTACATTTACAGCCAAATGCCGTAAATGTAAATGACAGAAGACAGTTTGATGCTATGCTGTGGTGCTGTAGCTAAAGCCCAAGCTAATGACAAAACGCACCAACTGCAAGGTTGACAGTAGGTGAAATGAAATAATGCTTTGTACACTGGCAGGAAACTAGCCTTTTTTTTATTCCCGATGGAACTGAAATGGAAGTTATTTTTTCCCCTCACAGTGTGTCATCTAGCATTAGTGAGACTAACCTAAGGCTTATCTGCTTATACTAAACATTTGGAATGAAGCTGTTTTTAGCCCAACTCCCCCCAGGTCAGGATAAGGTAACCCAACTGGGCTGAAGCGAACCAGCAGAGCTTGGGATTACTCAGCCTGAGGGAAGAGCAGCGAGTGTGTCTGCGTGTGTGTGTGTGTGTGTGCTCATGTGTCCTTCCTCCAATGACCTGAGTAGATTGGTATGTTTTTGTGGCCACAGCTGAGAAATTCATAGTGACTATGAAACAAAGAAATGTTCAGTCACTCGTAGGGGTGTAAAGCTTCATAACCATTACATTTAATTACTGTCAGTTATGAGTCTTTATAAAGTGACTCAGTGCACCACAGAATCTCAAAATCTCAAATTTCACCAAAACTCAAAAATCATGTGGTTACCAAAAAAGTGCTAAACTTGATTTTTAAGGCTTGCTTTTCGTATTATCTTCAAAAAAGCGCATGAGATGCCTTAAAACAGAACACACTGAGATGATCAAATTTGGATTTTTATTTACAAATCTAACATGCAAATTTAAACAAGAATAAAACATAATTATTTATTTCTAACAAGAGATGAGATGTATGGAAGGTGCTGTTTAACAAAGCAATTATTATTAGTAGTAGCAGTAATATTAGTGGGAGTAATAGTAGTAGCAGTAGTAGAAACAGTAGTAGTTTTTGTAGTAGTAGTAGTAGTAGTATCTGTGGTGGCAGTAGTAGTAGCTATAATAGTAGTAGTAGTAGTAGTAGTAACAGTATCAGTAGTTGTAGTAGTAGCAGCAGTTGTAGCAGTAGTAACAGTAGTAGTACCAGTAGTAGTTTTAGACGCAGCAGTAGTTGTAGTAACAGTTTCAGTAGTTGTAGAAGTAGTAGCAGCAGTAGCAGTTGTACTAACAATATCTGTAGTTGTAGTTATAGTAGTAGCAGCAGAAGCAGTATTGGTAGTTGTAGTAGTAGCAGCAGTATCAGTAGTTGTGTTTGTAGTAGTAGCAGCAGCAGTAGCAGTATCACTAACAGTAGTTGTAATAGTAGTAGCAGTATCAGTAGTTGTGTTTGTAGTAGTAGCAACAGCAGTAGCAGTATCACTAACAGTAGTTGTAATAGTAGTAGCAGTATCTGTAGTTGTAGTTGTAGTAGCAGCAGTAGCAGTTGTACTAACAATATCTGTAGTTGTAGTTGTAGTAGTAGCAGCAGAATCAGTAGTTGTAGTAGAAGCAGCAGTAGCAGTATCACTAACAGTAGTTGTAGTTGTAGTAGCAGTATCAGTAGTTGTAGTTGTAGCAGCAGTAGCAATACTTGCAGCTGTAGTAGTAGCAGCAGTAGCAATACTTGCAGCTGTAGTAGTAGCAGCATTAGCAGTAGTAGTAGCAGTTGTAGTAGTGGTGGTCATATTGGTGTTATACCCCCATGCACCAAGTTTTAATACTCCGTTTAGGTCTGGGAAATCAGTGTGCTGTTAACTGGCTGTTAAAAATCTATATGGCTGACGTTCAATAGTGCTTGAGCTGGCAACAATGGGTGCTTTGTTGAAAGAATGGCTGGAGGAGATTCAAAAGCGTGTGCTGCGAAAGACTGCTCAGCACAGTCGAAAAGACCTAAAAGCAACATTCACCACTGTGTTCCTCAGAAACCAGAAATGACATGATGCTCCAGACAGGTCTTAGAGACATCAGTTGAGAGTTTAAAAGGTACTTTTAAGCTCTGCATAATGAGCCCAAGTGTAAAGGTCAAGTGGCCAAGGTCATAACACAACTTTTACATTTGCACACGTCAGATCTTGTTCACACATGAATATATGTTTTTGTTATATTCTGTATTACATAACCTACCCTTTAATTCCTCCTTTAATTTAATATAACTACATTGCATTTTCAATGTTTCAGAGGTACATTTCAGTACATGTTATACTATGTATATCACAAAAAAGAATCTTGAACCTAAATGTCACCGATCTGCCAAGACATGTTTGGTATCTGAAAAAGCTTCTTTGGTGTTGCACTGGAGTTTAAATGATTTAACTGCTTTATTTACTTCTTTCATACTTCTTTTTTTCTATTTCAGTCTATTGTAAAGCACATTGAATTGCCTCTGTGTGTTCTATACAAATAAACTTGTCTTGTCTTGCCTATATAAAAGCAGACTTCTCCTCGCCCAATATTACTTCTGAATTCAAGGGCATTGCTAGGGCAGGCTGTCGCACTCTGCAGCAGGACCAGCCTCTAGTCCTCTGGGAAGGCTAAACTAGATGCTGGTACATGCATATTGGATAGAGATTCGTCACTCCAGAGAATGCAGTTCCACTGGTCCACTGGAGGGAGTTAATATGCATGGTGGTTTATTCTATTGGTTTTCTATGGAGATAATAGCTGCGAGTGCAGAGCTGAATGCATGTGTCAGCAAGTGGTGCTCCTTAAAGTCACTGTATTTTATCATTAGTAGGGGTGTTTGGATACACTTGGACATTATGTGGCTAAAAAGTAACAGCCATATAGTATCACTCCATAGTATCACTTGCTTGACCACTTTAGAGAGGCTCATTGCACATCTGTCTGATAAATGAGTGCTACATTTCTGTAGAGAGCTACTGACCGAGAGAGTGAACTGACAGAGGCTGGGGGGGAAAGACAGTTGACATCTCGGCTATTACTGGTGTTCACCTTGTGCTGGAGGGCAAAAGACACAGCAGACCACAGATGGACTAAATCACATTGCTGTAGTGTGTAAAAGTCAGTCTATTAAAGCAAAATAATACAAAAAAAAATGGACAAACGTAAAACAAAAAGGCTATAAGACCCATCTTACTTCATTTCTGTATATTTGTATACATTAGAGTACATCATACAGTATCAGAGTCCATACAGGCAAGTCAATTTGCACAATTCAATTTTAATTTTTAAATAAAAGTGTTTATTCTTTTCATTTGGGAAAGGCTTTGTGTGTAATATGGTTTATATTTTTTTTATCTGATCTGTACTATTTACACAAAATGTGGAAGCCTTTCGTCTGAATCCCTCCTGTATGTATAATTCAGCATTCATGCAATCAAAAAAAGATTATATGATATAAAAAATACCAAAAGCATAATATAATCATTTCCATACACCATATGCATTCCAAAAATATGACTGAATATGACTGTTATGTTAAATGACATGGTTTGAGACGACGTATGTGTGATGATTGTCATGTAGTTTGAATGATGCTACTTGTGGGGTATAAGCTTCCACTACTCCACTGCAAAATTAATTAAGTATATTTCAGACTACAAACATGACTTGGTTGACTGAGAATATTTAGTGTGAGGGTGGAATTGTGTAACAACTTCTTTTGGCCAGATCATCCCTTTATATGTTCATATTTCAAGAAAGCAGGAGTATAAACACAGCCCATCCACTCACAGCTTTTGAAATAGGAACGCAGCCCAAAGCTGAAATGCTGGCAGTTGTTTGACACCCACCTAATCTAACACAAAAACTGCCTCTTCAAACAGGCAGTGCTGCATTTGGATGAGTCATGAGGTGGGAAAATTCACAGAAATTAAGCTTTTACAATTTTTTAATGGGACAGAGAGCACAATTGCACAAGCAGACAGCAACTGTGTGCAGACATAAGTGAGTCATTTTATAAATGTCAGGCTTTGTTTTGCACCCACCCCAGAACTCGTCTTGAGAACAAGGTATTCTTTCTTTTATTTTTCAGCTTTAAACTTTTTTTTCCACTTGGGAAATCCCTAACAGAATTTTAAAAAAAAACTACAAAAAAACGTTTTTATTTCCCAAATAATATAAAAAAAAATGTTTTTTACTTTAAGTTTTCAAATTATATCACCCAAATGGTGGTCTTGATGGCTAATACACATTTGGAGCTGTTCGTGGAAGTTTTCCATCAGTCTCACTGGCGAAATTCCTTCAATTCCTTCGACAGTAACCTCCTTTAGTTGGTCCAAGGACGATGTTTGAAAACCTTGAGGTACCCCCACAGAAAAAAGTCACAGGGACTTAAATCAGGCTGCCTCTTGTAAGGAGACCACTCGACCCGGGAACATCTCCTGCAAATTTCGCGTGGACAACATGCTGCATGGGCCGTAGCTCTATCCTGTTGGAACCAGAAGTCCTCTAGGTTGTGTTCTTCCCCATACGACTGAAAACTTTATTATGTACTGTACCTAAAGTAACGGACCACACCCCTCTACCTGCTTTGGGGACCCAACAGTGATTTTTTGAAATGTGGGAGTTATTTCTGCTGCCCCTGGTATATATAGCGTTATAAAATCAAATATAAAACCAAAGCTATTTGCCACTGGAGGGCTTTCACGTTTTATCTAGTTTGTTATATAAAAACAAGAGTCCAGGGCACAGTCTTGTGGAAACAGGAAGGGGCTGTCCTCAAACGTTTCCACAAAGTTAGGAGAACGAAACTGTCCTAAATCTACTGGTATTCTGAAGCATTCAGAGTTCCTTTCACTGGAACTAAACAACCCCACACCATAACCCCCACACCTCCACCAAACTTTACACTTGGCACAATGTAGTCACACAAGTACCGTTTTCCTAGCAACCGCCAAACCCAGATTAGTTCCTCAGATTGCCAGATCAAAAAGCGTGATTCATCACTCCAGAGAACGCGTTTCCACTGTCCAGTGTCGGCATGATTTAAACCTGTGCATCCTATGCTTTGCATTGCACTTGGATGCAGCTGCTCAGCCATGGAAACCCATTCCATGAAGCTCTCTGCACTATTCTTGAGCTAATCTGAAGGCCACATGAAGTTTTTGAGGTCTGTAGGGATGCACCGAATATATGGCTACCGAAAATTAAAAATGCATTTTCGGTATCTGCCGAAATATTTTTTTAATGCGACCGAAACAGTGATGACTCAATCAACAACCGCAGACTGCACAAGCCAGATTGGATTACAGTCAACATGTCTGCAGTGCATTTCCATTTATCTAAAGAGGGTTCTCCACTGACTGGTACCAGCTAAGTTCGGTTCAGTTCAGTTCAGTTTGGTTTCGGGCCTTTCCACTACAACTGGTTGCTATAGCAACCAAACATTCTGAGCAGCAGCCCAAGCGGAGCGCTCTAAGCTGAGGTAAACATCCCGGCATCATTACATTCACCAGCATGGATGAAATCAGGTGTTTTATTCCTTATCCTTGGTTTGTGGCTGTTTGACACAAAACGGAGACAATTGGCACAAGACAAGACTTAAAGAAGCAACGTTAGCGTTAGTTAGCGCTAAAAAAGCGAGTAGAGTTGAACAGAACCAGTCAGTGTTACCAGTCAATGGGAAACCCCCATAAGAAAGAAACCCGGAAAGTCGTTTGTAAAGCGTGGAATGCCGACATTTCTAGAGAGGTGGATTCACAAAGGCACAAAGTATGAAGCACAGACGAGGCAAGATCGTTCGACCACACCCACTCCGCCTGGGTTTTTGAAAAGGCAGGAAAGTTTTCCAGTGATTATGGTTAAGATATGGGCTGCCAGTCTCTGTTTTAATACACTACTTTGTTAAAGGACTCCAGAGAATGTTGTTCTAACTTTCACCAGTTTTTAAAGCACTTGCTCTGAATGCACTTTGTCCATGGACTTCGTTCAGAATATTAAAATGCACTTGAATACATGTTTTGAGAGAGAAGGTATTTAATTGTATAATATTTCAGCTATCTTACTTGTAAGCTATTCATGATTGAGGCCAAGTAAAATATTTTATTTCAAATTATATTTTATATCGTGCGTTGTTTGAATGCTAAATAAATATGTTCATAGTTTTGTAACTTTTAATAATAACTAAGAATAACTTGGTGTTTCAGTTTTGGTTTTCGGCCAAGTGTTTCCTTATTTTTGTTTTCCGTTTCAACACACACACACACACATACGCACATACACCACACACACACTTGAAAAAGGTCACTTGTCCGACCTCTGAGTAGTCAATAATGACAACAGTCAGTGCATTCATAATGACCTCTCAGTCTGGAAACTGAAGGACATGTTCATTAAGTCCTGCATGAACTCTCACAATCACTGGGTGCCTTTGTCATTCAACAGTTATCTCCTGGTGGATCTGAATCTGGAGAAGTAAGTGGTAAGCCTGTAGAAATAAAGACCCTGAAGACCACATATACACTGTTACTCTGATGCCAGCCAAGCCAGAAATAACAGTGAAATTCAGTTCCACACCAAATCAAGGCAATAGCACAATTTAGCCATTTGTGTAGAGGGAAAAGTACCGAATTCTGCCACTGATTACACTTACAAACATTTAACATAAGAAAAGAAATCACACATATGTATAGACATGATTTCAGCTTTGTTTCAGCTCTCTTATGACAGTTGGATCTAATGCCATAGGCTGAGGTAGCATTATGGAGCTGCAGCCCAGCCAGTGTAATGGCTACTTCCTGCTTTGCTGCATTACTTACATTAGGCACTTCGCATCATAACTGCTAAGCCACATGGTTAAATAGGTTATTTAAAAGTGTTCATGTCATAAGGAGCTTGGCACAAGAAGGTTAATAATCGAAATACCCGAGTTGTACCCGTGCTTGATGGCAGAACCGAAAGCAGGCTGCAGCCGAGCTGACCGCATGACTGCTATTTGAAGGGTCGAACAACAAAAAGAACACACAATCTCTACTGCTTTGATTGAAGATCAATATCAGTGGGAGTTTACTATGACATTGACATATGTTTCTTTAACACTGAGAGAAATGCCAAGGTGTACCAGGCCATCGCTAACGAGTTAGTTGAGTTAGTTATTCATTGCATGGCTGTTGACAGAAACACATCAGCAACACAGTTACTGGGCTAAATTACAATGGAAAATCATTGCATGCTGCAACTTCCATGCCACAGCAGTTTGGTTTATGTACAGTACAGTTGCTATATTCCAATGCAGTAGTGCCTTCTGTTAGGTATCTTCTTATTTTTTTAAACTTTTAAACTGAAACTAATATAACTTATTAATTTTAAACTAATATCTCTTATTATAGTGTGTACAATTGTTTATCGAGTCTATGCATATGTAATATTTGATGAAGCTATCAATGACAATTTAAAATGACAAAATGCAAAGGTATTTCATGCTAACATAGTCAGAAAAGGTGAACTTAGTTTAAGAAAATTATGACCAGACTGAGGCCCATGTTTTTGTTTTGAATGGTGTTTGTTGTGTGTTATGTGGAACATCAGGAGCCTCCAAATTTGAAAAACTAATGACAGAAACAACATAAAAAGTGATTTTAAATACCTCAACAAAATAAATAACAGGAGCAGTAAATGCAGAACAGATTCTGTAGATCTCTCTCTTACACACATACACTCATACACACACATTTACACCAAGGAGGCTGCGGCTCCTAACTACTAAAGAGAATAGAGAGGGAGGGAAGAGTTGGCACAGTTACTGAGCATTTTCCGTTTTCAAACATATGGAGAGAACAATCTCATTCCACAATCAGGTTCCACAGCAGACTTGGGTCTATCAGCTTCTCTGACCAAACTGAAACCAGCTCTGGCAGAATATGATAACCAGTGTGTCATATAGTAAAATTAAGATGTTGCTAATGTTGCATTTGAAATTAAGACAAGGTCAAACCGCATCAGGTTATTCAAGGTGGTCCTGGTGATATGTGGCTTTGGAAGGAACATAAAGTTGCCAGCTATTTTGTTGGGTTGCTAAAACCATCAATATGATGAGGTTGTAGATGTACACATACAGAGACTAAAGTCAATTTAAACTTTAATAGAAAATGCTAATTTACATTTGCATAGTTTAAGTGGCTTAGTTTGGTTGAATTGTAGTTTAATTTGGTTGCTGTATCACATTTCTGTCCCAGTCACTGTCATGTCAAAAGCTTGTACTTCATTTTCATTGTCCTTCTATATTTTTGCGGGGCCAGAAGTAAGGTTGTAACAAAAATGTCAGACCTAAACATTTCCTGGGGTAAGTTTGAATGGGAATTTCTAAAGCTATCCAGTGTCTCATAAAGGTTGCCTGACAGAAAACAAGCCTAGAATGGTTACAATTTAGCATGGATCGTGTTATCAACTGACTTTGTGATACTGGAATTTAGGGCAGGTTTAGGGGGATGGGCACTGGGGGGCAGACCTTGTTGGCTCATAAAGTGAAAGCATGTCTAGGGACAATTCCACTGCCCTGCCCTAAATTCCAGTATCACAAAGTCTGCTGATTACACCAGCAATGCTTTCCCTGTAAGAGATCTCACTTGACCTCCCTTTACATGTTGTGAATAATAAAAGTGACAAAATCTCATAGCATAAAAGACCAGCAAATATTTGTACGTTAGTATAGTAACATAATACATATTTAATGTCATACACATTTGCTTTCTGCATGAACTTCAAACTTCTTTCATTTTATCTCAAGGTCAAATAAAGCAGCCTAAATTAACTGGATTACTACATTTCCCATGGTGCACTGGAGCCAGCTGTTAAGATCTGCAGCACATCATTCAGACCACTCGAGCAAAGGGATCTGTCCAGTCTCAGCTGAGCGTTATATTCAGGACTGCTGGAGGACACACCAGAGGCTGCGTGGTGTGATGAGCGTAACACTCAACTCAGATGACAGTGTGCGACATATGCATGCAATCACTGTGGACTAACAGGTTGGCTGCATGCCAGCGTGCATGCACGCACACGCACGCACACGCACACACACGCACACTTTGCAAAATGCAAATCCGCAAACATTACACATAAAACTGCATGTACAAGCAAAAACGAGAAAACTGCCATGTTCCAGTATCACATTTCAAGATCCTTCAGAACCAAAACGAAACCCAAGAGAGACAAAACTGAGCAATAAAATAAAAACAAACCCCATCGTTTTTTAAAAATGAAAACATGATTAGTTTGGCACTCTATAACTACATGAACAAAAGGGCCTAGGAGTTTAGGAAAGGGCCTAGGAAAGGATTAAAGGCGGAGTACAACGGCACGTTTGCAGTGCTGAGCTGTGTGTGTGTGTGTTCTGACCTGTGCTTTGGCCAGTCTTTTCTCCAGTGCGTCTCGTTCTCTCTCGGTCTGCAGAAGCCGCTTGTTGAGCTCGACCACGTCGCCCTTCAGAGACGCCACCGCGGCTAGATGCAGCTAGAGAGAGAGAGAGAGAGAGAGAGAGAGAGAGAGAGAGAGAGAGAGAGAGAGAGAGAGAGAGAGAGAGAGAGA